>CM069907.1:149602075-150202075 GCA_036172215.1 Camellia granthamiana
GGCTAAGCACGCCAAGCTTCCCATTGACCTTCTGCTTAATGCATCGGCTACTGAGTTGGCCTTGCCTGGGTGGTACTGAATCTCCATGTCATAGTCTTTCAGTAATTCCAACCATCTTCTCTGCCTTAAATTTAGTTCCCTCTGGGTAAATAAGTACTTTAAACTCTTGTGATCCGTGAAAACCTGACAAGAAGCTCCATACAAGTAATGGCGCCAAATCTTCAAAGCAAATACCACGGCTGCTAGTTCTAGGTCATGGGTGGGATAATTCTTCTCATGAGGTTTCAACTGTCGAGATGCGTATGCTATGACCTTACCCCCTTGCATCAGCACACAACCCAAACCTTTATGTGAAGCATCACTATAAATCTGAAATTCTTCATTACCTGTTGGAAGTGCAAGAACTGGTGCTGTAACTAACCTTGTCTTCAACTCCTGGAAGCTGACTCTCTATCTCCAGTCCATTCATATGTCACTCCCTTCTGAGTTAACTGTGTTAGTGGTATTGCAATCCTTGAGAAATCCTTTACAAACTTTCTGTAGTAACCTGCCAAACCCAGAAAACTACGGACCTCGGACACGTTGGTCGGCGTTGGCCAATTTACCACGGCTTCAATCTTACTAGGGTCAACGGAGATACCCTCTTCATCAATCACATGCCCCAAAAATGAAATACTGGAAAGCCAAAACTCACACTTACTCAGCTTAGCATATAACTTCCTGTCCCTCAAAATCTGTAAGGCAAGTCTCAAGTGGTTTTCATGTTCAGTTTTACTCTTAGAATAGATCAGTATATCATCAATGAAGACAACTACAAACTCATCTAAATATGGCTTGAAGACTCTGTTCATTAGGTCCATAAATGCAGCAGGGGCATTGGTTACTCCAAAAGGCATTACTAAAAACTCGTAGTGACCATATCGGGTTCGGAAGGCCGTCTTCTCAACATCCTCGGCTCTAACTTTAAGCTGATGGTAACCCGACCTAAGGTCAATCTTGGAAAACACTCGTGCTCCTTGAAGTTGATCTAGCAAATCATCAATCCTAGGCAACGGGTACTTGTTCTTAATGGTCACTTTATTAAGTTCTCTATAGTCGATGCAAAGACGAAGTGTACCATCCTTTTTCTTAACAAATAACACTGGGGCTCCCCATGGTGAAGTGCTCGGCCTAACAAAACCCTTATCCAACAACTCTTGTAATTGCACCTTCAATTCCTTAAGCTCGGCTGGGGCCATTCTATAAGGTGTTTTGGAGATCGGCTGTGTTCCTGACGTGATGTCCACAGTAAATTCTATTTCCCTATCAACTAAGTGGCCAGGCAATTCATTTGGAAAGACGTCGGGAAATTCGTTCACAACTGGGATGTCGGCTAGAGTAACCTTCCCATTCTGATCACTCAATATACTACACAAGTAGCCATGGCACCCTTTCTGAATTAGCTTATAAGCTTTAATGGATGAAATCAAGTAAGGCGGGGACACTACACCTCTACCCTGGAAAATAACCTCGGCTTGGTTTGGGGGTTTCAAGGTAACACTCTTAGAGACACAATCAATAGATGCATGATTCATCACTAACCAATCCATCCCTAGTATAACGTCAAAGTGAGTCATGTTCAATGGCATTAAGTCAACTAATAGTTCCACACCCTTAATCACAACAACACACTCCCTATAAATAGATGCAACAATCATAGTTCTCCCAGATGGAGCAGACACATATAACACATAATCAAGAGGTCCTGTGGTCTATTCATCTTCTCGGCAAACTTAACAGATACGAATGAATGCGTGGAGCCCGAATCAATCAATATGTATGCATCTTGAGAGCAAATTGGAAGTATACCTGACACTACTGCCTCAGTATTCTGGGTGTCTCCTGGCACTAGTGCGAAAACTCGGCCTTGTCTCATCTGTGTCCTTCCAACACTGTTTCCCTGTGCAGAGCCCGAGGTGCTCCCACTTTTCAAACCATCAGCAATCTTGGACCTCGGACAATCTTTCACACGATGACCCATTTCTCCACACTCAAAACAGGCACCTGACGCCCAGCGACAAACTCCGGAATGCGATTTTCCACAACTTGCACACATCGGCTTCGTAGCCCCCTCCTGGTTCAGATTGCTGGAGCTGCCGACGTTCGTCTTCTTCTTGGCGTTGAACGGAACTCGGCGGTTATCATAGTTCGGCCTTTTCCTCTGGTTCTCTCCTGCATTCTGGTATCGGTTCAAGTTGGTTTCTGCAAGAATAGCCTTGTCCAAGACTCCAGCGTAAGTCGGCATGTTGAGCATGTTGACTCTATCCTGTATCGGTGCACGCAACCCACTTTCAAACTTCCTGGCCTTCCTATACTCATCACTGACCATATGAGGCGCATACCTCGCCAATTCTGTGAAAGCACGATCGTATTCTGCCACTGTCTTGTTTCCTTGTGCCAAAGTCTGGAACTCCGTGATCTTGCGATCTCGGACACTAAGAGGAAAATGCTTGTCATAAAATAGTTCCAAGAATTTAACCCAAGTTAAGTCAGGGTTCCCTTCCCGTGTTATCATCCACCATCTTCGGGCATCGTCATCTAACGTAAATGCGGCCAATGCCACCTTCTGAGCATCTGTGCTGGGAAAGATCTCGAACAACTTCTCCATTCCTAAGACCCACGCTTCGGCTTTCATTGGTTCTACGCCCCCTTGGAATCTCGGCGGATTCATCTTTTTGAACTCCTTAATCAAAGTCATAGTCCCATCCCCATACAAGGCTGGCTGCGAGGGTACTTGGGGCACTGGAGGAGGTGGAGGTGGAACTGCATGTCGGCCATTAGTCTGTTCGGCCTGAGTAGATGTGGCACTAACAGTCTGTTGTCTTATCTGCCTCAACTCCCGAGTTAATCCCTCAACTAGCCTTTCCAATCGGCCCAATCTGTCTTCTGATTGATCTCGGCCAACTGGTGGTCTTCCTCTCCTCATAATGCTATGAGTATGTAAAATGTAACTTTAAAACAAAATGTGCAATAAAGCATGTATGCAAGCAACAAGCTGTTATGCCAAGATGATGCACACATTGTCAAGTAGCAAGCAACATGATGCAATCCTATCATCTTTCTAAGGGAAATCCTATGCTCTTTAGGACTCAAGGTGTGTGAATAACGTACTATGAGGAACTTGTGCTCTGATACCAAATCTGTCACGACCCCAACCTGCCCCTAGTAGGTCGGCGCCGAGATGGCCAGTAACCCGAGGTTACCAAAGGCCTCTTACAAGACTTCACACACACACAGAGTAAACATATGGGGCTTACGAATGCGGAAGCAATAAATTAACATACAAGCAGACCATAAGAGCAGTGCTTAAGTTGAATGAAATGACATACATCTTTGGTGGTTCCAATATAACAAAATAGAGTACAAAAATTACATCTTGACAAAAAGGCTTCTCGGCCCTCAAATACAAAATACAATGAAAGATCTAAGAAGCATGATCTTCAAGATGTTCACACAAATGCGAATCAAAACACGTCGGCAAAATACTTCAGCAAAACACCTCGGCTAAACACCTCGGCAAAACATGCTTAGGCGTCACCGCCCTGCTCATCACCTACATATATATATAGAGAGGGTGAGCTTGGATACTCAGTGAATGGCATAAACAATAAAGGGTTTACATGAATGATATCCGAGGTCTTTTAACAAAACAATACAAGGCATAAATCAAGTTCTTATATCAAATCTGTCAAGCTTCATCAATCAAGTCTTTCAAGGCTTTCAAGTTCTAAGGGATGACATCAAGAGTTGTGCTACAAATGCTTATAGTCCCCTAGCACGCACGGACTTTCAAGAGTTGTGCTACAAATGCTTATAGTCCCCTAGCACGTACGGACTTTCAAGAGTTGTGCTACAAATGCTTATAGTCCCCTAGCACGTACGGACTTTCAAGAGTTGTGCTACAAATGCTTATAGTCCCCTAGCACGTACGGACTTTCAAGAGTTGCATCGAACGAGGTATAATACAAGGCATACAAAATAGGGATAAACATTCATGCTTACAAATACTTTTCAAAACAAGGCAAAACAAGACTTTCATCAAAATACTATAACATAGCTTTATTAAAAATGCCACTCACATAGTTCTTCAGACGTCGGGGTCAAAGCAAGTCCAAGTCCTACAATCACATAACAAGTCTATTGAATGCACTTTCAAACAAGCTTCATATTCATGCAAATGACCTCGGCAGTCGCTCAAGCTAAGTCAAAACATATCAAACACTGCTTCTTACTTTGGGAAAACATGCTGGGCACCATCCAGGTCTTGGCCGAGGTTCCACACTCTCTCGCCGAGGTGTGGTCCCGAGGCCACATTCAAGGATATAGGAAGCCGGGGAAAACCTGGGTTTCCCTCTGCTCAAGGACATGAACAAGATGAATGCAAAGATCATAACTTACATTCATAAAGTCTGAGATCTCGTGCCATGAGTTTGAAAACATGGACCTGGGTACCCATACAAGAAGACCTTGGTAAAACAAACACAAAAGCATGGATTTCAATGCAAGCTTTCGGATCAAATCAAGGCTTTTCCTCAAGAACACATGAAGGTCTTATTTTCTTTCTAAAACCAACTTTAAATCTATGCATGGCATACAAGACAAACTCAATCATGCAATGTGACTGGACAAACAATAGAAGAAATCAAAGGAGAACAAGAATCTGACCTCAGATTGCAAATCCAACGGATCAAACACCAAGAATCAAGCTTGCTATCTACTTCTCACTCTAGAACTCTTCCTAGAGCTTCTCTCTCCTCAAGAACAAGATTTGAGACAAGAATGATGTGTTTCTAAGTCTGTCGGCTATTTATCCTTCAGCTCGGACACGTGGCAACAGGTGGTTGGCTCTATTCAAAAAGGTGACTGATTGAAAGGACAAGACTCTGACAAAGCGTATCTAACAAGCTACCCAGTGAAACACTCCGGCGGGTAATGACATCGGCTAACAACAAGACTTCGGCAAGCAATAACATCGGCCAAAGGTAGGACTTCGGCTACAGGGTAACAAGGACATCGGCTAGGGAGGACGACACTTGACTAAGCTGTGCCACACCTTGGCCAGGGTGTGCCACACCTCGGCCTATGTCATACCATCCCGGGAACGAGGTCACTAATGCAACATACCTCGGCTAAGCAGAAACATCTCGGCTAGAATGCCGGGGTGAAGGTGAAGGTTAATCAAGTGGTTCTAACATGATTCTAAGCACAAGGGTTCAAAGGTGAACTAGCCCCAAGGTTACCTCGGCTACACACGTAATCCGTAAGGAACATAACACTCAAGTAATACTTATGCAAGACAAGTCAAAGATGCAAGGCAAGTCAAGATTCAAGATACAACTTAACAAAGCAAAAATCATATAAAATGCATATGAGTATGGCTAAGACAGTGGGAGGGTTATTACATCCTACCCCCCTTAAGGAAGTTTGGTCCCCCGAACTTGAGTTACCTTGGTTCAGAAATAGTTCTGGATGTCGAATGTTCATTTCTTCTTCCATTTCCCATGTGGCATCCTTGCCGTAGTGTTCCTTCCATTCAACCTTTACCATTGGTATTGCCTTATTTCTCAATTGCCTTACCTTCCTATCAATAATACGCATTGGTCTCTCTTCATAACTCAATTCTTCATCAACCATAATCCCAAAATGATCAATCACATGCAGGGGATCCCGAACATACTTTCTCAACATTGAAATATGGAACACATTGTGTACTTGGCTCAATCCTGGTGGTAAAGCAAGTCTGTAGGCAGTCGTGTTAATCTTTTCAAGAATTTCGAAGGGCCCGATGTAACGAGGTGCTAACTTACCCTTCTTCCCAAATCTAAAAACTCCCTTCTTCGGCGAAATCTTCAGAAAGACATGATCCCCAACTTCAAACTCCAATTCTCTTCTCCTCTGGTCGGCGTAGCTCTTCTGCCGACTTTGGGCAGTTGTGATCCTCTGACGAATAAGCTTAATCTTCTCGGTTGTCACTTGAATCAATTCGGGGCCGATCAAAATTTTATCTCCTACTTCAGTCCAACATATCGGCGATCTGCACTTCCTTCCATACAAAGCTTCATACGGTGCCATGCCAATACTGGCTTGATAACTATTGTTGTAAGCGAACTCAACTAAAGGTAGATGTGCTTCCCAACTTCCTTTGAAATCCAGTACACACAGTCTGAGCATATCTTCAAGTGTTTGAATTGTTCTTTCTGTTTGCCCATCGGTTTGGGGGTGGAAAGCTGTGCTAAACCTCAACTCGGTTCCTAAGGCTCTTTGTAAACTCTGCCAAAATCTACAAACAAACTTCGGATCTCGGTCTGAAACAATAGACATCGGCACTCCATGAAGTCTCACAATCTCATTCATATACAGTACAGCCAGTCGGTCAGCATTGAATGTAGTCTGAACAGGCAAGAAGTGTGCTGACTTGGTTAATCTGTCAACTATGACCCAAATCGAATCCATTCCCTTCTGTGTCCTCGGCAACCCAATCACAAAATCCATGGAGACATGTTCCCATTTCCATTCAGGTATCGACAAGGGTTGAAGGAGTCCTGCTGGTCTCTGATGTTCTGCCTTCACTTGTTGACATTGCAAGCATCGAGATACGAACTCGGCTATCTCTCTCTTCATGTTCGGCCACCAGAAGGTATGCTTGACATCGTGATACATTTTAGTGTTTCCTGGATGGATAGCAATTCTGGAACTATGAGATTCTTGCAAAATCTTCCCTTTTAGCTCTGGGATGTCGGCCACGCACAACCTTCCTTCGAACTTAAGTGCTCCCTCTTCAAATGTGTAACCTGACCTCGGCTTGGTGATAATCTCGTCGGCTACCTTCTTCAGGAATTCATCCTCCATTTGTCTGGCTCTCACTTCCCCAATAATAGTTGGCTCTGCCGAGGTTATGGCTAAGCACGCCAAGCTTCCCATTGACCTTCTGCTTAATGCATCGGCTACTGAGTTGGCCTTGCCTGGGTGGTACTGAATCTCCATGTCATAGTCTTTCAGTAATTCCAACCATCTTCTCTGCCTTAAATTTAGTTCCCTCTGGGTAAATAAGTACTTTAAACTCTTGTGATCCGTGAAAACCTGACAAGAAGCTCCATACAAGTAATGGCGCCAAATCTTCAAAGCAAATACCACGGCTGCTAGTTCTAGGTCATGGGTGGGATAATTCTTCTCATGAGGTTTCAACTGTCGAGATGCGTATGCTATGACCTTACCCCCTTGCATCAGCACACAACCCAAACCTTTATGTGAAGCATCACTATAAATCTGAAATTCTTCATTACCTGTTGGAAGTGCAAGAACTGGTGCTGTAACTAACCTTGTCTTCAACTCCTGGAAGGCTGACTCTCTATCTCCAGTCCATTCATATGTCACTCCCTTCTGAGTTAACTGTGTTAGTGGTATTGCAATCCTTGAGAAATCCTTTACAAACTTTCTGTAGTAACCTGCCAAACCCAGAAAACTACGGACCTCGGACACGTTGGTCGGCGTTGGCCAATTTACCACGGCTTCAATCTTACTAGGGTCAACGGAGATACCCTCTTCATCAATCACATGCCCCAAAAATGAAATACTGGAAAGCCAAAACTCACACTTACTCAGCTTAGCATATAACTTCCTGTCCCTCAAAATCTGTAAGGCAAGTCTCAAGTGGTTTTCATGTTCAGTTTTACTCTTAGAATAGATCAGTATATCATCAATGAAGACAACTACAAACTCATCTAAATATGGCTTGAAGACTCTGTTCATTAGGTCCATAAATGCAGCAGGGGCATTGGTTACTCCAAAAGGCATTACTAAAAACTCGTAGTGACCATATCGGGTTCGGAAGGCCGTCTTCTCAACATCCTCGGCTCTAACTTTAAGCTGATGGTAACCCGACCTAAGGTCAATCTTGGAAAACACTCGTGCTCCTTGAAGTTGATCTAGCAAATCATCAATCCTAGGCAACGGGTACTTGTTCTTAATGGTCACTTTATTAAGTTCTCTATAGTCGATGCAAAGACGAAGTGTACCATCCTTTTTCTTAACAAATAACACTGGGGCTCCCCATGGTGAAGTGCTCGGCCTAACAAAACCCTTATCCAACAACTCTTGTAATTGCACCTTCAATTCCTTAAGCTCGGCTGGGGCCATTCTATAAGGTGTTTTGGAGATCGGCTGTGTTCCTGACGTGATGTCCACAGTAAATTCTATTTCCCTATCAACTAAGTGGCCAGGCAATTCATTTGGAAAGACGTCGGGAAATTCGTTCACAACTGGGATGTCGGCTAGAGTAACCTTCCCATTCTGATCACTCAATATACTACACAAGTAGCCATGGCACCCTTTCTGAATTAGCTTATAAGCTTTAATGGATGAAATCAAGTAAGGCGGGGACACTACACCTCTACCCTGGAAAATAACCTCGGCTTGGTTTGGGGGTTTCAAGGTAACACTCTTAGAGACACAATCAATAGATGCATGATTCATCACTAACCAATCCATCCCTAGTATAACGTCAAAGTGAGTCATGTTCAATGGCATTAAGTCAACTAATAGTTCCACACCCTTAATCACAACAACACACTCCCTATAAATAGATGCAACAATCATAGTTCTCCCAGATGGAGCAGACACATATAACACATAATCAAGAGGTTCCTGTGGTCTATTCATCTTCTCGGCAAACTTAACAGATACGAATGAATGCGTGGAGCCCGAATCAATCAATATGTATGCATCTTGAGAGCAAATTGGAAGTATACCTGACACTACTGCCTCAGTATTCTGGGTGTCTCCTGGCACTAGTGCGAAAACTCGGCCTTGTCTCATCTGTGTCCTTCCAACACTGTTTCCCTGTGCAGAGCCCGAGGTGCTCCCACTTTTCAAACCATCAGCAATCTTGGACCTCGGACAATCTTTCACACGATGACCCATTTCTCCACACTCAAAACAGGCACCTGACGCCCAGCGACAAACTCCGGAATGCGATTTTCCACAACTTGCACACATCGGCTTCGTAGCCCCCTCCTGGTTCAGATTGCTGGAGCTGCCGACGTTCGTCTTCTTCTTGGCGTTGAACGGAACTCGGCGGTTATCATAGTTCGGCCTTTTCCTCTGGTTCTCTCCTGCATTCTGGTATCGGTTCAAGTTGGTTTCTGCAAGAATAGCCTTGTCCAAGACTCCAGCGTAAGTCGGCATGTTGAGCATGTTGACTCTATCCTGTATCGGTGCACGCAACCCACTTTCAAACTTCCTGGCCTTCCTATACTCATCACTGACCATATGAGGCGCATACCTCGCCAATTCTGTGAAAGCACGATCGTATTCTGCCACTGTCTTGTTTCCTTGTGCCAAAGTCTGGAACTCCGTGATCTTGCGATCTCGGACACTAAGAGGAAAATGCTTGTCATAAAATAGTTCCAAGAATTTAACCCAAGTTAAGTCAGGGTTCCCTTCCCGTGTTATCATCCACCATCTTCGGGCATCGTCATCTAACGTAAATGCGGCCAATGCCACCTTCTGAGCATCTGTGCTGGGAAAGATCTCGAACAACTTCTCCATTCCTAAGACCCACGCTTCGGCTTTCATTGGTTCTACGCCCCCTTGGAATCTCGGCGGATTCATCTTTTTGAACTCCTTAATCAAAGTCATAGTCCCATCCCCATACAAGGCTGGCTGCGAGGGTACTTGGGGCACTGGAGGAGGTGGAGGTGGAACTGCATGTCGGCCATTAGTCTGTTCGGCCTGAGTAGATGTGGCACTAACAGTCTGTTGTCTTATCTGCCTCAACTCCCGAGTTAATCCCTCAACTAGCCTTTCCAATCGGCCCAATCTGTCTTCTGATTGATCTCGGCCAACTGGTGGTCTTCCTCTCCTCATAATGCTATGAGTATGTAAAATGTAACTTTAAAACAAAATGTGCAATAAAGCATGTATGCAAGCAACAAGCTGTTATGCCAAGATGATGCACACATTGTCAAGTAGCAAGCAACATGATGCAATCCTATCATCTTTCTAAGGGAAATCCTATGCTCTTTAGGACTCAAGGTGTGTGAATAACGTACTATGAGGAACTTGTGCTCTGATACCAAATCTGTCACGACCCCAACCTGCCCCTAGTAGGTCGGCGCCGAGATGGCCAGTAACCCGAGGTTACCAAAGGCCTCTTACAAGACTTCACACACACACAGAGTAAACATATGGGGCTTACGAATGCGGAAGCAATAAATTAACATACAAGCAGACCATAAGAGCAGTGCTTAAGTTGAATGAAATGACATACATCTTTGGTGGTTCCAATATAACAAAATAGAGTACAAAAATTACATCTTGACAAAAAGGCTTCTCGGCCCTCAAATACAAAATACAATGAAAGATCTAAGAAGCATGATCTTCAAGATGTTCACACAAATGCGAATCAAAACACGTCGGCAAAATACTTCAGCAAAACACCTCGGCTAAACACCTCGGCAAAACATGCTTAGGCGTCACCGCCCTGCTCATCACCTACATATATATATAGAGAGGGTGAGCTTGGATACTCAGTGAATGGCATAAACAATAAAGGGTTTACATGAATGATATCCGAGGTCTTTTAACAAAACAATACAAGGCATAAATCAAGTTCTTATATCAAATCTGTCAAGCTTCATCAATCAAGTCTTTCAAGGCTTTCAAGTTCTAAGGGATGACATCAAGAGTTGTGCTACAAATGCTTATAGTCCCCTAGCACGCACGGACTTTCAAGAGTTGTGCTACAAATGCTTATAGTCCCCTAGCACGTACGGACTTTCAAGAGTTGTGCTACAAATGCTTATAGTCCCCTAGCACGTACGGACTTTCAAGAGTTGTGCTACAAATGCTTATAGTCCCCTAGCACGTACGGACTTTCAAGAGTTGCATCGAACGAGGTATAATACAAGGCATACAAAATAGGGATAAACATTCATGCTTACAAATACTTTTCAAAACAAGGCAAAACAAGACTTTCATCAAAATACTATAACATAGCTTTATTAAAAATGCCACTCACATAGTTCTTCAGACGTCGGGGTCAAAGCAAGTCCAAGTCCTACAATCACATAACAAGTCTATTGAATGCACTTTCAAACAAGCTTCATATTCATGCAAATGACCTCGGCAGTCGCTCAAGCTAAGTCAAAACATATCAAACACTGCTTCTTACTTTGGGAAAACATGCTGGGCACCATCCAGGTCTTGGCCGAGGTTCCACACTCTCTCGCCGAGGTGTGGTCCCGAGGCCACATTCAAGGATATAGGAAGCCGGGGAAAACCTGGGTTTCCCTCTGCTCAAGGACATGAACAAGATGAATGCAAAGATCATAACTTACATTCATAAAGTCTGAGATCTCGTGCCATGAGTTTGAAAACATGGACCTGGGTACCCATACAAGAAGACCTTGGTAAAACAAACACAAAAGCATGGATTTCAATGCAAGCTTTCGGATCAAATCAAGGCTTTTCCTCAAGAACACATGAAGGTCTTATTTTCTTTCTAAAACCAACTTTAAATCTATGCATGGCATACAAGACAAACTCAATCATGCAATGTGACTGGACAAACAATAGAAGAAATCAAAGGAGAACAAGAATCTGACCTCAGATTGCAAATCCAACGGATCAAACACCAAGAATCAAGCTTGCTATCTACTTCTCACTCTAGAACTCTTCCTAGAGCTTCTCTCTCCTCAAGAACAAGATTTGAGACAAGAATGATGTGTTTCTAAGTCTGTCGGCTATTTATCCTTCAGCTCGGACACGTGGCAACAGGTGGTTGGCTCTATTCAAAAAGGTGACTGATTGAAAGGACAAGACTCTGACAAAGCGTATCTAACAAGCTACCCAGTGAAACACTCCGGCGGGTAATGACATCGGCTAACAACAAGACTTCGGCAAGCAATAACATCGGCCAAAGGTAGGACTTCGGCTACAGGGTAACAAGGACATCGGCTAGGGAGGACGACACTTGACTAAGCTGTGCCACACCTTGGCCAGGGTGTGCCACACCTCGGCCTATGTCATACCATCCCGGGAACGAGGTCACTAATGCAACATACCTTGGCTAAGCAGAAACATCTCGGCTAGAATGCCGGGGTGAAGGTGAAGGTTAATCAAGTGGTTCTAACATGATTCTAAGCACAAGGGTTCAAAGGTGAACTAGCCCCAAGGTTACCTCGGCTACACACGTAATCCGTAAGGAACATAACACTCAAGTAATACTTATGCAAGACAAGTCAAAGATGCAAGGCAAGTCAAGATTCAAGATACAACTTAACAAAGCAAAAATCATATAAAATGCATATGAGTATGGCTAAGACAGTGGGAGGGTTATTACATTACTACCATCAAAGAGATGTGGCCTATTGCTAACTTGTCCTACAGCAGAGTAAGTAAAATACATGGTTGCTATGGATTAAAAAACTCAAGATTGTTAAATCTAAACAAGAGCCCCAGGCTCTGATACCAATTGTTACCCAAAAAGCAACTTAAAAGGGGGGTGAATTAGGTTTCTACAAATTAAAATTAATAATATCCCAATAAAATTAACTACTAGTACAACAAATTATTAACAAGCACAATGATGAACTTAGCAGTAAATGATCAAACAAAATAACAATGAAGTATAACTAATATACATGGTAAATCAAATGATTAACACATGAATATTAGATAGTTATAGTAGTAGTAGAAAAGTAAAGAGATTAGGGAAGAGGAGACAAACAGATTTATAGTGGTTTGGCTTCAACCAAGCCTACATCCACTCCTCACGCTTCACTTGAGATTTTTCACTGTTTTCTAGCTTCACAGGGGTGCTAGCAACCTTTTTACAAATGGAGCAATCCTCCATGGATTTTACACAGACTTCACAAGCCTAAACCTTTGCAAATCTTAGGTGATTCACAATTACTCTCAAGATTTCAAGAACACAGTGTTTGTAACACTTTTACAAGATGAAATGGTATTTTTGCTTTCAAAGAAAACTTACAATAAATATCTCTCAAAGATAGATATATAAAATGAAACTTTGATTTTTCTGTAAATCTCACACAGGAAAGATGAGCTTAATGCTATAAGGCTCAGTGTATAATTTCTGAGAATAGATGTGAGTGATTATAGATCAAAGAATATTTTCAGGTTTTTTGTAACTTATTTACAATAGAGGCTTTGGTATATATAATGAAAATTATAGCCGTTTATAGCCGTTATATTCATTTGAATTTATAGTCGTCTATAGCCGTTGTAGTCATTTGAATTTATAGCCGTTGTACTTCTATCATTACCAATTTGAATATCTTCCACTCCATTATTACAAATTTGAATATCTTCCACTTGAACCTTTTGAACCTTTTGGCCTTTTGAACCTTTATAGCCGTTTATAGCCGCTGTACTTCCATCATCACTAATTTAAATATCTTCCACTTGAATATTTTGAACCTTTTGGCATGTTGCTATGCTAGGCTGTTTGAACCTTTGTTTTGAGCTGTTTGAACTCCTGATTTAATCAAATATTAAATACATTCTAACAACATTTAGGATAAAGGTTTAGGTGAGAAATAATGAGACAAAATAAATTTTGATTCTATTTTTCTCTTTCAAATAAATAATCAAAATGAATTTTGATTCTATTTGTCTCTTTCAAATAAATCATCAAAATAAATTTTGATTCTATTTTTCTCTTCTAAATAAATTAAAAACATAATTAAATAAATCATCAAAATAAATAAGTCTAACACTTTTCATGAGGTTATTCACATAATTTTAAGGGTAAACTACCAATAGGTCCTGATAGTTAGACTTTATTCCCATCAAGTCCTATTGAAAATAAGTCTTGGTAAAATTGTCGCAAAAAATAATTTTTTTGTGACAATTTTTTATATTTGTCATTAAAAATTGACAATTAGTAACTTTTTTTTGTCATGATTTTTATAAATTGTTACTAAAACTTATAATTAGTGAAGTTTTTTATGACAAATTTTTCCCATAGGACCTATTAGACAATAAGTTCACTTATTAGGACCTACACCTATACGTAAGTATCCCTAATTTTAAAGGTTGTTTTGAGATGACTTATAAGTTGATTTTTTTTTTATTATTATGAAAAGATATGCAGAAAAATAAAGAAGTAATATGATAAAAATAAATAAATAAAACTTATTTTTGTTGTCCAAAAGAGATCTAAGTATGGAATGGCCCGCACATGTGATTATGACCCATATAAAATGGGATTTGGGGATGATGCTACTGCGCAGCCCGGCAAAATGGGTCCATTTCGGGATCCATTTTGATAATCTAAACCGTTCACATTTTAGAATACATCAAGTAGAACATGCCTGCAAAAAATCAAGTTAATCGGATATCATTTGTCCATTTATCCACTCACATTTGTATTTATTTTAATACTTTAAATCACAATTATTAATTATTTTTGTAGATACAAATGTAAGTAAATGAATGGACAAACGATATCCGATTAATTTGATATTTTGTAGGTATATTCTACTTGATTTTTTACATGACTTGTGAAATCTTTAGTTATTTTTATTTTTTTCTTTTATGTGGGCCACAATTATACCGTTCCTTTTTGTCTTTTTTTCTGTTTAAAAGATCCAATTTTCTAGGAACCAAGTTCGTAATATATGACAGTCTGCCACCTCATGCCTGAGCCAAAACAATGAAGAGTGGTTCCACTAGGGTAGTGGGCTCAAAACAAGTTTCACTCAGAGTTCCTGCTGGCAACTGTCCAGTAGCTCATATCTCATATGAGTTGAATGTGTTGGAATTCAGGTCAAAAGGCTAATGTGTAGGGGTGTAATTTTGGCTCGACCCAGCCCATCCGGGCTCGGGCCGGGCCCATGTGGGCGACCATAAAAAATCAGACCGGGCCAGGCCGGCCCACGAGCCAAAAAACTAGGCCCAGGCCCAGAGGTACTCGAGCTTTGGGTGGGCCGGGCCCTTGGGCTTGGGCCTGGGTTCGGGCTTTGGGTAGGCCTAAATAATTTTTTTAATTTTTTCCACCAAAATTTTATTATTTTCCATTTAAAATAACACTGGGCCTCGGGTGGCCGGGCTTTTGGACGGGCCGATGGGCTGGTCCAAGCAGGCCGGGCCCACTGGTCGGGTCGGGCCGGGCCGGGCTTTACAACAATGGTCCAGGCCCTGGCTCAAGGCCTCGGGCTGTGCTTGGGCTTGGGCTCGGGCCTAAATGGGCCGGGTCCACTTCGAGCTGCGGGCAGGTTTCTGGCCGCCCGCGGGTCACGGGCCAAAATTATACCCCTACTTATGTGACAACTCATAGATTTTGCATCAAAATAATTAATTATTTATGTTAAACCTAGTGTGTGCAAAGCTTAGTTTACAAATTTAAAAATCAATAAAAATGATGTACAAAAAATATTGATGAGACTACTTGTCATTCTTTTTTGTGGGAATCCTTGGAGGTGCAAAGCTTAGTTTACAAATTTAAAAATCAATAAAAATGATGTACAAAAAATATTGATGAGACTACTTGTCATTCTTTTTTGTGGGAATCCTTGGAGGAGAACTGTAGGTGGTAAATATTTAAATTGTTTTTGTGTTACTTTTCCTATCTTTAAAGTATATTCTAGGAAGTAAGGATGAACATCGTGTTGGGTTGGTGTTGTGTCATTTTGGGTTCATATCAAAATTATCTTAACACTAACTTAATCTATTTATTTTTCGTGTTATTATGTTGTGTCGTTTTAGTTAGTGTCAGTTTGGATAGTGTTAACTTGTCATGTCAAAAAATTTCACTCCATAGTTAAAAATACTAAAGTCTTGTTTAGGGTAAATTTTTTTGGCTAAAATAGCCAAAAGGGCAAAACACCCAATCATATCTCTCTCTATTTTTTTACACGCCTTTTTGTAAAAAGTAAAAAAAAAATTAAAATAACTTATTCCCAAATGGTATCTAAATGTATGACAAAATTATAATTTTTCTTTCCCGTAAGGTAACTTCTATGAAACAAATCTCTACTGGATAAAATGATTCATGATAATACAATCGCGATTCGTAGCTCGAATTTACCGGCTCGAATTTGGCTCGAATTTGTGCCAACTGAGAAGAAGAAGAAGAGAAGAGGTGAAGCAGAACCAGAAGCAGGGGAGGGAGGAGGAGGGAGGAGGAGGAGGAGGAGGAGGGGAGGAGGAGGAGGAGGAAGGAAGAAGGAGGAGGGACTGGAGGGGGCCCAATATTTGGGGCTGGAAGCGGGGGGCGGGGGGGCGGAGGCGAGGCAGAGCCGGCGATCGCTGGTGCTGCGACGATCGGTGGCGGCGGTGGCGACGGCGGTGGCGGTGGCGGTCTCCTCTTCCCTTCTCTCCTCTCTCCTCTTTCCCTCTGTTTCTCTCATCTGCGTTCAACAAAAACGAAGAAGAAGAAAAGAAAGGAAGGGAAGAAAGAAAGAGAAAGAAAAGAAAAAAAAAAAAAAAAAAACGACAGCCCAAAACGACGTCGTTTTGGGCTGTCGAGCCAAACTCGAGCCAATCTTTCGAGCTACCAGGAATTTTTCATGATAATATTTGATTTCGAGTTGATTCCATTTCCCTATTATTATGTATTTTTTACTAGATTGACTCTAAATGGTAGACAAAAGATACATTATCTTCGATAAATAAATAAAGAAAAATTTAGTTAAAACCCCTCAATTGGACCCTTGTTTGGTAAAAATGACAGTCTAATTTATTTTACTTCATAAACCTCCTAAGGAGAAAACACGTAATTGAGTAAGGACAAAGTAAAATATCTTTTTTCCCTTAGATAATATTGTCAGAGTAATATTTTACTGTGAGACAGAGTAACATGTTACTATTACCCAGGGATCTTATTTAATAGATCTTGATGAGAGAATTCTAAAAATACTAATTTTATTAAAAACCGACATTTACACTAAAAGTTATATTATTTTAAAATTTAATATTTTGATAATAATGGTATGTATTAGACTATTCAAGAAATTTTTTTGTGTACTTGTCCTTAATGCATTAAATGTTTATTATAAGAGGGTTTTGACCAAATCTCCGATAAATAAATAAACTTATAATTAGCCTTAAAATTCTATTTTACATACTTTTGTATGAGTGGAATTACATAAAATGTCATGGCACCCTTTGTAACAATCTGAAAATTTAAATTGTCCCTTAAATTTTATATTAGTATTATTTAATTATAAATAAGAAAAATCCTAAATGTTTAAATAAATATTCGGTAACAGTAAAATAAAATATTAAATAATATAGATATATGAGAAGTGTAATTAAATTAAGAATTTTATATTATCAAAAAATAAATAAAGAAAAAAATAAAAATAAAAGAAAGGATCAAGATGCTTATCCGTAAGCATGCCATTGTATCAAAAAAAAACCAAAGGATAAGCATGCGAAGGGAAGGCCACGTGGTGTTTCCTTGGAGGGAAAGGAAAATGGAGAGAAAGGGGGATGGAAAACACCTATAAAAAGGGGGCTTCGAGAAGAAGTGAGACATAAGAAAGGCGTGGTCCGCCAGTAAAAATGGAGAATTTCGGTGAACGAAGTAATAATGGTAAATGATTAATATAAATGTGAGTTGTATTATATTTGGAGTTATTATAATATACTTTACGTATATTTTAACTTATCATAATTTATTTTATATAAGTTATGTTTTATAAATTATATTAATATTTCAATTATGTGGATTAATCTTTGACTCTATTTGTTAAAATGAAATCCATGGATAATATATTTTACGTATGTTTTAACTTACCATAATTTATTTTATACAAGTTATGTTTTATAAATTATATTAATATTTCAATTGCGTAGATTAATTTTTGAACTCTATTTGTTAAAATGAAATCCATGGATATGTTAGTTTATATTTTAAAGAATATTTGATAATAACCTTATAAACCATTATGTTTATTAAGTACCACTACGGGAGTTCCACGTCTTGGAAGACTTAAATAACCATTGGGCTCTATTTGACCACTTTGTGACCCTCTGTTGTCATGGATCTATTGATCTATGTTCTGTGCGGAGATAAGTGTTACACTATTGTGGGAGCTACCTCTATAATCCGTACGAGTCATTTACATAATCTCAATTTTGCTACTTAAATGATTATTTGTTTAGATTAAGTTATTTTAAATATTTTAGTTATATAACTATCTATGATTATTTTGTGTCCCTTATACTCTTGACATAATATTTCTCACTCTGCCATGTGCTTATAGCTATTTACTAATTTTCAGGAAGCAGTGTAATTCAAAAATAGTTTTTGGAAAGTCTTAGATGCGGGGCTGCGGAATAGACGCACACAACACTTTATGATATTTTCATATGTAAATAGCGGCTTTTTAGTCAATAAATTTTGTAATAAAAATAAAAACTCCAATGATTATTTTGGTACCTTCACTTAAATATTTTTTTTCGTTCACATTTATTTATTTATTCAAGAATTGGCCGTAAGTAACTTCAATTACAGGTCATCATGATACTTAACCCTTGTGTACGAAAAGCGGGTCATGACATCCTTAAGTGTGGGAAATAATGACATTCATATTTTTGTAATTCCATTAAAAGTATGAATGTTACTAGCCTTAAAATTCTATGTTACATACTTTTGTATGAATGAAATTACATAAGGGATTCAAAAATGTCACGGCACCTTTTAAGTGTGGGAAATAATAACATTAAAATATATAACTAATTTTTCATGAAATAGATTACTCATGTAAACTTTGTATTATGTAGGTTCAACATTAACGTGATTTATTTAATATTTGTGATACCGTATCCTATCATATTTATATACATATTGAAGAATAGCCAATCCTAATTTGCTACCATTGTGTACGGTTTAAATAGGGTATCATATCATGTTGAAAATTTTCACCCTTCCTAGCAACTACTCCATTAGTTCTTATCTTTTGTTTTTAACAAACAGGGGTCCAAGAAGAATGCAATGCACGATGGATGCCATTCCTGCTTCTGCTATTGAACCTGGGGGTATGGCTCCTACAGAGACTGAATTCCCTCTTAGCAACATAGATTCCTTTCCATCACTCCCATTTTTCCGATCAAAATCAATTCGCACAGAAAACTTTCTTTGTGGAACTTCTACTGATCAAAGAAGTGGAGCACTGGTTTTGAAAAACAAGGCTCCAAGATGGCATGAGCAGCTCCAGTGCTGGTGTTTGAATTTTCATGGACGGGTAACAGTTGCTTCGGTGAAAAACTTTCAGTTGGTGGCCTCTGTAGCGGAGAATGGACAACCAGGCCCGGAACACGAGAAGATCATCCTACAATTTGGGAAAGTAGGGAAAGATGTGTTTGCAATGGACAACCAGTACCCACTTTCTGCATTTCAGGCATTTGCTATCTGCCTTAGCAGATTCCACTAGGGACATGGTCAGGATTGGTTTGGATTTGAATAAAATCAGAACCAATCCGTTATTCACGGTTCTTAAAAAATTGAAACAAATTCAATCCGTTTAAATCGTGAAACCAATCCGAATCAATCTATTTAAACACGGATTGGATTGATTTAAGATCACGAATTTACATAATTAAATAATAAAAAAATATATAACGTTTTAATTTCATAAAAATATAAACATAGTATCATATTAATTTCACAATAACAACATATCTTTCCACAATAGCGACATACTGTTCTAAAATTTAAACAACTATAAGAAAATTAATTCCACCATAAGTATTTAGACCATTACAAATTAAAACTAAAAACCAACAAACAAAAGTAATAAAAGAAGATACTATGCGGGTTTAGGTTTAGGTTTAGGTTTTGACATAAGAGGAGATACTATTGTATAATATAAATACAAGCTATTTGTATACTGTCTGAATCGGTTTTAATCCAGAACTGTGGGTTTCAATCCGGGACTAATCCGTGGACTATGAATTTTTAATTTTTCAATCCGGAACCGAATCACGGATTCAAAAAACCAATCAAAACCTACCGAATTAGACTGGACCAAATCAGATTACAGATTTTACAGATTCCTTACCCAGCCCTAGGTTCTGCACCAAGATTGCTTGTGAATGACAAACATAAGGTCTAAATCTTATTATTCTATTTATGTGTGCATATTATCTTAGTGAGAATGTTTACATGTTTGTATGTTAACCTTCATGTGTTGGGTAAATTTGCATATGTAGTTTGACTATAATATCTAGACTTGAAATAACTTGAATTACAATGTAATTCAAGTCTAGATAGTTAATGAAAAAATGATGCCCCTCAAGGTGGCTTATCGGTCTGGTGGTCTGGAAGTAAGGATTCTATTCCGTGAAGTGATTATACATCCATGTTGCATTTTAAGCAAAGGGTGGTGGTGTTGAAGAAGCTAGTTCAGACTTCCTCTCGACCATCTTGTTTTGATGTGCACCTCTTTTGTAAGTGAAACAATAATCAAGAGAAACCTGAGCTCCAAACCCCAAGTCACCACCATGACCACAATCTTGCTGCACTCCAACAGCACCACCGCAACAATCCATTCTCCAGCATTCTATTGCCTTCGCTATCATTTGATTGCTCTTGTGCCCTTTGTATCATAATGATAAATATCTCATTTGTTTGCTTCGGCTGGTTTCCCTGAATTTGTTAGTTTGTTTTTGCTCTGATATTGAATACTGGTCAAGTTATACTGCTACCCTGTAACTGTATATGGTGATTACTAGATTTTCATGTTACCAACCCAATATTTTCTTTTGCTAATGGAACAGTTAATTCTGTTGGTTGCACTGAAAAGGTGAAAGCAATAAGAGTGTTTGGTGCACGCAAACGGGGATGATATGCAGAGAAGCTGCTTGCTTGTCCGGGGCCTAGGGCTTTCATCTGCAGACTGCATCTTTTATCTTGATGGCTTCAGTTGTAAATATTGTGGGAAAATGTGGGAATATAAAAAATAAAACTAAAAGTTCTAAATTTTGGAAATTGTTGATTGACAAATTTGTTTTGTATATTTCTCTTGGTTTTTGTACATAACAGCTTTTCCTGTGTATCTGTCCCTTGCATTTGAACTATTTCTGCAAACAGCAATGCTAGGTATCATGAAAAATCTTTCATGAAAATAATCGTGCAAGTTTTGTGACCCTTAGATTGCACTTAAAATAAAACATCACACACTAATTAAGGTAATCCAAGAATCATAAATTTGTCATGATCATTTTCATAAAAAAATTTTCATGATCCCTAACTTTTCCCTTCTGCAAAATTCTGTCCGAGCTTGTGGTATTACTTTTTTTAGTCATGGAATTCTCAGATGACAAACATTGGCTATAGTTTCATTGACTTGCTACTATAAATTTTCTGCTAAACCAAAAAAACAATTTTAAGGCAAGAAGAAAGCAAGAAAACATCAGCATCAGGTGTTTTGCAAGGAAAAATACTCGGCAAAACTGCCATAGGCCAACACTGTCTCATTTTTCAACTGTAATAGTCAACCTACTCTACTTACAATCAAGTTGCAATGTCAATCTTCGGTGAATAGTTGGTATTTGAGTTCAAAGAAAATGTTCATGTGACATTTGTATTTTGTAGAGAGCAACACGTGCGGCACATGGACATTTTCCGAGATGACATTGCTACTTAATCGCAAGTGTAGGAGATTATTATAAAATGAGAAATGAGCATAGGATTTCATGTAACGTGCAATGGTACAAAATTTATTTAACCCAATTAGAGAAGAGGGTGTGTTCGCATTTGAGTGGATCAAACACTAATGTGTGTGTGTGTGTGAGTGAGTGAGAGAGAGAGAGAGAGAGAGAGAGAGAGAATAGAATATCTTCAGTCTAAGGCAAGCATATAAGAATTGCTCATACAAACACAACTTTCACTTAAACAGCACAAAATGTTACACTACAGTGTATTACAGTCTTTTGAAATTGAACTATATGTACACTATACTATCCTCCATACATACATGCACAAGCTTCTTAGTCTTACTAAGCAGCTTGCAAATGAAGATCTTTACCATGTTCTGAAATTACAGTTTCAACACCTTCTACCTCATCACCCGGAAGATCATCCAAATGTAATTCCGGCTGATTTAGGCTCCAAACGAACTTGGTGAACGCTGGAAAATGCTCAGGTGAAAAAAAATAAGCTCCCATCCTCTGGTAAGTGAACAAGTCCACCACCTTATTTTCATCCAACAAATACTTCTTAATCTGCTTGAAACCATTAGGAGCCCTCGAAACTGATGAATTTTGGCCAGAAACCTCTACCCCGTGCTTTTTGCAAGCCGTTACAATTTGTGTAAACAGTGACTCTGGACTCGAGTAAGCTTCATGTGGCTCGTGCTCATCTGATAAGTCCATTCCGGGCAAGATCAAATTACATGAATTCCTTGCAAACATCTCCACTACCGCTTCATAGCCATCTCTGTTGACTGTGTTGTAGAACCCAGCTACTAGTTCAGAAGGGTGGGAACGAGTTTTGTACCACAAGTGAATGAGCGGGATTTTTCCAGACACCTTCACCAGAGTGTCAGTGAAGGTCGAGGAGGCAAGAGATAAAAGGCGATCTCCATGTGATATGAGTTGGCTTGAGTACCAAGAAAGGAAGAAATCGCCATATGGTGTCTCCCATGATCCTCCGTGCTCCTTGAAAAAGTTGATCAAGTTTGGGGATTGGTCATCACCGGAGGAGGCATCATGGGGACCGGAGAGTCCCCAAAGAGGGTTTCCAAATGCTTCTGCGCATTGCTTGAGATTGCTAAGCATTTTTTTGTCATAACACTGGAACTCTCCTACTCTGCGACTATGGTTATTAGTAGTCGGAACGTGATGAGAAGGGTACTGGAGTTCACCATCGGGTCCTAGACCAATTGATATGCCCTGCAAAGTATGAACAAGATGCATCAAAAAAATGAACACCATAGAGACTTTTAGATTCTACAATGTAATGCTTTGTTTGTTTCGACAGAAAATGTTTCTTGAAAAAAATTTCCACATATTCTGTCATTTGGTATTACAAAAAATGAAACTCAACAGAAAATTATTTTCTTGTGACCAACAAGAAGTTTATTTGGGCAGAAAATGTACTTCAGTTTTGGAAGGTAGAAAGCGTTTTCCTGACTAAATTCTTACCTATGCAACCACACTTTATACTAAAATGACTACTAATGCAACCACAAACACATTAGCTTCAAGGTTACAATGAAATATAGAAAAACTTTCCACATAAAACATTTTCTGTAAAAAATGTCTCCACCACCACCACCACCACCACCACCACTACAAATATTATGCACCCAAAAAAACCAACACTACTAATACAAGTTACAGCCACAAGCACAATAGTTTCAAGGTTGCAACGAATTATAAGAAAAAACCTTTTTTATGAAAAATATTCTGTCAAAACAAACGAAGAGTTAGATTCAAAGTTCCTTACTGTGATGGTGGAACCCAAGAAAGGAGCGAACGAAGACTTGAAGCTCTCGCAAAATTCGCTATAAACTTGGATTGGAGTCTTCCCATCAAGAACAGGAAGATCATCCACAGCCAATGACAGACAATCTCTGTATTGCTTCCCTAACCGATCCATGTAGAAAATACTTAGCTCAGATTCTCCTATCCGAGATACCCATTTGGGGAGAGGAATTTTGGGTTCTCCCGATGCGTGGAAGCAGAGCGAAACGTGGAGTTTGAGACCCGCCTTTTCGACCATTTCTGCAAGTGCAAGGTACCCAGACCACTCATACTTCCCCATAGCTTCTTTCTCTACTATTCCCCACCAGACTGGAAGCTCCACGCCATCGACACCTAATAACTTCAAAGCCCTCAGACCGGCTGCGATTGCTCGGGCATGATTTATCGTGTTACAGTCTGAAATTGCATCATTGGGCAGCCCAACATATAATCTTATTCCATCAATCTGTAAAAATATCAAATATGATTGTTTGGTATAATCGTATTATTGATGAAGAACTGAACTACACAATCTTTGTATCTAAAAATCATGACACATTTAAACAACACATTTGTTTCTGAAAATTGTTTTGAGGAAAATTTTGTGAAAACAATCCATTTTTTAGAAAATATCAAAAAATTGTTTTCGAATTTTTGAAAATTGTTTTCTTGTGTTTTCAAAGTTTTTCTTGTTTTGTTTCCGAACACACAAAAATGAAAAAAAAAAAATGAAAACATTACCAAATAGGCCTAATATACATATGATCTTTTGTATGCCTCACTTGTAAAATGGCACACTCTTTAATTCAATTATTAACCCAATAAAGAATAGTTCCAATTTAGTGGTTTTCACTTCAATAAATTCTCAAAGGTATTGATTTTGCTAAGTATATATATATATATGTATTTATGTATGTGTGTGCATTTGTACATGTATATATCTATTAGATTATTTTGCTAACACACACAGTTGGCTAATTGAGCTGAGTGCTTTTAAGCTGCTAAAAACAGAGCAAAATGCAACACAAAAGCCCGAAATTTTCTTTTCTTTCCCTTGGCTTTCTCAGCAACCAAACAGGAGTAATGTAAAAAGGGATTAGCTTCCCTCTAGTCCGATACTGAAGGGTGCTGTTGGCCTGTGAGGGCCGACCATGGATTCTAATTTGATAATCTAAATCGTTTAATGTATAAAACTCGTCCCCTGTAAAAAGGTTGATCGGCATCGGATCAATTTCTGTCAACTATTTATTTCAACGTCTATTTTTTTTTTCTTTTTAATATAAAACTGATTTAATTATATAACTATCTATATCCGATATGGATATCCGATCAATCAAATTTTTTACGACTATATAATCCTAGACGAGTTTTACCTATTAAACTTTTCATATTATCAAAAATGAAACCATAATGAACCTCACATCACAGGTCCAGTCCGATCGCTAAATCCGTGTAAAAAAAAATGTTAAAAAAAAAGAGGAAAACTTACTGCCTTGGATCCAGTACGGGACGTCATCGTATTGCAGGAAACTTTGTCAGAAACGAGCGGTTCCGATTGGGCAACAGCTTTGAGGATGAGTCGAGTCGGAGATTTTGTAGAGCATCCGATGGTTTGACCAAAATAAAGGTTTGACTTCCGAGAGAAGATTAGAGGGCTCAAATTAGTACAAAACCCTACATCTCTATGCACCGAATCGGCCCTCCATATCTTCGCCTGAGAGCTTGCGATCACCGAAACCTTCATTGATTTATATATATATATATGTATATACCCTTCAAAATTCGAGCTATTTACGAATCAAAATCGAAGAACAGAGCAAGAATTAGGCGATTAGAGACAGAGAAATGGAGAGAAATTAAGGGGTAAAAAATTGGTTTTGTGTGTTTTGAATTGGATTGGATTGGATTGAATTGAGCGTGTTTCTTGTGATATTTATATAGATATACAAATGTGGAGAGAGAGAGAGTGGGATGATGTTCAGCTTTGTGGATCAAAAAGTAAGGGAAAAAAGTTTTCAAAAATATCCTCCACGTGTCATCCTTACAGAGGGTCCAACTATACTACGCAAATGGTGGTATTTATATACCACACGCAAATTAATATCAACCCTTAGATCTTCCTTTTTGATTTGGGTTATCCACCAAAAGTTTTGTTAACCGGTAACAACAAAAACCCATAGCCTTCCTTTTTCTTCTCTCCTATGATTCTCCTCTCTTTCCTTGGATTTTTATTTTTTTATGCTTTTTTTTGGTTAAAGATTTGAAAATATATTTAAAAAAATAAAATAAAATGAAAATAAAATATATTTATATTTATATTTTATTTTATTTTATTTATTTTTAAATCTTTTTAAAATTTTTCAACCAAAAACAATAATTTTGTTCGATAGATGGAATTTCATGAATTCTTACACCGCAATAGGCGGCCATCTTTTTGGTTTTGTCAAAAAAAAATATACTAAAAGAATACTAAAAAAAGGCCAAAAATTAGAAATTATTTTTTGTTAATTTTTCAAAACACCACGCATACGCATCCTCCTGCCCCTACCCATAAAGGTCGAAGACCACATGACCGACATGGTGGGTTGGTGGGCCAGGCTTTTTGTTCCCACCATCATCATCCTTGTCTGATTTTTGAATTTCAGTCCCACCTGTTGAGTTGAGATGCTGGCGGGCCAGTCTTTTTGTTCCCACCATGATCATGCTTGTATGGTTTTTGAATTTCAATCTCATCTGTTAGGTTGAGATGGGTCAATCTTAAATACAACAATAATGATTTAGATTATTAATTTTGGTATTTTAATGATGTACTAATGACATGATAATAAATAAAAAAATAAAATAAAAATAAATTAAGACCAAAACATCACATCATTGTGAGTGGAGCCTATTGTCAACTCATTAGACCTACCTTTAAAACTTAAAAATTAGAACTTCAAAACATTTTTATAATGATGTTTTCTGTGGGTATAATAAATGAATAATAATTATTGCATTAAGGGTTTGTTTGCAAAGTGAATTAATTTTTTGATTTTTTAATTATTTTAACTTAAGATTAAAAAGTCTCATTTAAAATAATTTTTTTAACTTTTTAACTCTTTGATGAGGAGTCCACATGTTAAATTATCCAAAGTTGAGCATTGTTGGGTGGCTGAGCGGTACACGCCAGCCTTTTTCTATTTTTATTTTTTTTTTAAAAATTATGATTTTTTTTAATGGCGTGGAAAATTAAAATTTCGGTGTTATTTGTTTGTCATTTTATTTTATTTTTTTTATATTAATTTTTTTTTTTTCAAAAAGACTTTTTCATGTACTTTTTTTAAAAAAATTACGTGAAAAATACTAATTTCGATTTTATTTTATTGTCCTCCTTTTTTGGTTTTGTTTAATTTGTTTTTTTTTTTTTTTTGGAAAAGGCTTTTTCATGTTTTTCATTTCAAATGACGTTAAATCCATGCTAATTTCGATTATATTTTTGTCTTTTTTGTTTTTGTTATTTTTAATTTGTTTTATTATTTAGAAAAGGCTTTTTTATGTTTTTTTTTTTGAAATGACGTGGCAAATGATAATTTCGATTTTTTTTGTTTTCTTTTTCTTTTTATTTGGAAAGGGCTTTTTCATGTTTTTCTTTTTAAATGACGTGGAATCCATGCTTATTTCGGTTTTATTTTTATGTCTTTTTTTTTTTATTTGTTTTATTATTTGGAAAAGGTTTTTTTTATGTTTTTTTTTTATAAAATTACGTGGAAAATGATAATTTCTTCCTTTTTTTTTTAAACTTGTTTTTTTTTTGTTTTTGGAAAAGGCATTTTTATGTTTTGTTTTGTTAAATGACGTGGAAAAGGATATTTTCAATTTTATTTGTTTTTTTAAGAAAAAGCTAAACATTTGAAAATATTTATGTCATCGATTGTAACCGTTTGTTGGAAAAAAATTTCAATTTTTGATCCTACAAATTTTCGTAAACAATAATTTGGTAAATGACGTGTTCAATAATTTGGAAGGGATTATTTCCCGTGTAAACACATAAATATTATACATGATAATATACTTACATACAGCCTATTCCGCGTGAGTTACCAATGTTACAAGTCTAAGAATATTAGGTGAACTATTATATATTTCCTAATATTCCATTATTATGTAGGTACACTAACTTGTCCCGTATAAGAAGTTGCACCAATGCCATATGTGGATCCTCATCCCCAACCATTAGATCATCGTCGTCATGTTCAACCTCTGGTATGGCAGTTACTATTGTCATAGCCTCTTCCTTGTTCACGATGGGGTAAACAATTGTTGGATTGTCTGTATTTTGACGTATATAATTATGTAACGCCATTAACGCACATACTAACTGAACTTGCACATTTGCAAAATCATACCGAGGCATGTCTCTAATAAACCCCCATCAATTTTTCTAGGCACCGAAAGTGCGTTCCACCACACTGCATAACGACGAGTAAATTTTGTTAAATAATTCCCTGGGGGTGTTTGCTGTCCTATGCTTGACATTAATGCGAAATTGTTGTTGGTGGTAACAGCTGCCTTTGAAAGGTGCTAGGTAACCTACCCGGTTCAAATAGCCAGCATCGACAAGATAATATTTGCTCGTAGACAATACCAGAATTTGAAACAAACCACCAAATTGTGTTTAATTTTTAAGTAATGACGTTTTCCTAAATAATTTATCACCCAAATATTTTCAATGCACTGTGTTGCCTTCTTCAGGATGTGGAAATAGGACATTATCATTTATTAGTATCTCATTGAAGATGCGACTATCGTGTATACTTTCTTCCCATCCAAGCAAAACAAAGATGAAACACATGTCAACATAGCACGCGGCCATGATATTTTGCGTGTGACAGTATTTCTTACCGAAATATGTTGCAGAATCTGGTCCCGTAACCCGTGCACTAACATGTGTTTCATCTATGGCTCCGATACAGTCCTACCAACAACCCAATTGTATTGTTACTCCCAGGGGTACATGTAATGGTTATTTTTATTACGTCACGTCCAATAAAATGTAATAAAAAGAAGGCAAACATACGTAATTGAAGTGAGGTTTTAAAATAATATCTTGAATGGTAGGTATTTTCGTTTAGACCGCACTTATGGATGTATATGATGCTGACCATATGTGAGCCTGCAATGTACAATAGTGAACTCCTTCATCACTGTTAATACATTATGCACGTGCTGGGACACAGTCTCTCTAGAATGTTGGAACCGTTCTTGGATTTCCCGATTTTGCAAGCCTCTCAACACGTAGATAAACATTTCAACGCTTTTTTCAACAGCTAAGCCATGTGGACGTTGCGGTACTTGTAACCCAAAATCAGTTACTAATGTCTAACACAAAGCCACAAAAATTTCTTTCAGCATGCACACATTTTTCTCAAATCGACCCCATGGCCCGCATATACTTCGGTTATCCATGCATGCTGGGTGAAAATTGAAATGCGACATGGCGTTTTAGACATGTGTTTTTCGGACCACTCTGGCACATACCGGCATGCTTGTACAAATGTCCGGTTGTTTTGTTATTGCCGCTGTATGGCCATTTGGTTAAGCATTTCCATTAAATCTTGATTGTTGCTTCCATCCCCGGGATTCATCACGTCGATTCAAGCAAAACCTACAAAAGTGGGACGATTTCAATCAGTTTACCTGTGATGCAGTGCCTTAAAGGTAATAACAGTTTGCAATTACATATTGCCCACATCGTTGGAAATATTTATGTTGTGTCACCATGGAATGGATGACGCCTAACAGTAAGGTACAATTGCATGTAAAATGATATCAAATAAATAAACAGTGAACCTGGTGGTAATTGGTAATACACAAACCAATAAAACATCAATTGCATAACCAACACATTAACAATAAACAAATAAATAAATCCATAAACAACCAACACACAACAGCTCGTCGTTACGCATGTAATTCCCATAAAAAAAAAAAAAAAAAAAAAAACACACACACACACACACAACCATCCTGTTCTATCCAAAAAAAACACACAAACATCCTATGTAATCGTCAAAAAACATACACAAACATGCAAATATTTTTTCACCAGACTTGGGAAAATATTTATAAAAAAAAAAAATGAAAAAAGCACACACAACCATCATGTTTATTAAAAGTCCAACATGAACGTAAGTAAAGTTTTTTCACGCAAGATAATGGGAACGCATCTTCAGCATGACATCGCTATATCAAATCCGGCGAGCCCTAAACAGGTTCGCAAAAGGAGCTGTCGCACTACACTGTAGCTGCTTTTGTGTGAGCCAGCAATAACGTGGTCATCATCAGGCTGGCACATCATCACTTCTCAGTAATCTGCGTTATCCATCAATGTCGAGGCAAAATGGAATAGCGGCGTACCGAAAAGGGCATGAATGTTCCTCAGCCATTGCATGCACTCTGAAATTGTGTATAGTGATTCGTTACCTGTGAGGTGCCTAACCGTAACTTGCTGATTTTGGGTACGAACCACATTTTTCAGATTGTTCATGTTTTCCGCAATAATTGACGCTCCACTTGTGGCCTTTTTTGACTTTCCACAACTTGTTGACAAAATCCGTTTCCTTTTCTCGTTAACAGTCGAAACAAGTTCGATTGAAGAATCTAAATCAACATCCTCTGCTCGTACAGGTATCGAATTAACAAATGGCTAGGCTTCGAGACTGTCCACAGAATCGGATGAGACGTCGGCAGCTTCATCAACTTTCTCTCCCGGGGTCCAATGGTGCTTACTAGTAGCTGATGCCCCCTGTAAAGACCATTTCCATTAACTTGCGACATTCCAAAGTTTTTTTCCTAAACTTGGCACACGCCTTGTTTGTCTACAAAATTGGACACTGACAAAAAAATAAAATGTTACATACAATATGTGAAATTTTTACTAACACCAAAACACAAGAAAATTTATTGCTGACAGGCAAATATGAAACGAAACAAACATAAGGAAATTACATTTTACTTACCGATTCCATCTCGTCCTACCACTCTTCCTTTTGTAATCTCATCGGCAATCAGCTGCAGAAAAATTCGAATTGACTCGCTGTCCCATGATGCCTTGTGGTTTAACTGCTTGTGTGTCTCTTCCACACTGCTTTACTTCTTGGAGCAATGCATTTGTTTTTGGATCTGGTACGAGGAGAAGTACATATCGAAGCCATTTGGACTAACCACACAGCAAAGGCAACTGAATTATGGGTGAAAATAATCATCATCACCAAGTTGCTTGTTATATATATACATGTAAGACCATAGCACAATAATTTCAATTGGTTGCCATATGAACAGTGCATGGCCATTGCACAGTAAACACAATAACTGGATGTTACATTGGATAGCATAAACCATTGCACATTAATTAACATAGTAATACAAACACATAACATTCATGTAGAACGAATATAAACATCGGAATAGAAACAATACATGATAAGAGTAGTCATTAATGTCTATGCCAAACTAGTCATGCAACGCAAGGCAAACTTATTAACATAACAGGCAACATCTGTATGACCTCCTACAAGATTCCTTACATACGCAACAACAAAATAACAACGACAATGCATGGCACATATACAATGGTTTTAAGGAGATGCAATAACTGTTGAATGTGTATGACATTATCCCGCAATTGAATGACAATGTTGTTTTTGGATGACGCATAGTCCGTGCTCTGTCACCTTGGTTCTTCACACCAACCAATCCATTTGACGGGCTGACAAGTGCAAATGACGAAGCTATTAGCCAATTGGTTCATAATGAAATACAGTTATGACCGTTAATGAATTCGATACTCACCACAGGGTGGGGATATGCAAAGTAGGGATGCCCTGGATTTTTGGTTGACCTAGATATCTTAACAATATAGTGCCCATAGCCACAGGCACACATCTGATGTGGCCATGTACTGGAAGTTACAGTAGAGGTAAACGAAGCCATGCTATGTTTGCTGACCGTGTGAAAGACTAATGATAACATGTAGGTGGCACATTATTCACAATTCAGGAAATTGTTATGTATAAATTGAGGAATGACCCCATTTGTTATTTAAAAATGGGGCTTTACAACAGGGAAAAGGTAAGTTTTCAATTATAAATTTCTCCATATGTGAAATTTTGACCATTTTCCTATAAAACACAAATAAAATAAATGATGGCGTGTCTATTTGACTATTCGACACCCAAATAAGTAGTGTCTGTCATAAATTTGAATTCAGAAAAGTATTTAAATCCAAATAATTACAACACATGTGTTTAGTTCTGATGGATGTAGGGAAGTTGCAGATGTTGTTGAATTTTCAATGTCCATCCAAAAGCTCTGATAGATTCACCCGAATAGAAAAAAAAAAAATAAAAATTATACACACTAATAAAATCAATTAAAAAACAGTAGCAAGAAAGTTACGAAGTTTACTCTTTTCATCAAGCACAAAATAACAAGTGTCCCGAATTAACACAAAGTAACACAAAAATTAATTTACAAATTGCTTAAGGTCACATATATAATTATTGTAGAATGTATGGAAAATCAGCAACTACTTCTTTAACCACTCTTTATTTGACAAACATTCGACAGTAACAATCAATCATAGTTGTAATTCGTCTCCATTTCCATTTTTCAATTAATGTACAATTCATATAATTTGTTCTATCCTTCTAAAGAAAGATACAAATAACCAAATTAACATATCAAATTCTCCACTTTAGAAACTAAATTCCATGTGTTAAATCAGAGGTACTGTTTCTCTTGCTTTACAATTGAGATTTACAAAAACCCTCAACATGAATTGACTTCTTGATTTTTCACAAAATATAAATTTCACATAATTTAAAACCCTTCGCGAAACCATGACAGTTTTAGTCAAGAGATAAATACAAATTTCACATTTGATAAGCTAACCCAACATTTCCATGGAGCAAAGTCAGAAAAAACGTAATCCAAAAGTTCCAAGAGAAATACATAATAAAAGCCCTAACCCAACATTCACAAGAGAAATATTTAAAAACCCTAATCCAAACCATGTCTATAGTTAACAGAAAAAATACAGAAAAAATACAAATTTCACAAAATTGAAAGAGACAATCGAAAAGCTAACCTGACATTTCCATGGAGCAGAGTCAGGAAAACAAAATAAATTTAATTCATGTTAGTAGAAATAAAATTAATGTTGTTCCTTACAATCCAAAACAAACAAACAAACAAAAAAAAAAAAATGGCAAAAAAAGTAATTCATGTTGTTCCTTCATGTTGAAAGGGTTAATTTTAAAAGAAACTTACAATCTAACCTTGTCAAAGGGTTTATCTGCTTTTGTGTTGTCATCGTTTCATCAATTTGGCAAGATAGAAACAAGAATTCGAGATTTTACCCCCCCAAAAAAAAACATGAACCTCAGTTGCACAAGATTATCAGAATTTGTGAAAGGGTTATCAGAACCTCAGTTTAAAAAAAAAAAACTGAATTCCAAAACAAAAATTTATCAGATCTTCAGTTTCACAAAAATAAAAATAAAAAACAAGAACCTCAGTTTCACAAAATATATATATATATCAGAATTAGTTATAAAGATTATTAGAATTTGTACCTTAAAAAAAAAAAGAGGAGGTTTTTGACATAATTTCCATGATAGAGCAGTGGGTTTCCCATATGCCAAACAAAAAATAAACATACAAAAAAATTGGAGGAAAATTTTTAATCACTCACAACAATGGCTTTCACAGATGAACCCACCAGATCGGGTTGAAGGAGATGGATTTATGCACACAAAAAACAAACACAAAACAGAAAAACATCTAGTACCTGACGATCGGTGGTGTTTCAAATGGTGAGTTCTTTTTCGAAGCCGTAGATGTGTACTCTGATGGCGATTGACTTTGGCAAACTTCACGAGATGTCTTCGCCGTTCAATGTCGGCGAATTGCGTCCTGCGCTTCAATATGTCTGTCTGCCCTAGAAAATTTCAGTGTTATGTGTGTGGTGAGGCAATGCTAGCGTGAATTAGAGTAAGAGGGGGTAGTTTGGTAAATTCACCTTGGCCTGGGTTGTGTGTAAGCACGTGAATCTCTTTTGTCTAGTAGTGGCTAATTTAGCCTTTTTTGTATGGTAGTGGTTAATTTAACCCAAACCTATCTGTAGACACCCCATTTTTTACCGTCCTCGAGGCTTGGACGTCATCGTTTGAACACTCAATGATTTTGTATGCTCGTGTTCATTTTGAGCACCTGAAGTTCTTGGCGGAGTGCCTTGTCTTTGAGCCTCTCAACTTGTCTATTTTGTGTTTGGTTGTGGACTAAGAGATTGTTGTTTCAAATCTAGAGGAGAGGGTGGCCTGTCGGCCATCCCCACAGTCCATCGGCCATGGCTTGTGTGTAACAACCCCGACCCATGATTAGCGCTAATTCATGTTTATGTATGCCTAATAAGTAATTAAGAAGAAATCCTGAGTTAATTGCATGTGCATTGTATCATTTTTTTGTGTTCATATATATTTGACGTAGGAAATTCTATTCATGTTTTAGTTTCGGTTGTGATTGAAGACCTTATCGGCATCTGATTCTGAAATTGATTTGATTTATGTGCTATTTGGAATTTATAGAATTTTATGATAGGTTTAATTAAAATTCGAATAGGAACGATCAAATTAGAATAATTAATGTCAATATGGTTAACTTAAGTCAATTTTAAATTAAGCCACTTTAATTAAGCCTATATAAGGCAACTTTGACTCCCTTATTTTACTTGACACCCTCATTCCCTACTCCTTTAAGCTCATAAACGTGAGGGGAAGAGAGAGTTGGAGAGTGAGAGTTGATCTCAAGAGGCAAAAAAGGGAGAATTGCTAGGAAATTAAAGGAGAATTGGAGATATTTGAGTTAGGATTCACCAAGAGCTCAAAGAATTGAAAACTTTAGGTAAGAGACCAAACCTTTAGTCTTGAAGTTGAGTTGATTCACCCATGAATTTAAGTGAATTGAGCTAGGAAATGTATGAACCAAGCTTAAGAAGCAGGAAGGAAGACCATTCAAGCATGCATGTACATTTCATTACATTTGGAGCATGTTTACTAGAAATTCTCTCATGCATGTCACAAATTGAGCTTAGTTGAAGAAATTCATCATGTTTTACATCCTCTCATTTTATTTGATCATGATTTAGCAAGTTGAAGCTTAACCATTTCATGCATGTCATGTTTTTGGAGAATTCATGAAGTTAAGTTGAATTTGTGAACAATTGACATGCTTTTGGGCCTTGATTTCATGGAATAATCTTTAAATCATGACGTTTTGTAAATTTCTAAATGTTTTCCAGAATTTTGGCCCAAGAGGATGAGTTTTGAACTGTTTAGTTTGGGTTTGAAGCTTGGACATCAAATTTGGAAATTCTAGAATTTGAGTCTATGCTCGAGCGTAGGAGTTCACGCTCGAGCGAGCACTCTGAATGCGTACACCTCCACTCGAGTGACATGATACCCGCTCAAGCTTGAAATGCATGTATCCAAAAGTTCACATGTTTTGCAGCACGCTCGAGCGACAGAAGTCACGCTCAAGCGAGGGTCTAAGCCTCACGCTCAAACAGGGATCGAGCATTCGTCGAGCATGAAAAGCAAGCAACCAGTACTTTTTCTGAGTTTATAGTCCGCTCGAGCGAGGGAAATCACGCTCGACCGAACCCTCACTTTTGCATGTTCGCTCGAGCGAGGAAAACCATGCTCGAGCGTGGACCCTGTTTTTAGCAAAATTTGAAAAATGTTTTCAAATGTATTTTTTTTGCATCCTCATTACATCTTAGGCACTCCTAGGCCATGTTTAAGACCCCATATGAGGTTAAAGGCTAGAAACACACTAAGAACAAATGAAATATCCGAGCGTATGTATTCAATGTATGAATCTGCCATGTTATGTAGGTCATGCGCCTCAGGATAGGTGAATTGCCTACTTTGCCGTCAATTTAGAGCTACCAATTATCTGTAAGTAATAACTTAGTAAAGCTATGTTCAAGTAAATTATTTTCTGTACATGAATTAAGAATTACTCTATGAAATATCATGTTTTATGCTATGAATGATTGTCCAGGTCTAACAAGCACTTATGACATTATGCTATGATTCAAGTAATGTTATGATTCAAGTATATGCAAGATCCCGGTATCGGAGGTTCCTTATGGAACTGACAAGCTATCTATACCCGGCTAGAGGTTCCTAAGTGGAACTGACAAGTTTACAAGTTCCCAATCCAGAGGTTCCTTTATGGGACTGACAAGTTATTCTTACCCGGCCGGAGGGTCTTCCATAGAACTGACAAGTATGATTTAAGACATTCCGTATGTGATCTGTCAGCGCTAATGAATGTACTATATAAGACTAAGCATGAACTCTGAATTCTATATATGTTCAGAATGTGAATACGAATGTGAATTTCAGGTTCAGCCACAGTTATGGGACATCATTCATTTACCCCTTTACTTCGTTATTATTCACTGGGCCTCTGCTCACTAGTTATTTATTATGTATGTAGGTGAGTAGGCTCGTGATCAGGCTTAAGATGATGCCTGGGGTATTTTGTGTTGGTCAGCCACCTTTTGCGCCTCACGAGGAGGTTCCAGATTAAGTCATGTTTATGGCTGTGTCAATATAGATGTATAAGACTGCTTCTTTTGTTTTATGAACCAGTTCTCCTTTTGTATGTACTTGATAGTGACGTGTAAATACTGTACCTATGACGTCACTTGTATGTGTATAAAATTTAAGATTTTCAGTTCTATGTATGTCTGCACAGCTCGATGGACTATGTATATTTCTTTATGTAATTACTTCCGCAGCCCCTAATCTCAAGTCAAGTCTTATGAGGCCTTTGGTAATCCAAGGATTACTGGCCGGTTATGATGCTAAACCTATAGGGGCGGGTTTGGGTCGTGACATTATGCCTGCCGGCCATCAATGGTGGCCGGTCGGCCACATTGATGACCAACGGCCATTTTTCTCCTTTTTCAGATATTTGTTTGCCAATTATGCCAGCTGTTGCTCACTAAAGTGCATCTCCATACACATGTATGAAAGGATGAATACAAGCTCTAAGCTTGTTTTTCTATATATAGGGGGTTCTCTCCCCCATTTTGGAGGGTTAGACAATTTAGAACAAAATTTTTTCTCTCTCTCTTCTTATTTTGTGCTTTATAGTTAGCTTTCTCTACACCTTTGCACATAAACTCTTGATCAATCTTGACTACCTTGGAGCTGAGGTTCTAGGAGGTCTTCTTGGAGCTTTAGAAAGGGGTTTGAGCTTGAATTTGTGCCTGAAATTGTCTAGTGCTTCAAGAGGTATAAGGCTTGCCTTTTAACTTGTCTTGCATAATTTAAATTACTATCTTTTTGTACTGTTTTGACCTGGTTTTCCAACTACAAAAAAACTCTATTTTTGAGGTTTGAAAATGGTAGTTTAAGTCTTGGTGAGTTAGGGGGTTGTCTCCTCTTTTTGTTCCTTGGCTTGTAAAGCCTTTTGTGCTATTCCTCACAATTTTTGTATCAAAATTTTTGGCCCTTTAAACCACTGAAAATCAGAGTTATTTCAGTGGTAAAAATCAAATTTTGAAGAAGCCTCCCCTCCTTGCGTCTTGCTTCCATGCCTAGGTTGCTTCACATGTTAGCTTGATTTTCTAACTTAACTTAGCTTAATTCAAGCATGTTTTAGGCTCTATATGGCATGTTTGAGCTCTATTTTGGGCTGGTTGAGGCACTTGAGGCTTGCTTTATATGCTTGTAGTGCAATTGTGTTTGTTATGTTTAGCTTGTGCCATGCTTTGGCCTCTTATTCTAGCTTAACTTAGCTTAATCTCAGCATGATTTTGCCACTGTTTTGACTGGTTTTAGCTTTGCTTTGACCTAGTTTGTCCATTTGAGGCTTGTATTCTGTGGTTGTAGTGCAATCTCCTTCACTAGTGTGACAACCCTCACCACTGTTTACTGATAACACCACTGATTAGTGCTAATCTATGATTAAGCATGTTAATTGACTGATTGACTGAAATTCTGAACCGATTGATTGAGTATGTTAGTTTGAATGCAATCCTATCTATTGACTACTAAATTATCTGTTCATGTTTTATGTGTTAAACTACAAATTGAAGGCCTTATCGGCGGCCGAATCTGAAATTGATTAGTATTTTATGCTAATTAGAATTAATGTAATTTTATGATATATTTAGTTAAAATTTGATTTGGTATGTTTGAATTGGATTAAATAATGCTCATTTACAAGAGTTGGACTTATTTACCTTAGTGCCATTAAGTGGACTTTGCTAGACCAAATGTTTAGTCTTGCTTTACATGTGTTGGCCTCACTTTTCATCATCCTTCTTGAGAGACCAAACGTGAGAGAGAGCTAGAGAGTTGGAGAAGAGCTTGTGTTCTTCATATTTGCTTAGAGTCTTGAAGATTTTGAAGTGAGATTGCATATTTGAGCTTCTACATCTTGAATTCTAGACCTGAGGTAGGATAATTACCCTCTTGTTTATGAATTCTAGTCTTATGTTGCATGGTTTATGGAAGTTAAGAGATTGAAGTCTAGAATTGGTTAAGATTGTTGAATTAAGTTGTAGTTCATGCATGCATGTGCATATCTTGAAGTTTAAAGTTGTTTTCATGGAAATTCTTGCATGCATGTCCATATTATTGTTATAGTCCATGAATTCATCATGATTTTGAAGGAATTGGCTCTTTGGAACAAGTATTTGAAGCCTTGAAGTTGTTTAAATCCATGCATGTTACATATCCATCTTGTTCTTGAGCTTTGTTTGAAAATGAGTTTAATTGAACTACCTTTGGGCTTTGATTCCTCAAATTGATCTTTGAAACATGTAATATTATGGGTTTTGAAGTGTTTTCCAGAAAATTAGCCCAAGAGGATCGATTTTGGTACATTGAAATTGAGTTTTGAGCTTGAGGTTCAAATCTGGAAATTCCAGATTTTGCACTCACGCTCGAGCGGGGGCTTCCACGCTCGAGCGTACATACTGAATTTACGCAGTTTGCTCGAGCGAAAAAAGTAACGCTTGAGCGGGAAATGCATGTATCCAGTACTTTGCATGAGTTTACAGTTCGTTCGAGCGGGGGAATGCACGCTCGAGCAGGGTCCTGAGTCACACGCTCGAGCGGGGGTAGAGCGCCCGTCGAGCGTGAATTTCATGCATCTAGTACTTTTGCCATGTTTTGCAGTCCGCTCGAGCGAGGGAAGTGACGCTCGAGCGGGGAACCTTTGTCTACGTGTCCGCTCGAGCGTAGAAATCCACGGTCGAGCATGACCCCTGTTTTCTGAAAATTTTGTAAAGTGTTTAAAAGTGCATCTTTGCATCCTCTTTCCATCTTAGGCAGTCTTAGGCCTAGTTTAAGGCATCTTAATGAGGATATGGATGTAGAACCACACCAAGGCAAATTAGGGATTAAGTTATTATTTTCCCAACTGTGTAGCTTAGTGTATGTTCACTCTGTAACTGTGTAGAGTTGGCATCCGGAGACGCTCTAGCTTATCGGTAGCCCAGAACTCTGTGAGTAACAATGTTGTAAAGATATGTTCAATTGAGATCACTTTCTGAACGAATGACTGAACTGTTTTATGAAATAACACTGTTTACTGAATGAATGCTTGTCCTAATTGCGAACTGTATTCGTGGCATCCCTAGCAATTTACTGTTACTGTACTGTACTGCTACTGTCACAGAGATCTCTGTCGGTTCCCATGTTGGAACCACTACTGTTTACTGATATGATGGCCATCAACTGACTGTTCGGTCTATCAAGACCTACTGTACTGGTTGCTATTGGATGTACCACTTATGACTGCTATGATCAAATAACTGTTATACTGATTAATGACTGTTTTCAATACTGAAAGGACATTCATTCTTAACCTCTTTACGCATATGTTATTCGCTGAGCTTTAGCTCACTGCTCATATATATATGTAGGTGTACAGGCACCAGACCATTGTTAGGAGCATCAGGGTAAACTTCAGTTTTGTCAAGCCAACCTTTGTGCCTCACTGCGAGGTTCCAGAACTGTTCAAGCCAAGGCTGTTTAGGAGTGTTTTAGATTTCCCCCCCTTTTTGCCTCTATTTTGTAATAATGTGTAGACTGAATGATCTTTGTACTGTACTGTGATGGTAGGGGTTTGATCCCTAACCTGAATGCTTGTATATATTGTGCATACTGTTTTGGTACTGAATGTAAATTTGATATGAAAAGTCTTTTTGCATACAAACTGTCACAGCTCATTGGACATCTTTTAATTATTGTTTTGGCTTCCGCCAGCCCTTGTACTATGTATTACTGTTTCACTGTTAAGTAGGCCTTCGGTAATCTCGGATTACTAGCCGGTTACGGTACTAAACCCATAGGGGCAGGTTTGGGTCGTGACAGAGTGGTATCAGAGCGATAGTGAACCACGAGTTGTACCGCACACACGTGTCCAAATGTGCTATAGGATGTCCTAGAAAGTGATTAGGGCATTGCATGAGCATTGAAAGGTGTGTGTGGCCATGACATGACTATATGTGCTAATGTGTTAATATGTTTAAAATATGCAACTTCCTATGTTTGTTATTACTGTGTTGCATATAGTGAAATGGACAATGCAAGGACTACTGATGAAACTGAATCATCTGACGCCAGAATGGCGAGATTAGAAAGAACAGTTGAAATGTTGACTGAGGCCCTAAGACAACAACAGCAACAGAACCAACAGCCCCCACCTCCTCCGATACAGCCGGAACAGAATGTGAATGATGACATCATTGCTCTAACACAAAAGTTTAGTAAGATGAAACCGCTATCATTTCAGGGAGGCCTTGAACCATTGAAGGCCGAAGCGTGGGTGCTAGAAACCGAAAAATTATTTGAAGTCTTTCCGTGTTCTGAAGCACACAAAGTGCTACTAGCTACCTTCACCTTACAAGAAGAGGCCAGAAAGTGGTGGATGCTTGTCCGTGACACTGACACTGTTATGACTTGGGCTCAATTTAAGGGAACCTTCTTTGAGAAATACTTTCCACAATGTGTCAGGGATCGAAAAGTGACTGAGTTTGAACAACTGAAACAAGGCACTATGTCCGTAGCAGAGTATGAATCTAAATTCATAGAACTTGCCCGTTATGCACCACACATGGTGGATACCGACTACAAAAAGGCCAGAAAGTTTGAAGGCGACCTTAATGTTGAAATCCTTGACAGAATAAATGTTTTGAAACTACTGAAGTATGTAGATGTCCTTGACCAAGCAATAATGGCTGAGTCAAACATCGAGGCACTAAAACAGACTGAAGTACCAACAACTGAATGGCGTGGTAAGAGATGGGGATTTAAATTTAAGAAAGGCCGGAACAGCCCCTTGAACAAAAAGCAAAATACGGGGTCAACAACCAGTTCCAGCCAAGGGAATGGCGAGATTAGAAAGAACAGTTGAAATGTTGATTGAGGCCCTAAGACAACAACAACAACAGAACCAACAGCCCCCACCTCCTCCGGTACAGCCGGAACAGAATGTGAATGATGACATCATTGCTCTAACACAAAAGTTTAGTAAGATGAAACCGCTATCATTTCAGGGAGGCCTTGAACCATTGAAGGCCGAAGCGTGGGTGCTAGAAACCGAAAAATTATTTGAAGTCTTTCCGTGTTCTGAAGCACACAAAGTGCTACTGGCTACCTTCACCTTACAAGAAGAGGCCAGAAAGTGGTGGATGCTTGTCCGTGACACCGACACTGTTATGACTTGGGCTCAATTTAAGGGAACCTTCTTTGAGAAATACTTTCCACAATGTGTCAGGGATCGAAAAGTGACTGAGTTTGAACAACTGAAACAAGGCACTATGTCCGTAGCAGAGTATGAATCTAAATTCATAGAACTTGCCCGTTATGCACCACACATGGTGGATACCGACTACAAAAAGGACAGAAAGTTTGAAGGCGACCTTAATGTTGAAATCCTTGACAGAATACATGTTTTGAAACTACTGAAGTATGTAGATGTCATTGACCAAGCAATAATGGCTGAGTCAAACATCGAGGCACTAAAACAAACTGAAGTACCAACAACTGAATGGCGTGGTAAGAGACGGGGATTTAAATTTAAGAAAGGCCGGAACAGCCCCTTGAACAAAAAGCAAAATACGGGGTCAACAACCAGTTCCAGCCAAGGGAATAGTTCCATACTGCCCTGTTCTGAATGTGGTAAGAAACATAAAGGGGTTTGTTATAAAATTTCAGGTGCTTGTTACAAGTGTGGCAAGGTGGGCCACATGATTAAAGATTGCCCTCCACTCCTCCGGGCAATAGTAAAGCTGCAGCCAACGCCGCAGCATCAACTGCTGCACCAAAACCAAACCCTAAAGCCACTGGAAAAGAGCCCATGAGGCAAGGTCGAGTGTTTGCACTCGTACCGAGAGATGTGCAGACTGCCGAGACCGTTATGTCAGGTATACTTCCAATCTATACTCAAAATGCATATGTTCTGATTGATTCAGGGTCTACACATTCATATGTGTCGCATGCTTTTTCCCGAAAATTGAATAGACCACTAGAACCTATGAACTATCTGTTAGCTATATCTTCACCTGTTGGAGGATCTATGGCTTGTGCTTATATGTATCCTGCATGTGAGATTATTGTTGGGGATGTTCATTTGTATATTGATTTATTGCCTCTGAATATTGATCACTTTGATGTGATATTGGGAATGGACTGGTTAACAAAATATCATGCCACCATAGACTGTGTAACAAAACAAGTTGTTTTCCGTCCACCTGGTTTACTTGAATTTGTGTTTAACGAGGTTGGAGTAGTACCTCCCCCATATCTGATTTCATCCATGAAAGCTTTTAAACTTATTAGAAAGGGGTGTAAGGGATATCTATGTTCTGTATTGACTGTACTTATTGATGATAAGACTGATGTGAATAGTATTCCTATAGTCAGAGAATTCCCAGATGTTTTCCCGGATGATCTGCTAAGGGATTTGATTGATAGGGACATTGAGTTCACCATTGATGTGATTCCGGGTACACAGCCAGTATCTAAAGCTCCTTACAGAATGGCACCGACTGAATTGAAAGAGTTGAAAGTTCAGCTGCAAGAATTGTTAGATAAGAAGTTCATCAGGCCCAGTACTTCACCGTGGGGCGCGCCAGTCTTATTTGTGAAAAAGAAAGACGGCTCACTGAGACTTTGCATTGATTACCGCGAACTGAACAAGGTAACAGTGAAAAATAAATATCCATTGCCTTACATTGATGACTTATTTGACCAGTTACAGGGTGCCCAAGTGTTCTCCAAAATTGACCTTAGATCTGGATACCACCAGTTGAAAGTCCAGACAAGGGACATCGAAAAGATTGCATTTTGAACGAGGTACGGACATTATGAATTCTTAGTTATGCCTTTCGGAGTTACCAATGTGCCTGCTGCATTTATGGACCTTATGAACAGAATTTTCAAACCATTCCTAGATGACTTTATTGTTGTATTCATAAATGACATTTTAATTTATTTCAAAAGCACGGAGGAACATGAACGTTATTTGAGAATTGCTTTGCAGACCCTAAGAGAACAGAAACTTTATGCAAAACTAACTAAATGTGAATTTTGGCTAGACAGCGTGATCAGTAAGGATGGTATTACAGTTGACCCACAGAAAATTGAAGCAGTGGTGAACTGGCCTAGACCAACAAATGTTACCGAAATCTGAAGTTTTCTAGGCTTAGCCGGGTATTACAGAATATTTGTCAAAGACTTCTCCAAAATTGCCCTACCACTGACACAGTTGACTCAGAAGGGGATATCACTTGACTGGACCGATTAGAGGGAATCAGCTTTTCAGGAGTTGAAAACTCGACTAGTGACTGCTCCAATTCTCACCTTACCCTCAGGTACGAATGGATATACTGTATATAGTGATGCTTCTTACAAGGGTTTGGGATGTGTTTTAATGCAAAATGGTAAAGTTATTGCATATGCTTCCCGACAACTGAGACCGCATGAAAAGAACTATCCGACCCATGATTTGGAACTTGCCACAGTGGTATTTGCATTAAAAATTTGGCATCACTACCTTTATGGGGCAACATGTGAGGTGTATACAGACCACAAGAGTCGGAAATCGATTGGGAATTTAGCTTGTTTACTCACCGGGCAGAAAAAATTGCTATGTGACCTTGAAAGACTTGAAATTGAAATCGTTTTGCGTGAACAAGGTGGGACAATAGCTGCTATTTCTGCCCAACCAGCACTGATTGAAGAGATTAAAGAGAAACAGCAACAGGATGACTTCTTGAAGAAGACCATCGAAGAACGGGAATCCAAACCGAGGCCGGATTTCAAATTTGAGAATAATGTGTTGAAATTTCAGGGAAGATTGTGTGTACCGAGTGATTCTGAATTGAAAAGAAGAATTCTGCAAGAAGGCCACAATTCGAAATTGTCTATTCATCCAGGAAATACGAAAATGTACCAAGACTTGAAACTGAATTTCTGGTGGCCGGGAATGAAGAAAGAAATTGCTGATTTTGTATTGAAATGTTTTCATTGCCAACAAGTTAAAGCTGAACATCAACGACCCGCAGGTTTACTGCAACCCTTACCGATACCGGAGTGGAAATGGGAACATATTACTATGGATTTCATTGTTGGTTTACCTCGCTCCAGTAAAGGTATGGACTCAATTTGGGTTATTGTTGATAGACTGACTAAATCTGCTCATTTCTTACCTGTCAAAACAATTTATAATGCGGACAAATTGGTTGTAATCTATATTGATGAGATTGTTAGATTGCATGGAGTGCCTGTGTTCATTGTTTCTAATAGGGACTCGAAGTTTACATCGAGATTTTGGCAAAGTTTACAGACAGCATTGGGAACTGAACTGAGATTGAGTAGTGCCTTCCATCCTCAAACAGATGGCCAGTCAGAAAGAACCATCCAGACTCTGGAGGATTTACTGAGAATGTGTGTCCTTGATTTCCAAGGAAATTGGGAAAGCCATTTACCATTGGCTGAATTCGCCTACAACAACAGTTTTCACTCGAGCATTGGTATGGCGCCTTTCAAGGCTTTGTATGACAGAAAATGTCGATCTCCGATTTGCTGGGCAGAAGTTGGAGATGGGCCTTTGCTTGGGCCCAAAATTGTACATGAGACTACTGAAAAAGTGAAGCTGATTCAACAGAGACTGAAAACTGAACAAAGCCGACAGAAAAGTTATGCGGATGTCCGAAGGCGAGACAGAGAGTATGAAGTAGGTGATCATGTTTTTTTTAAAGTGACACCGATGAATGGGCAGACCCGTTTTGGGGTAAAAGCCAAGTTAGCGCCGAGATATGTCGGACCGTATGAGATTATTGAGAAAATCAATCCGGTGGCGTATCAAGTAGCGGTTCCTCCTGAAATGGAGCATATGCATAACGTGTTCCATATTTCAATGTTGAGGGATTACCTCCGGGATTCTTTCCATGTGATTGAGCCTACTCGCGTAGTGCTAAGTGATGACTACACTTACGAAGAACGGCCTATTCAGATTGTGAACAGACGGATCAAGAAGTTAAGAAATAAAGAGATTCCATTAGTGAAAGTTGACTGGCAAAACCATGGTGGCGTGTACGCCACTTAGGAGAGGGAAAATGATATGATGAAGAGATATCCTGAATTGTTCCCATTAAATCCTGTTTTCTTCCAAAATGAAGGTAATTCGAGTTTGGAGGACCAAACTCTTTGTAAGGAGGGGAAACTGTGACAACCCTCACCGCTGTTTACTGATAACACCACTGATCAGTGCTAATCTATGATTAAGCATGTTAATTGACTGATTGACTGAAATTCTGAACCGATTGATTGAGTATGTTAGTTTGAATGCAATCCTATCTATTGACTACTAAATTATCTGTTCATGTTTTATGTGTTAAACTACAAATTGAAGGCCTTATCGGCGGCCGAATCTGAAATTGATTAGTATTTTATGCTAATTAGAATTAATGTAATTTTATGATATATTTAGTTGAAATTTGATTTGGTATGTTTGAATTGGATTAAATAATGCTAATTTACAAGAGTTGGACTTATTTACCTTAGTGCCATTAAGTGGACTTTGCTAGACCAAATGTTTAGTCTTGCTTTACATGTGTTGGCCTCACTTTTCATCATCCTTCTTGAGAGACCAAACGTGAGAGAGAGCTAGAGAGTTGGAGAAGAGCTTGTGTTCTTCATATTTGCTTAGAGTCTTGAAGATTTTGAAGTGAGATTGCATATTTGAGCTTCTACATCTTGAATTCTAGACCTGAGGTAGGATAATTACCCTCTTGTTTATGAATTCTAGTCTTATGTTGCATGGTTTATGGAAGTTAAGAGATTGAAGTCTAGAATTGGTTAAGATTGTTGAATTAAGTTGTAGTTCATGCATGCATGTGCATATCTTGAAGTTTAAAGTTGTTTTCATGGAAATTCTTGCATGCATGTCCATATTATTGTTATAGTCCATGAATTCATCATGATTTTGAAGGAATTGGCTCTTTGGAGCAAGTATTTGAAGCCTTGAAGTTGTTTAAATCCATGCATGTTACATATCCATCTTGTTCTTGAGCTTTGTTTGAAAATGAGTTTAATTGAACTACATTTGGGCTTTGATTCCTCAAATTGATCTTTGAAACATGTAATATTATGGGTTTTGAAGTGTTTTCCAGAAAATTAGCCCAAGAGGATCGATTTTGGTACATTGAAATTGAGTTTTGAGCTTGAGGTTCAAATCTGGAAATTCTAGATTTTGGACTCACGCTCGAGCGGGGGCTTCCACGCTCGGGCGTACATACTAAATTCACGCAGTCCGCTCGAGCAGGAAAAGTGACGCTCGAGCGGGAAATGTGTGTATCCAGTACTTTGCATGAGTTTACAGTCCGCTCGAGCGGGGGAATGCACGCTCGAGCGGGGACCTGAGTCACACGCTCGAGCGGGGTTAGAGCGCCCGTCGATCGTGAATTTCATGTATCCAGTACTTTTGCCATGTTTTGCAGTCCACTCAAGAGGGAAGTGACGCTCGAGCGGGGAACCTTTGTCTGCATGTCCGCTCGAGCGTAGAAATCCACGCTCGAGCGTGACCCCTGTTTTCTGAAAATTTTGTAAAGTGTTTAAAAGTGCATCTTTGCATCCTCTTTCCATCCTAGGCAGTCTTAGGCCTAGTTTAAGGCATCTTAATGAGGATATGGATGCAAAACCACACCAAGGCAAATTAGGGATTAAGTTATTATTTTCCCAACTGTGTAGCATAGTGTGTGTTCACTCTGTAACTGTGTAGGGTTGGCATCCGGAGACGCTCTAGCTTATCAGTAGCCCAGAACTCTGTGAGTAACAATGTTGTAAAGATATGTTCAATTGAGATCACTTTCTGAACGAATGACTGAACTGTTTTATGAAATAACACTGTTTACTGAATGAATGCTTGTCCTAATTGCGAACTGTATTCGTGGCATCCTTAGCAATTTACTGTTACTGTACTGTACTGCTACTGTCACAGAGATCTCTGTCGGTTCCCATGTTGGAACCACTACTGTTTACTGATATGATGGCCATCAACTGACTGTTCGGTCTGTCAAGACCTACTGTACTGGTTGTTATTGGATGTACCACTTATGACTGCTATGATCGAATAACTGTTATACTGATTAATGACTGTTTTCAATACTGAAAGGACATTCATTCTTAACCTCTTTACGCATATGTTATTCGCTGAGCTTTAGCTCACTGCTCATATATATATGTAGGTGTACAGGCACCAGACCATTTTAGGAGCATCAGGGTAAACTTCAGTTTTGTCAAGCCAACCTTTGTGCCTCACTGCGAGGTTCCAGAACTGTTCAAGCCAAGGCTGTTTAGGAGTGTTTTAGATTTCCCCCCCTTTTTGCCTCTATTTTGTAGTAATGTGTAGACTGAATGATCTTTGTACTGTACTGTGATGGTAGGGGTTTGATCCCTAACCTGAATGCTTGTATATATTGTGCATACTGTTTTGGTATTGAATGTAAATTTGATATAAAAAGTCTTTTTGCATATAGACTGTCACAGCTCATTAGACATCTTTTAATTACTGTTTTGGCTTCCGCCAGCCCCTGTACTTTGTATTACTGTTTCACTGTTAAGCAGGCCTTCGGTAATCTCGGATTACTGGCCGGTTACGGTACTAAACCCATAGGGGCGGGTTTGGGTCGTGACAACTAGCTTAGTGTTTTAAGCTTTCTAGCATGAATTGCATGAGTTGCTTACATGTTGTAATGTCACTTTGCATGCAATTTCAGCACTTAACATATCTGCAACCTCCCTCATTTCATCACTTTTTCATTTGCTTTGAGGGTTGCTTAGCCTTAGGGTTGTATTTAAGCTTGAGATTGAGATTTGTGCTTAATGGTTTTAATCCTCTTTTGAGGGTTTCTACTAACCAACGGCATGATCTCTCTCATACCTTAAATCATCCCTTGGTTGACACCTCTCACATTAGAGAACTCTTACCTTGGACTTAACCGGTTAAAGAATGGATTGGTAATTAAAATAAGTAAATAAAACATGACAAGTAAAACTTGAGCAAGTTAAGCATGTTGTATTGCATTGCATGTGTTCAATCGGACGTTCTATTAAACACAAGGAAGATTGGAGCATTTCATACTCAAAGTGATGAAATGAGTCAATCTCCTTGGTCTCCATTGTCTTTGATCACACATGATAAGGCGATGGTCTTGAGTCTTGTTTTTGGCATACAATGAAGTTGTACTTCTTGGTTCTTTGGCCGGCATGCATTGAGAATGCTTGGTTGGTGGTTTTGGAGCCAAGAATTGCACTCCTTTGACTTTCTGTAATGATAAGGAGGATAATGGTACACATATATTCCTTGAGAATACACTGCTTTGCCTCTATTTGCTCTTCGTTGCAGCAAAAAGGGAAGCCCAGGAAAGCAGTGGCCGACCAACCACCAGAAGCAGTCGACCGGCCACCAACGGTGGCCAACAGCCACCATTGGTAGCCGACCGGCTAGAAATGAATTTTGCACTAGTGTGTTCCTGAGTTGGAGCAAAGGCATTCTAGGAGTTGGCACAATTTTCAGAGATCAAACGAGTGTAAACAGAGGCGTTCGATGGCAAGGCAGTGGATTTTCGGGAGGAAGTCGACCGAGCATGCATGCCTCCCTCGCCCTCGAGGCCATTTAAGTGCTTTAATTACTTAGCGTAGCTAATTGTTCAATTCAAATGTTGTACTTAATTAGTTAGTGTAACTAATTCTTCAATTCGGTTTGTAATTAATTAGCTTAAAATAAGTTAGTTAATTAGTTTTGTGTTGTAATAGGTAGCTTATTTATTTGGACCCTCCTTCGCGAGGGCGTAATGTTGTAATAAGCGTGCGTGTGTGTGTGCATGTCTTTCAACCTCACGTCTTTCTCCCTTTTACTTAACCGCTTTCGATGGTTAGTTTAGGGACATTTTCAATTAGCATACCTTATGCTTGCATGTTTGCATCATTCATTTGTATTGCATGCACTAAGGCTCGGCGCATGATTCAAACTGCATTGTCAATTCAATACACTCCCTTGAATACATGTTTCAAAGCATGCTATCAAAGTGTTACAAATGCCATATTAGTAGTCGAGCCTATTGATTGCATTCTTTGCATGTGTTGCATTAGGCATCTTGTATAGTTAGGATCATGCATTTTTCTAACTAGCTTTTATTTTGGCTTGGAGTACTCGGTGAGTTTATGCTTTAGCATACTTGCTTGAGTATGATTGCCATATTGCCATGTTTTGTATGCTTGCTATGAGGCTATGTGCTTACTTGCTAAATTGCATGAATGTTTGTGGATGAAGGCTTGATTGTTTGAATTGGAACAATTCAACGAGTATGAGTTTTAAGCCCACTTTGCGAAGTGGCAAATCATGTTTTAAGCCCACTTGAGGGTGGCAAATTCAAACCATTTTCGAAAGCAAACACGAGTTGAATTCGTTCCAATTCTTGCGATTTTAGTCTGTATTTGTATGTGTGCGTCACATAGTAAAGTTAGCTAAATAACCGGAATAAGAACACATAAGGTTTATAAAACGCCATATCATGATTAGTAGAGGCCGATCTTTGATCGGGCGAGCGGGGGTGCTCATTTCAGGACCTTCCCCTCTCATACCCAAGTTCCCGAGCCGAAGCAACTTTGGTGATGACGGACACATGGCCTTTGGCACGAGTTAGGGTTTCCTAAATTTTCCAAAAATAAAATATTTAGGTGACAACTCTATAATCTGGCAAAACAGTCCAGTTTTGGCATTATTTGATTTGAAATCGATTTTCCAAAAATGATTTGCCGGATTGGACTCTTTGGTGTTTATCAGTTTCACATTGCACGTGTGAAACTAAATTCAAAGTCGTGACAGGAGTCCGAATTGTAGGACCAATTCGAGCTCTCCAAAAGGGGGGGCGCGAAAAAGTCGAGCTACACTGTCTTGCCAAACGGTGCCTAATTAATGTATCAATTAATGATGTGATATACTTTACGAAATTTTTGGTATTTATAATTTATATAATAAGTAGGGTCAATAATAATGTCAAAATATGTTGGTACACTAGTTAATATATTAATTAGTACATGTAGCACCACCAATAATAAATAGATAACCAACGAATTCAGAAATATCATTCAGGATATTAATTGAAAAACTTAATAAAAATTAATGTTAGTGATTTACAATTGAGACTTCCCAATATCTGTGCAGGATAAAAACTCAAGCCCAAAGCCCAAGCAAATTAAGATACGGCCCAAAGCATTTTTACTCGGCCAAGGCAAAGTTCCGAATAAAAGGCCCAAGTCCTTAGAAAATCCAGTTGCAAAGAAAACAAAGTCCCGTGATAAGATATTTAAACAAGATTGCTTTCTGAAAAGAGATCCGTGATATGAAGGAAAACATTTGGATCAAATAGAAATCAACGATAGAGATCAAAATTTGACAGAAAAAAGGATATAAGATCAACCGACTCTGACAAACTGAGCATTTGATAAGAAAAATCCAACGATCAAAAATGTGAACCCATATCTGAACTAAGTCTAGGCCATCCAAAATACAACAGCTCCGACAATAGTAGATCAAGACAACTGGACCACTTGCCCAACCAACGCCTGAAGGCATAAAACACCATTGGATCGGGACAGCTATCCAACTGTCAACATACCAGGTGTCCACACTATAAAAAGGAAGAAGAAAATCGTTTAAAGGGAGATACAAAAAAGATATTTTCTTTCAAAGAAACAAACAATATGTTTGAACGGTATTCTAACTTGATCGTTGGAGGGTCCCCCCGACCAACCATGGTCGGGAGAGATCACTAACATCTTAGCATTTGTCTTTTCTACAAAGCAAAGGAAAGAGCAGCCCATCTTGATTTCCCTGTGGAGAATAAATTTCACATTTCCACAATTGGCACCGTTTGTGGGAATCTCAAGAAAAGATGAGTGTCCATCCCACTCTAGACAAAATACCAACTCACTCCCAAAATTTTCTGATAAAAAATATGGCTAGTGAAAATTTCTGCCACAATCCCAATAATACACCTGAAAATTTAGTGCCAGTAACTTAACCAAATCCCGAAACCCAACAAGGCCAACTTGTTGAACAATTAATGGCAGAAGTAGAAGCACTCAAAGAAGAACTACATGTGACTCGAAGAAGGCCATTGTAATAACCTGACCCTCGTACATGACTTACGGTATATGGTACATCTCTAGTTCCTTATTATGTGTAATTACATGCTTATTATGCCATGTTAAGAAGTCTATCTGTTGTCAAAGAGATGTATCTGTTCCATTAGACTGCTTGAATCAGAAATTGAAGGTCTTAATGACTTAATTGTCTGAAATTGATTATATATATGTGATCAGCATAATTTTCTGGTAATATTAAGCATGTTTACGGAATTTCAATTTCGGAATGTTAAAGCGATTGATTTTTGTCTTATATGCTTTTATATTTGCATAAATATCTCTAAGTTTGGTTTTGTCTTGAGAGCAAAAACGTGAATACCTCTTGGGAGAGAAAAATAGAGAGAGTGGAGAGGAAGAATTGGGGGAAAAGTGAATCAACAAGAAAGCTTGGCAAAATTGTTAGAGTTGTGAGATTTAATTCAAGGTAAGCTCAAGTCCTTCTTGTTATGACAACTTAGAAGTTGTAATTGATGTCATGTAAGATTCATGTTTGATTTATGAGGGTTTCTCATCAATTGATTATTTTGACACTTAATTTGGGTGTTGTGTGAGATTATACTTCAATCTTTGGTTTTATATCATCACTTCATGGAATTATGTACATACCATGTATTATGTTTCAAGAACATGAAGAACTTGCATCCAAGAATGAAAATTTAAAGAATAATGGCTTGATTAAGCTTCTCATCTTGTTCAATTTGTCATGTTTATAAAGTAGGATCCATGTTATAGAGATGTTAGATTGTATAGAGATATTAGGTTGCAACCAAATTGCCTTAATTTCATTTGGAATTGCATGAGGAATGGAGAAATGTTGTTAAACTCGAAGTTCAGATTTTCAGGATTTTGCCGGGCCCGCTCGAGTAGTGTAAACCCCGCTCGAGCGTAAAAATCAACCTCTCAGCAGTTTTTCTGAAATTACCCTGTCCGCTCGAGCGTAGGAACTTCCGGTCGAGCGTGAAAATCGACCTCCCAGTATTTTTGTTGAAATTGTACACCGCGCTCGAGCGGCCAAAGTGGCGCTCGAGCAGGGGACTCATTTTCAGAAAAATGAAATGTTTTCTTCTGTTTTTCGTGCTCAACCCTCTGCTAATGTTTTTAAAGTACTTTTGACGATTGTCAAATAGTTATAAATGCATATGAAATGTAATAAATTAGAAACTGAGTACTCAATGATTTAAGAAAGAAGAAGAACTAATTTGCAAGTTGTGATTGTGCGCAGGACACACTCCAGGAGGAACTAGCACATCAGCACAACACTGTGAGTAGTAGTACCTATGTAACTGTTATGTGATTATGCCAACGTTTCGAAGCATGTAAGACAATTATGTTAATGTTTCGGGCATGTAACGTACTCATGCACTTATGTTAATGTTAAAAGTATATTAATGTTTAAAGCATATTAATGTTTAAAGTATGTAAAGGAGGTATGTAAAGAAAAGTATTTCCAAGGGCCTCGTGCCACTTACAAGGGCTTATGCCATTTCCAAGGGCCTCGCGCCACATGCAAGGGCTTATGCCATTTCCAAGGGCCTCGTGCCACTTACAAGGGCTTATGCCATTTCCAAGGGCCTCGCGCCACATACAAGGGCTTATGCCATTTTCAAGGGCCTCGTGCCACTTACAAGGGCTTATGCCAACAGTTTCCAAGGGCTTGTAGTCACCAAGTTATGATACAAGATTAGGCCTAAGGCCGTTATGTACTAAACCAGAATCAGACTATTGTATTGATATGTCATATGTTCAAGTTAAGCAATGTTTTAATTATGTATTACTATTCACTGAGGTTGGCTCACTCTCCTTTATGTCTGTTTCTGTAGGTCACCCATCAGGTGGTCAGTCCTAACCCATGATGCTGCTTTCTTTGGTCAATCTTTGCATATCCAGGCACTATACCAAGTCTTTCTTTTGTGAAACTATTAAGATGTTGGTCTACCTTGAGTGCCATCTATGTTATTGTACCTGACTACTATGTTCTTTTGTGAATGCCCAATCTTCGGGCTGGGACTGTAAATGTATGCGTATATAACCGATATTCAAGGATTTAGTTTAAAACTTAGTCTGCTTTTGATGAAGTAAATGATGTATGAGATCCTGGCATATTAGAAATAGCTCAATGGAGTATATTGTATCTATGTTATATCCGTATATTTTTGCTTCCGTTAAGGCCCCGTAGGGTTGTATACCAGGTTACAGGTCTATGTATGAATAGGTCATGCCCAAACTTTTAGGGGCAGGTTTGGGGCGTGACAGCCATCCAGCAAGTCAAAATTGCCGATCGATAAAAACAACCAAATCACCATCGGGCCACGAGCCAAACCGCCAGCAGCAACCCTGATCGAATGCCGAAAAAGCGTCAAGTCACCCGAAGGGATTCTTTGGATAACCTGGAGAATGACTTGAGGAGCTGGCTCGATGGTCGAACCAAGGGCCATCCAAAACCCGTCAGACAAAAACTCTTCACAGATGATTTAGCATCCCCCTTTTCCCAAGCAATAGATAGTTTACATCTGCCAAAAAGGTTCACCTCGCCAAAATTTAACTTGTATAATGGCAAAAAGGATCCAACTATCCACATCCAACATTACACGTAGGCCATGACATTATAGAGCAACAATGGCCCGATCATGTGTCAAATTTTTTCCTCAAGTTTAGGAGAGATGGCATTATGCTGGTACTACAAATTGGAAACCCGATCCATCAATGATTGGGCACAGCTGTAGCACTAATAGCAGACCGCCGAAAGAGGTTGATGTGCTCCTCACAATGAGGAAAGAAGATACGGAGAGGCTAAGGGAGTATTCTAGTAGATATTGGGCAGCTTATAACGAAATCGATAACTACAATAAACAACTGGCAGTAGCCTGATTCAAGTTAGGGTTGCTACCCGAGAGCAAGCTCTGACAGTCTCTAACGAAAAAGCCATCGACTGATGTGGGAAGTCTAATGAGATGAGTCGAACAATATTGTAAGATTGAAGACAACATAAGAGGCACCGAAGAACCAAAACCTATTCGGATCCCAACTAAGGCTCCAAGAAAATATGAGAAGAAATCTCTGGACAACAAAAGAAAGGAGTCTAACGCAATCGCCGATTAACCAAAAATCTGAAATGAGGCCTTCCAAGTAGGGATGGCAATTTGGAACCGACCCAACAGGGACCCGATTTCTCGACCCCAATTTGAATGGTTTTTCCTCAAAAAATACCCTGACAGGACGAGGATGGTATTCAAAAATCAATCCCCAATCAATTTCGAGCCGGGGACGATGACAAGTGTCCAAGCCCCGACCCCGTTTTTCCCCGAAGTGGTACATATATATATGTACTTTTTGATTAGTTTCTCTCTCCCTCATTCATTTCATTTTTTCATTTTTTATCTTTTCTCTCTCTCTTTCCTCTACTCTCTCTCTCTTCCTCACCGTCTCTCATCTCTCTCTCTCTCTCTCTCAAAGAGAGAAAGAGAGCACCGAATCAAAGTCACCGCAATGCCACAATGCCAGAGCACCAAATCTGATCTCTCTTTATGTCGCGATGCCAGAGCACCGAATCGATCTTTCTCTGTGCCGCGATGCCAGAGTCAATCTAAGCAGATCGATCTCTCTCTCTTTACTTAGATTTGAGCAGATCTCTCTCTCTCTCTCTACTCAGATCTCTCTCCCTTTCTGTGATGTTGATGATGTTGTTATTGATGTTGGTCAATGATGTTGTTGTTGATGATGTTTGTTTGTTTTTTTTTTGTTTTTTTGGATCGGATGTTGATGATGTTTATTGTTGATGTTGTTGAGGATGTTAAATCGTTGTTGTTGCTGGTTTTTTTTTTTTTGGTTCGGGAAAACCCAATCCCCGTTAGGAGGAGGGAACGAGGATGGTGATAGGTTTCCTGTCGGGGATCGGGGCTGGGGGCGGAGAAATGTTTACCATCGGGAATCGGGGATGAGGAGTGCGATCCTCGACCCTGCCCCGCCCCGTCCCGCCCCGTTGCCATTCCTACTTTTGAGCAGTTATCACCACCTTTACTGAGCCGTTATATCGTTTGATGTCAAAAATCCAGAACGAACCTTACTTTTCTTGGCCACCTTGGATGCTTAGCGATCCATCACTTCACAATCGAAGATTGCGTTGTTCTTATCATAAGGATCATGGACACCTCACAGAGGATTGTAAAGCGTTAAAGTAATTTCTGGAGGAATTGGTGCAAAGCGGACACCTACAATCTTATGTTGACTCATCCACAGATCGAAAGGAGAATATTAGGGACAAAGTTGGGGAAACACAACCCACAACAACTATCAATATGATCTATTCGGTTCCAACAAAAAGGCGCGTAAGTCGGGAAGCAACACCAACACTCCGAAGAGAAATTATGTCCATAGCAAGAGTGGCTGCATAAAGGGTTCGTTCATCCACAAGGATTTCTTCTATGATGAAGATCTGGCATGGGTCCATCATCCCCATAATGATGCACTGGTAATAACACTACAAATTGGAGAATTCGCTATCAGAAGGATATTGATCGACCAAGGTAGTTCGGCCGAAGTCATGTACTAGAGACTCTTCAAAAAATTGGGATTGTCCCAAGAAGCCCTGTTCAATGTGGAGTCCCTACTCTATGGCTTCAACTCAAGTCTAGAATTTCCTTTAGGACGAATCTTTCTGCCAATCAAGGTTGGAGAAACAGTCCACCAAGTTGAATTTCAGGTGGTTAATGTGCCATCTCCTTATAATGCCATAATGGGTAGAACTTGGCTCCACCAAATGGAAACCATCCCATCCACCTTCCACCAGGTTTTACAATTCCCAGAAGCTAACGACGTCAGGACCATCCGGGGAGACCAGACAATGGCAAAGAGATGTATGGCAATATCTTCAACTCAGTCACCAGCAATTCAGACAAATGACTCAGAAAAGGAAGCTAAACCTGAGACTGGAGCTAAAAGTGCCGAATAACTCGAAAAAGTACCGATCGATCTTGAAGACGAAGACAGATTCTTTCTCGTAAGTGAAAACCTCGCCCCAAAAGAGAAAAGTCAGCTAGTGGATTTCTTACTCCACTACCGAGATATATTCGCCTGGACACCTTATAAGATGGAAGGCATCGACCCAAGGGTGACAAGCCACAAATTATACGTGAGTCCGAACTCACAACCAGTGATACAGAAGAATAAAAGGTCCACACCACAACACGTCGACGCTATCAAAGAGGAAGTAGCTAAATTCCTTGAGGCGAATTCCATTCGGTAAGCTCATTATCCGAAGTGGTTATCCAAGACTGTAGTTGTCAAGAAAAAGAATGACAAATGGAGGGTGTGCGTGGATTTCACCAATCTAAACAAAGCATGCCCCAAGGATCGCTTTCCTCTTCCGAAAATTGACTAACTCATGGATGCAACCTCCGGACATGGAAGTACGAGTTTTTTTTATGCATATCGGGGATACCATCAGATTGCGATGCATCCAGATCATCAGGAAAAAACCTCATTCATCACACTTGTCGGGTTATTTTGTTACAAGGTAATGCCTTTCGGTCTTAAGAATGCCGGAGCAACGCATCAACGACAGGTCACGAAGATGTTTCGCAATCAAATCGGACAGAACCTTGCAATATACATTGACGACATGGTGATCAAGTCAAAAGAGGCTAGGCACCATCCTAATGACCTCTGTGAAACCTTTGAGATGCTCCGTAGATAAAAGATGAAGCTCAACGCGGCAAAATGTGCCTTCAAGGTTGGATCGGGAAAGTTCTTAGGGTATATCATCACTAATCGAGGAATAGAAACCAATCCCGATCAAATCTAGGCATTGATCAACTTAACCCCAGCTTCGACTGTTAAAGGAATCCAAATGCTCACTAAGATGGCAATAGCCCTCAATAGGTTCATCAGCCAATCCTCCGAACGGTGCCGATCGTTTTTCCAATTGACCAAGAAAAATAACCGATTTGAATGGACCTCATAATGCAACCACGCTCTGCAATAACTAAAAGGATACCTAGCCAAACCACTTCTGCTCACTAGCCCCAACAACGGGGAATAGTTGCACTTATACCTAGTAGTTTCCAATCATGTCATAAGTTCGACGCTCGTAAAAGAATCTTTAGATGGACAAATACTAATCTTCTACATGAGCAAAACATTACTCGATGCAAAGACTAAATATCTACCCCTTGATAAGTTGCTCCTAGCATTAGTCATTTTATCTTGCAAATTACGCCATTACTTCTTAGCCCATCCTATCATCGTTTACTCGGCTTTTCCACTTAAGCGAGTCCTGCACCAATCCGACTCTTCGGGTCGAATTTTCAAATGGGCTGTCAAGCTCAGACAATATGATATTCAGTTTTGACTAAGGACTTCAATAAAAGTGCAGGATTTGGCCGATTTCCTAGACGAGTTTTCACCAAAGCCAAACACCATAGAGGGCAAAACAGGAATCATACACTCCATCGACACCGCATAGATATTGCGTTGCGACGGCGCCAGTAACGCTAAAGGTGCAGGGATCGAATTCGTGCTGATCACACCGCACCAAAAAACAATTAAAATCTCCACTCGCTTGGGTTTTTCAGCTACCAATAATGAATGCGAATATGAAGCCCTCATCAATGGCCTCATAACTACAAAAATGTTGGGCGCCAAATCTATAAGTGTTCAATCTGATTCACAATTGGTCATCAAATAGATGAATAAAGAATACGTTGCTTGGGATGAACGAATAATAAAGTATCTGGCAGTAGCAAAAGTCGCGGCCGAGCAATTTCTTTCTTTCGAGATTCAACAGATCGGACGAGACTAGAATAGCCATGTCGATGCACTGGCTACTTTGGCCACGGCAATTGCACAGACAGAACGACGCATGATCAAGGTAAGGGCCATTTCTATCTTTAGCATCACTAAGGAAATTGTGTGCTCTATCCATTCTAATGAAAGTTGGATGACTCCTCTCGTCCGGTATTTGTTTAATGGTACCGTGCCCCCCGACAGCAAGGAGGCCCACCGGATCAGACTACGAGCTACGCGTTTTTGGCTGAACGATTCAAAGCAATTGTTTAGGAAGTCCTATTCAGGCCCCTATCTCAAATGCCTTCATCCCAATGACGTTGCACGTGTATTAGATGAGATGCATGCCGGTTCATGTGGGGCTCATGTAGGGGGTAGATCATTGGCTCATCGGGCTCTTACACAAGGATATTGGCAGCCCAGAATGTAACGTGACGCACAACAGCTCATACAGAAATGTTCGGCATGCCAAAAGTTTTCACCAATCATCCAGCAACCCTCTGAAGAACTCAATCCCATTTCAAGCCCTTGGCCATTCACACAATAGAGATTAGACCTCGTCGGGCCATTACCTCACACTCCAGGAAATCTGAAGTGGTTAATTGTAGCAACAAATTATTTTACAAAGTAGATTGAGGCCGAACCATTGACCACTATCTGGGATGTCGATATCGGGCAATTTTTATGGCGAAACACCATCACAAGGTTCAGGATACCAAGATCACTTATATCCGATAATGGCACACAGTTTGACTGTCGAGTGTACAAAGAACTATGCACCCGGTATGGAATCAAGGCTTATTATTCCACCCCAACTTATCTACAGAGTAATGGGCAAGCCGAAACTTCGAACAAAACCATTCTAACTGGTATCAACTAATGGTTGGAGACATCCAAAGGGAGATGGGTCGAAGAGCTCCCAGCAATACTCTGGTCATACTGAACAACGCCCTCATGTCCAACAGGCGAGACACCTTTCTTCCTAGCCTTCAGGCTGGAAGCCGTCATCTAACTAGAGATTGACTTCCCAACAGGAAAGTCTTATTTGGTGGAAAGTGAAATGAATAACGAACTACTATGAGGGGAACTTGATCTCGCCGAAGAAAGACACGAAAAGGAAATGCTGCGATTGGCAGCATACCAGTAAAACATAGCTCGGGCCTACAATAAGTGAGTAAAACACCGACGGTATGTGGTCGGTGAATTATTTCTGAAAAAAGTCCTCCCCAATGAGCGAAAAGTTGCTGATGGAAAACTTGGGCCAAATTGGGAGGACCATACTAGATCATTAATCTGGCCGAGAAAAGAGTATATGAGGTGGCTGATCAACGTGGGAATGTTCTCCTGAGGCCTTGGAATGCAATGCATCTAAGGAAGTATTATCATTAAACCTTGTAACTACAATGTAATAACGCTCAACTATAAAACATAATGAATAAACACAAGGTTGTGGAACTTATTCCAACAATATTCGATGAATACATATTGCTTCTCCAATCTATCATCTATCCTATCCAACTGAGGCTTTTCCAGCTGTTGGGCCCTTATTCGGAAAAAGAGTTGTTCAGCCCTCATTTCAAACTCTATTTGTTTCAGAGCCATCTCCATTTCATCCATATCCACATAGTCCTAATAGGCCGAGTCCTTATTCTTGAAATCTGCATAGTCTTCAAGCAGATTCTCTGCTTCGTTTCGAGTATGGATGTAAGTAGCAGAAATCTCATCCAAAGCTCGATAGGTGGTCATATTATTCTTGTGCCAGTGAAGCAAAAGTGGGAGCTGGTCCAGAAAGGTGTAAAGTTCCACATGAGCAATTAGATTAAGAACATGGCTTCACGAAACAATATCACAAGCTCATTGAAGATTCTTCAAAGGAATATCATCATGAAGAACTTCAAAGCATAAATGGGAAAAGGCCGCAAGAATGGTTTAGGCCTTATACCGTTGGTAATCCGAAAGGGAAATAGGGGCTTGGTAGGCAGAAAAGTGTTATCTTTCAAAAAGCGTGAGTTTTAATTCCTTAATCCAGTTTGGATTCGATGGCAGAGCAGGTGCAGCAGTATCCAGACCAAAAGATAGAGGATAATGTGGTTCATTTACAAAATTATGCCAGTTAGATGAGGAGAGCTTTGCCTTTTTGGCCAAACGTGACGGGCTGAGTCCTAGACCCTCAGTTGAATTCGGGACCTTCCGTGCTATTTTGGTCAACATGGTCAAAGTGTACCACACCGAAAGCAGATTTTCTTCCAAACAACGAATTCGGTTGAATGGTACGTAAGGGTATACCACCGAGCTTCGACGAGATGGATGAACCAAGGTCAGATCATTAAACTCCACAAATCTATGGTGAATTCGCTCTATTGTTTGGGGCTAGGATGGTTCTGGCCAAGCATCCCAGCCAATGGCAATAGGAGTTAGGACTGATTTATCCCACATCGACATTTCAGAAGAGAAAGAAGAACCTCCAAGATCTATACAAGCAAATTGTTGTTCGAAGCAATGTTTGAATTACGTCATGACTTCCACAACTTGTTCCACAACTTGTATAAATAGAGGAAAGAAAATACGGCTACTTAATGCGGGAGTATTATTTCAAGGTTGACTATCCATTTCCCCTGTCTCTTCATGTGCATAAAGGAAAAAGGGGACGAAAAGGCCAGGAATTCAACCCTTCCTCTGCTCGGGTAGTATAACCAAAAGTTCAACAAACGCAAAGGCGTGAATGATATTATGCATACCCTTCATGTGTCAAAAGTATTTTCAACATATACAAATGTACAGGTTAAAACAAACAAACAAAAAACACAAAGGCAACACAAGATAGATACAAAATGGCTCCCGAACAACATCTTTACAAATTATCCAGATCGGAAGGGATATGAACCTTGAGACTCGGTAAAGGAACTTGGAAATATAGCTCGGGTGACTCTGCAACCCCCATTTGATTCATTGCCGATCTCCAGCCTTCTCGGGAAAAAAAAGTCCAGTTTGTTCATCTAGTCGGCGTACATAGTGTTTGCTTCATTCCAGGTGGCCTCAATACTCTCCTTCAGCTTCATCTCATGTTGGCCTTTCATTGTCTTCATGTCGATCCTCAAAGCCTCATAATCCGATCTTAATTTATCAAGCTGACGGGTGGCTGCTTCAATATTTTCTTTGGCTAACATCTGGCCTAGTTCGGCTGTTGCGATTCTATTCTCAGCATGTGCCAACTCCTCCTTAGAACGTTCCATTTCCGCCAACAATCATTTTTTTTCCTCGACGATAGATCTTCTTTCTTCTTCGATCTTGCGTTTCTTTTCCTTGTCAATAGATCTTCTTTCTTCTTCGATCTTGCGTTTCTCTTCATCATATCGATCATTCTCCCGGGTTAACCGAACCCCTACCTCCATGAATTGGTTGACGGCTTGTATCATCATACTCGTTAACATATAAAAGGCAACCGAAATCAGACATATACCATAATAAGCTTACCATTACTAGATTCTGGATCCCTTGACCTAGAATTTGTTGGTTCAATTGTCCTTCTAGACATTGGATGTCCTCTAGAATACGCATACCTCACGCCATCACAAGGGTAACCCCAACATCAGAAAATACAAAGTCAAGCGTATTTAAGGATCGACTCCCGATCATTGGTTGGAAAACATATTCAATCGGACCCTCCACAACGTTCTCTACATGCTCTTCGCTTGCCTGAACACGTTGAGTCTTGATGACGGTCCTGCCCCTTTAGGCGGATGGTCGGCCGCTCTGCATAAACTACGATCACCGGCATCCTGACTAGGCCTCCGAGCCGCCTCAGATTGCCTGGTCATCCGACACCAAGTAGACATAGCGAGCACCAAAGACTCTGACGAACCAGTCGATAACAGAATCGCCTCTGGTAGATGACTTCCTCGGTCTGCTTCTCCTAATAACAACGCAGGTGACGATCCTACCTCTTGAGCTCCGGCAGGGGCATCGGGAGCAAGATCGGACAAGGGGGTGCAAGGCTACTCCTGGTAGAAATTGATTAATCAACACCTCGGCCAATCGTGAGGTAGTGGCGGAACACCTCCAAACTACTTGCAACGCTTGTAAATTTACACCCAAGGACTCGTTTTGCCGATCTGTATTTATCACGCGATGATCTGTAAAAACAAAATAAAAACAAGAGTTAAAAAAACAAACAAATGAATGACAGCTATACAAGTCATGGAAATTATCGCGGCTCACCAACACCCAACCTTCGGGGTACAATTGCAGCACCCTCGAGAAAAAAAAAAAAAAAAAGGAGGAGGCAAATTCCCAACTCCTAGAAACCATGACCACATCTTTCGATTCTACGTCAAAGGTCTCTGGGAGCACCTAAACAAGTAATCTGTCTCAATCACGACGCTTTGATGCAAAATACAATGCCTCCGAGGGAGCTTGATACAGACTATAGCAATATTATAGCTCTCTCAAACCCAAATCCAAGCCTAACATATTGTTCAGCGTAAGCATTACATTTATAATCTTAAAAATGTTTGTTGTCAACAAAAATGGTGGGACTTCGTAATGGGAGAGGATCTCACGAAGTCAGAGATGGAAGGGAAAGCTAACTTCGCCATCTAATATCGAGGATACTAACCATGGAACCTCTCATCATTGGAGAATAAGAAAATATCATCCGGACGCGGCAATTCTAGATTCATGCTAACAGGTATATCGCAAGTAGATCGAAAATGGGATATACCATCAAAACTACTAAGTAAATACACATACTTCCCCATCTCGATACAAACCCCTGGTAAAACTAACACAACATAAAAAGGATACAGGAACACTTACAATTTGGACGATGATTTGAACAACAGAAGTAGGGGACAGGTGTCGCCACCAGAAAAATCTTCGATTGATATAGCGATGGAGGCACAAAATCCCAACTATCAATGCTAATGATTTAAGCAAAAGGAGAGTAATTGGCGCTCTATTTTGACGCGACTATTGCCTCTTTTAGATAAACGTGCCCTTGCATTTAATATGAAATACTGATGGACATCTCAGACTGTCGACACATGTCCACGTGACGTCAGCATATTGGGAACCTAAAAGTGAAAATCCTAAAAACACTAACCCTAGCCATATCCAGCAAAAATATTATGTCAATCTCTTGCTTTGCGGAAGGAATGAGTCGATGAGGATCCTCTCTTAAAAACCTATCCGAGGAATAGTAGTTCGGCTATATGCTATGTCGATCTCTTGCTTTGCGGAACGGATTCATGAGGATCCTGTCTTCAAATCTATCCAAGAGATAGTACTTCGACCATAAGTTATGCCGATCTCTTGCTTTGCGCAAGGAATAGGTCCATGAGGATCCTCTCTTAAAACCTATCCGAGGGATAGTACTTTGACCATAAGCTATGCCAATCTCTTGCTTTGCGCAAGGAACGGGTCCATGAGGATCCTCTCTTAAAACCTATCCGAGGGATAGTACTTCGGCCATAAGATATGCCGATCTTTTGCTTTGTGTAAGGAACGGGTCCATGAGGATCCTGTCTTAAAATCTATTCGAGGGATAGTACTTCGATTATAAGCTATGTCGATCTCTTGCTTTGTGCAAGGAACTGGTCCATAAGGATCCTCTCTTAAAACCTATCCAAGGGATAGTACTTTGGCCATAAGGTATGCCGATCTCTTGCTTTGCGCAAGGAACGGGTCCGTGAGGATCCTCTCTTAAAACCTATCCAAGGGATAATACTTCAACCATAAGATATATCGATCTCTTGCTTTGCACAATGAACAGGTCCATGAGGATCCTCTCTTAAAACCTATAGTACTTCGGCTATACGCTATGCCGATCTCTTGCTTTGCGCAAAGAACAGGTCTGTGAGGATCCTCTCTTAAAACCTATCTGAGAGATAGTACTTTGGCTATACGATATGCCGATCACTTGCTTTACGCAAAAACAAGTTCATGGGAATTCTCTTTTAAGATTTATCTGACGAATAATATAAACAGTTAAAACAAATTAGCCGATCTCTTGGAGTCTACTCAAAGAATAAGACTTTGGCATAAATGTAAATTTAAATGCATATAACTCAAGTAGCGCGATCATTTCACCAAACACAGATCTATTAACTCAAAAGGGAAAAACTCGATGCATCATCTCCATACAAAAAAAAATAAAAAATGTTTCTCCTAACCTTGTCCTAAGTACTACCAGTCTCTACTCCCTCAGCAGCATTTTGATTGGCGACTTCGGGGCATGGGTAAAAAACATTTTTTCTCAGCTCAGAGTCTGTTGGAACATTCGTGGCTTCCAGCACTGATGTCTAGCCATCCTCAAATAACATGTTCTCAAGCTTAGCAAACTACACCTCGTATACGGCGGTAGCCTCATTGCATCCCTCATCTTTCGTTGCCTTTACCACATTAGCCAGATTCTCCTTCGATGCAGCAAGTGCTTCAGAAAGTTGTTCCTTCTCCATCTTCAAAGTATTAATCTCTTGTTCCATAGATGTTAACTTCAAGTCCATAGCTTGAAGCTTTGCATCGAACTCTGTAACTTTGCCCTCCGCACTTGCTGCTCACAGCTCAAGCTCTTTAGTCTTCTCAACCAGAAGGTCATTCGACAACCTCAACTTATCTGTTGCCTTGACCAGTCTGTTATGGTGCACCATGGCCTCATACGTAGAAAACAGACCCTACATGCAACAATTCAATTCAAACAAAGCATAACCAACCATCCAACCAAATATAGGCACACAATCAAGCAATAAAAAAGAGACACAACCATTACTATCAAAGAAGAATGCAGAGATTGTGAGAAAATAACAATATCTGACTGTTCGGCAAGGCATGCGGCGTCAACCGGTAAAATCGAACTACGAACAATCGCAGCAACAACTTCAGCACTACCCATAATCGAATCTGCATTCGTCAATTACCGATCCTTAAGGGCAGGCACCAAAGTGATCAGAAATATAACGACTACTGGTTCAGAAGCAGAGGCTAGATATGATACCGTGGCAACCGCAGCAGGATCGGTGCGGCTCTTCTTCTGAACTTCAATCGATTGGTTAGATGGTCACTTGCCCAATCTTTGGGCAGGAGGAATAGGGTCATTAGAGACCACTACAGGATTAGAAGAATAGCTTACTGTGACAATTTGCGAATGCTGGGGCCGATCAGCAGTTGTAGGGTCAAAAGACGTTTGCGAAGCATATGTCGCCACCGCAGCTCTTTCACGCTTCCTGGCCGCAGTAATCTCCAAAAAATTCTTCGGTGACATGGTGTCAGATATGGTGGCCTCTAAACTAGATGATTCTTCTTGGGATCCTTCTTTAGGAGCAACTTCTTCAACGTTCTTTCGTAAATGAGGAAAGATAAAAAAAAGTCAAAACCACCGTCAGCACTGAGATCTATGCCATCAGTGGCTATTACTGTTCCGTAATGAGGAACGTATGCGAGCAAGACATAAGCAGCCTGACCTTACCCTTGTTGTTCTAGTGGCCCTCTGTACAACCAAGCTCACCGTGAAAATGAGAGGTTTACTTGATCTTCCCACTCGTTAGAATGAGTAAAGACTTCGGGAGCTATGGTAAATAAACACAACTATTAGTAAAATTATATGGCAAAGCAGATACAAGGATAAAGCAAATAAAAGTGACTTATAATTTGGGCGGCTAGTGACCTTAGGGACAGGTCGGATCCGATCAACTCCATGAGGAAATTCCAAATTCCCCTCTATTATAACAAACACATCGTTTACGCCTTTACCAGAATCAGGAAGCATTTGAACAAGTTGGCGACCTGGGTTTGAAATAAAAATTTGTTCTTTCTTTGGTGGTGGGAACAAAATTATAACAGTACCTAATCTTAGACAAACCTAAGTTGATTCCAAGAATATCGTTTAGGGCCACTATTCCCATCACTATTCTAAAGAAATTAGGGGACATTTGGGAAGGGGGTACCCCATAAAAGTGAAGCACCTCTCGAATGAGGGGATGCAAAAGGAACCTAACTCATCTCTCTACTATATCTATCAAGGGGAGAGGGATTCGTTACTCAAAACCCTCTGACAAACTATCATCGGAAGTGGGAAGGCGAACAACGACATCCTCAGGGATATTATACAAATCCCTGAATTCAACAATGCTCTCTTCGGATTAGAAAAAGGAACTCAATCGATTCATTTTAGTCAAACAAAAGCTAACAACAAAAATGCGAAATCACAAGAAGAAAGGGGATGAACTTACAAATAACTTTTGGTGAAGGATAAGGAAATGAATATAAGAGCTGAGGACGCGATGCGATCGGAGACAAAAGAAAAAAGGGCCAAAATCTTCGATTAAATATGTTAGACGCGAAACGGCACATTGAAGGAAAAAATGACGGGCGTCATTATTTAAATAAGGATATTTAACAGACACATGTCATAGATGGCGCTGTTTTCACAGGAACCCACGAAAGTCGGCTAGGGCACCTATGGCAAATCCTTTAAAAAAAAGGAAACATCGAAGGGGGGCCAATTGTGGAGGATAAAAACTCAAGCCCAAAGCCCAAGCAAATTAAGATACAGCCCAAAGCATTTTTACCTGGCCAAGGCAAAGTTCCAAATAAAAGGCCCAAGTCCTTAGAAAATCCAGTTGCAAAGAAAACAAAGTCGCGTGATAAGATATTTAAACAAGATCGCTTTCTGAAAAAAGATCCGTGATATGAAGGAAAACCTTTGGATCAAATAAAAATTAACGATAGAGATCAAAATTGACAGAAGAAAGGATACGAGATCAACCGACTCTGACAAACTGAGCATCCGATAAGAAAAATCCAACGATCAAAAATGTGAACCCATATCCGAACTAAATCTAGGCCATCCAAAATACAGCAGCTCCGACAATAGCAGATCAAGACAACTGGACCACTTACCTGACCAACGCCTAAAGGCATAAAACTCCATTGGATCGAGACAGCTATCCAACAGTCAAGATACCAAGTGTCCACACTATAAAAGGGAAGAAGAAAATCGTTTAAAAGGAGGTACAAAAAAGATATTTTCTTTCAAAGAAACAAACAATATGTTTGAACGGTATTCTAACTTGATCGTCGAAGAGTCCTCCCAACCAACCATGGTCAGGAGAGATCACTGACGTCTTAGCATTTGTCTTTTCCACAAAGTAAAGGAAGGAGCAACTCATCTCGATTTCCTTGTGGAGAATAAATTTCACCCTTCCACAATACCTTTAATAATGTGACAAAAAAGTAAAATCCTACATAATTGTGTACATGACAAATCAAAAATTAACACCTATCATTTCACATCATCGTAGGTGAAATTGTGGAAATTTTATTAAAAATCTCAAATAGTTTTCTTAAATTATGCTTCAAAATAAAAATTACACTTATCAATATAATCCACCTTCAATAAATCTTTTAATTTGAATTTTTTCAATAATAAACAAAAAATAATTTTAATATATTGTTAATACTATTTAAAATATATATAGATATATAAAGTTCTAAAATTACTCTTGACAAATTATACGACTTAAATATAGTTAAGTAGTAAATAACTTCATAACTAGTCATAAATAGATTCAAAACAAATAATAAGTAAGTTTAGAACAAGTGGTAGTTATAGGTTAGTTCAAAATTAGTAGTAAGTTGTTTCATGTGGTAAAGTCATTTCATAATAAATGGTAAGTAAATTTGTAAATAGTGATAAGTAATGTCATACATAGTAAGTTATTTTACTAATAATATAATTCAATATGTCACTCATTAACAAATTATTATTTTTTAAAATTTTATAGGAAAGAACAAAACTTAATATATAATACATGCAACAATAAGTTGTCTAATAAAGTAAATAAGAGTGCAAAATAGATCTCAAAAGGGATAAAGATAATGGATTGGACGGTCTCTAGTCCTCCATTGAACCAGACCATACAGTCCGATCCAATGGGTCAATTTTTTGGCCCCGTTTTGATGATCCAAACCATTCACATTTTAAGGTCCGTCGAGTACATCATCCATACAAAAAATAAATCAATCAAATAACAGAAACCGATGATTGGGTCAATTTTGTACAAGCTGTTTATTTTCTAACCGTTCATTTTTTTATACAAAATTGATTCGAACACATGATTGCTGTTATCCGATGTACTTGATTTTTCGTAAGAATTATATACTCAACGAACCCTAAAATATGAACGGTTCGGATCATCGAAACGGGGCTCAAAAACTAGCATATTGGGTCAGACAATACCTCTCCAATCCGATGGAATACTAGAGAGAAGCTAGTCTCTAAAGAAAATCTCTACGTACAAGTCTTCATATAGGGAGAAAAACAAACTTATATGTAGAGAGAAAAAAACATCCACACACACCCAAAAAAAAAAAAAAAAAAAGAAAGAAAACTCAACAAAGAGAGATATTATTGCAATAAAAAAAAATCAAAGCAATTATTATCAAACAAACATTACCAATCATCTCCACGATCCTTTTATCGTTGCAATAGATAACTATGGTACCTTAATCCCCGCCTTTACATTGCAAAATAAAATATTCGGGATCTGAGGTGGTCATCTAACGTATAAAAATGCATTTAACAGCGTCGAATGTCGGTCATGAATTAGATCTGAGTCTAGATTTGAAAACTTCCTCAGTGACAAGCTAATAATGAAAACGAATGGAACAATAATAGCTGACATAGTGATGAACAAGAAAGAAAAAAGAAAAAATCACAGGAGAAGAAACAGAGAGGAGAGGAAGGCTAGAAAGACCATCCGCTCCTCCATAAAGAATAGAGAAAGAGATAGAAAGGCTACGACTTTTTAAAGAGAGAAAGGGCCTAGAGTTTTTCCTCCCAAGAAAACATGGGGGCAACAAACTACTTACTACTAAGTCAAAACTAACCAACATAAAAACTTTTATATAGTGGTAAGTAGGTTTAAAAAATTAATAAATAATAAACTATTTAATTAGACTTGACTTATTATTAAATTAGACTTGACTTAATATTCAATTAAAACTCTACTTACTACTCAATTAAACTACACTTACTATTCAGGTAGACTTCACTTACTATTTTATTAGATTGGACTTACTACTTAATTAAACTCCACTTACTATTCAATAAGAGACTCAACTTGCTATTCAATCAAATTTCACTTACTACTTAATTAAAATGACTTACTATTCAATAAGACACTACTTTATTAGATTTGACTTAATACTCATAAGACACCCCTTCGTTTTACTTGACATACCATTCAATTAAATCACACTTACAACATAATGAGACTCTACTTACTACTTCATTAGACTTGATTTTACTCAATCAAACTCCATTTACCACTCAATGAGCCTTCATTTATTTTATTATACTTGTCTTACTACTCAATAAAACTCTACTTACTGTTCAATCAAACATTACTTATTCAATAAAATACTACTTGCATTGGATCCTCTTTTCCTAGATATTTCATCATTTGGTTTGGAGAGAGTTGATTAACAAATTAAATGTGTAGTAGTTCTATGGTTGATCAATCGTTTTAGATTTATCATTGTTCGAAAAAAGTTGAAAAATACTTATTGAGCTTTCACTTATTTCTCAATGAGTTTTCACTTACTATTTCATTAGACTCTACTTATTACTCAATGAGTTTCCACTTATCACTTCACTAGAGTTCACTTACTACTCAATGAGCTTCCACTTACTATTTCATTACACTTCACTTACTACTTAATTTTGGTTTTACTTACTACTCAATGGACTTTCACTTACAACTTCACCAGACTCCACTTACTACTCAATTTTTGTTCCACTTACTACTCAATGAACTTCTACTTACTATTTCACCGGACTCCACTTACTATTTCATTAGAATTCACCTATTACTTTATAAGTTTTCACTTACTATTTCATTGGAATTCACTTATTACTTAATGAGTTTTTACTTATTACTTTATTAAATTTTGGTTACTACTCAAATAAACTTCACTTACTACTTCACTAGATTCAACGTACTACTTACTATTTCATGATAAGTAGACTTGAGTTATTATTACTTCTTGGTAAAAATACCAGAAAAAATTATATTTTATTGATAAATAATGCAAAGAAAACGAGATACAAATAGATCAGGCTGAGGCACAGATATCTCGTTTTCTTTAAGGAGATTAAGCCCACTACGGTAGGAATAACCCAAATACCGATGCAGCAGTCACAAAACTATGACTTGTCCTCTCCAGAATACGACAGCCCGACTACTTGTCGTATGGTTCAGGCCAACTTTGCACAAGATGGTGAACCCAAAGCTCGATCAAGAAAAACACCCTTCTTTGCTAGTAATCTCTCTTGTATAGAAAATAGTTGGTGTGTTGGTATAGAAAAGAGTAGATGAGAGGAACTGTATATAGGCCACTAGGACTTACAAAATACAACAAAAAATAATAAAGACCATGACCCTAGAGAAAAGGGAGAGTGTATCCAAATATTAACTCACCACCTAGTTCATGAATTCTAATTAATCTCCATTCATGAACAAAACAAAAGATCACCAAAACAATGAATCTCCATTCATGAACAAGATGAGATTCATGAACAAGACAAAAGAAGATTCATGAACAAAATATATAAATAAATAAAAGATATTAAAATGGTCCAATAATCCCCCTCTCATTTTAATATCAACAAGGACAAGAGAGATAACCAAACAAAGATAGACTAGTATGCATCATGAAGGTGTGCTCTGCATTGAACCTTCATTAGTGAAACAGCAACCTTTACTCCAGAGTCAGTAGTGGTCTTAGACTTGAACTATGACTGCTTAGGAGAAATAAAGTATTACTGCTCACACATAATAGTCCAGGTGTTGTCATGAGCTTTAATAGCCAGCATATTACGGCCTTGTGCTAATCCCAGTTTCATGAGCATATTTGAGAATAAGCCTTGTTCTCATAGAAAATGGCCCCACTTTCATGCTCACGTAGGTGAAATTTGTCAAGAATGTTCCTGTAATTGACACACCCCACTCAACAAGAGCTATAGAACTTCATTAAGAGTATAAAAACTCAACCCTCCAACATTACAGGACAAATGCACTTACATCATAGGGATGGATAACAAAAAATTAAGGAGTGCATTTTTTACAACCACCATATGATTCGTTCTTCCCATTGAACCTAGTTACAGAATCTCTAGTCCCTAGGTTGGGTATCCTCATACATGGTTTATGATTTTATAGGCTTCAAACCCATCCCCCTCAATGTATTCCAGACCCTATCTCTGGCCAAGGCCTTGGTTAACGGATCCGCAAGATTATCACAAGATCTTACATAATTCACAGTTATGATGCCATTACTCAAATATGATCTCACATTATTGTATTTCCTTCGAATAGGTTTGGATTTACCATTATAAAAATGGTTGTTCACTCTACCAATAGCAGCAGTGCTATCACAATGAATTAACACATGAGGAATTGGTTTTTCCCAAAAAGGGATTTCATGTAACAAATCTCTCAACCAATTCGCTTCCTCACATGCTGAAGCTAACGCTATAAGCTCAGCTTTCATTGTAGAATTAGCAATTATAGTCTATTTTTTTTAGACTTCCAACATATAGCACCACCACCCAAGGTAAAAATAAAACCCGATGTAGAGAGAGAATCACCTGACAAAGTGTTCCAATCGGCATCACTATATCCCTCAAGTACAGCAGGATACTTGTTATAAAACAAACCATAATTTTTGGTACCAGATAAATATCTCATAATTCTTTCCATGGCTAGCCAATGATCTCAACTTGGCTTGCTAGTAAACCTGCTAAGTACTCCAACAACATATGCAATGTCAGGTCTAGTACAATCAGTAGTATATCTCAAACTACCAATCATGCTAGCATATTCCTTTTGATTAATTACTTTTTTTTCATTTGTTACAATAGATAAATGTATGCTTGCATCAAAAAGAGTAGAAACATGTTTACAGTCTAGAAAATTATATTTCTTTAAAATTTTCTCAACATAATGCGACTGATCAAAAAAAATACCATCATTAGTCTTGGTAATTTTAATTCCCAAAATAAAATTGGCTTCACCAAGATCTTTCATATCAAAGTGGCTATTAAGCATATTTATAGTCTCATTTATGATATGCAAATTAAAGCCTAAGATAAGTAAATCATCCACATATAGGCTAATAATCACATGTGCATTCTCACAAGTTTTATAATATATGCACTTATCACATTCATTAGTCTTATAGCCATTCCCAAGTATGCAAGAATCAAATTTCTCATGCCACTGTTTAAGAGCTTGTTTTTAACCATAAAACGGATTTAGTTAGCTTACACACCTTGCTTTCTTGGTTAGGCTCCACAAAACCTTTGGGTTGGTCCATGTAAATCTCCTTATCTAGATCTCCATTTAAAAATGTTGTTTTCACATCCATTTGATGAATTTTTAAATCATGAATTGCAGCCACTGCTATCAACAGTCTAATGGATGTAACTCTAGTAACCGGAGAAAAAGTATCAAAGAAATCAAGATCAACTTGTTGCTTAAAACCTTTAGCGACAAGCCTCGCTTTATATTTATTTATAGTTCTATCCGGTTTAAGTTTTTTACGAATGACCCATTTACACCCAATAGTTTAACAACCTAAAGGTAAATCCACTAGATTCCATATTTTATTTGAAAGTAGTAAATCTATCTCATCATTTACAGCCTCTCTCCAAAAAATAGCATCAGGTGATGATAAAGCTTCTTGCACCGTAAGAGGAATTTCTTCCACATTGTAAAGATAATAGTCAGGGCCAAAATCTTTTTCAACTCTAGCTCATTTACTCCTCCTTGGTTGGATTTGAGAATTTTCTTGTTCTTGAAAATTTTGACATGGAGTAGAAGAGCTAGGCACGAATAAAATATTTTCAGAAATTATTTGACCCCCACTATTTCTAGATTTGAAAAGAAATTTATTTTCATGAAAAATAACATCACCTGATTCAAAAATAATATTATTTTCTATATCAAAAAATCTATAAGTTGTACTATGCAACGCATACCCAAGAAAAGCACATGTGGTAACTCGTTCACCAAATTTAGGTCGTTTAGGAGCTGCAAGCCTCACAAAAGCTAAACAACTCCAAACCCTCAAATAACCTAGATTTGGTTTATGCCCCCGCTACAACTCATAAGGTACAATATGAGTCTTTTTGTGTGCACTCTATTTATCACATGGCAAGCTGTCAAAATAGCCTCGCCTAAAAAATTTGAGGGAGCACCTGAATCAATAAGTATAGCATTCGTCAAGTCAACTAATATTCTATTTTTTCTTTCAGCTACGCCATTAGATGAAGGTGAATATGGTGGAATAGTCTCATGAATAATTCCCAATGACTGAACAAAAGAGTTGAATCCTAGAGATTCATACTCCCGGCCTCTATCACTTCTAATTGTCTTAATCTTTTTACCGAATTGATTTTTCACTTCAAGAAGGAATTCTTTAAATTTCTCAAAAGTATCATTTTTATTTTTTAATAAATATACGTTTGTGTATTTTGAAAAATCATCAATAAAAGTAATAAAATATCGGTTACCACCCCAAGTTAAAATTCCTTCAAACTCACACAAATCAGTATGAAATAATTCTAGCAATTCGGTATTTTTTCAACACTTTTATGAGGCCTCTTGGTAACTTTTTGCTTTACTGCAAATTTCACATTTCTCAAAAAATTTTGTCACTTTAGAAATTAATCCTAAACTACTCATGATTCCCACATATTTATTGTTAATATGACACAAGCGAGCATGCCAAAAATTAATAGAAGACAAACTATAAGTGATGTCATAGTAATAATCATAAAATTAATCAGCAAGGAAATTTAAGAGATAAAAATAATATTTATACTCATCTATATTGTAGGAAACCACTTTTGCTTCATGTGCCTCGTAGTCTTCATCATTCATTTCTTCGGTTGGGATTTTGTTTGGGTTATTCTCGGTAAGAACATATGCAACTTTCAAAAGCTGAGGTAAAAAAAAACTTTTCCTTTCCACCTCTTAAAATGAACTCCCTTAAATTTAAAAGGCTCGTTGAGATCTCCAATTCCATCATTGGTTTTTTCTAGTACTTGTTCCATGGTTGATCTCCTTAAAATTGTTGGTGAAAATACCCGAAAAAATTATATTTTATTGATAAATAATGCAAAGAAAATGAGATACAAATAAATCAAGCTAAGGCACGGATATCTCATTTTCTTTAAGGAGATCAAGCCCACGGCGGCAGGAAAAACCCAAATACCGATGCAGCAGTCACAAAACTATGGCTTGTCCCCTCCAGGATACAACAGCCCAACTACTTGTCATATGGTTCAGGCCAACTCTGCACAAGATGGTGAACCCAAAGCTCCACCAAGAAAAACACCTTTATTTGCTAGTAATCTCTCTTGTATAGAAAATAGTTGGTGTGTTGGTATAGAAAAGAGTAGATGAGAGGAATTATATATAGACCACTAGGATTTACAAAATACACCAAAAAATAATAAAGACCATGAACCTAGAGAAATGGAGTGTATCCAAATATTAACTCACCACCTAGTTCATGAATTCTAATTAATCTCTATTCATGAACAAGATAAAAGGTCACCAAAACAATGAATCTCCATTCATGAATAAGATGAGATTCATGAATAAGACAAAAGAAGATTCATGAACAAAATATATAAATAAATAAATAAAAGATATTAAAATGGTCTAACATTACTTAATAAGATTTCACTTATAATTTGATTAGATTTCACTTACTATTCAATTAAATCATACTTACTATTTAATGAGTTTGTACTTACTATTGTCTAAGACTTCACTTACTACTCAATTAGCTTTCACTTTCTACTTCATTCAACTTTATTTCCTACTTAATTAAACCCTACTTACTACTTAATGAATTTTCACATACTACTCTATTAGATTTTAGTTATTACCTAATCAAATTCTACTTACTACTTAATTAAACATGACTTACTAATCAATAAGACACCACTTCAATAGACTTAAGTTAATAGTCAATGAAATTATACTTATTATTTCATTAAACTTGACTTAAAATTTTAAAACTGCACTTTTTCTTTAATTAAGTGAAATGATTTTTCAACAAAATCTTAAAATTTATAAATTAAAAATATCACATAATGTTAAAATAAAAGAGAGATAGAGACATAGATAAATTATTACTTGAAAATTGTCTTCAATTTGTAAAATCTAAATCATCCTCTTTCACTTATTCTTTGTGAAAGAATATGAAAAAAAAAACACACAATTTTGTTGATTATGTATGCAAATGAGTTGAGAGTTTTTCTATATTTTCCTAATTAACTATATTCTTATATAACAATTAATATTTTCAAGTGTAGTAGGTAAAAGAAAGTAATTACGGTATATGTATTCATTTATTATCATTAATAAATATTGATAAATGAGAGGTCTTTATAAGTTATTTTATTTTATTTATTTTCAATTTATGCTTTACAATATTTTAGATATTAAAAAATATTATGAAGAAAACTTATGAATTTTATGAAGAAAAAAATATTTCATTATGGATATTAAATAGATAAAAAAAAATTATGAATTTATAAAAGTTTCTAAAAATTTTTTACAAGAAATTCATATATATGTTATATAAAATATACAAAATTTATAAGTAATAAATGAAAATGTAAATCTCAAATTCTTAAATAGTAATTACTATTTTGAGGTGTTGTAGGTTTTAAAAAAAAAAAAAAAAGTAACTATTTTAAATTAATGTTATTAAAAATAAGTTTAAATAGGTTACAATTTAAATATATTTTGTTTACAATTTTTTTTCTCTTTTATTTATTTTTAATATTATATCAAAAATTAATTTTTCAAAATAATGAATATTTTAAGCAATTAGTAAATTTTAATAAATTAATATTTACATATCATATTTTACTTTGCATAAATCATAACAAGACAAAATATGGAGGAAAATAGTTAAATACGATGTGTCATTTGTTTTATATATTTAAAATGCAAAAGAAGGTACACATATCAAAAAATGGAGGTGACTTGTTTAGCATGTAATACTTTAAATAGTAAGCTTATTCATAACAAACAGTAAGTGCGTAAACATCAAATAGTAAGTTAGCATCATTTTTTTTATTTCAAAATTAACTAAAATTATTTTACTTTTTGAAAAATCACCTTATTTTTTAGTTTTACTATCTATTTATCCAATGGCTAACATTCATCCTATCTAAATCTAATGGTCCATATTTTTTCATGTATCATACATAAAAACTACTTTCATGTATGGTAGAATTTTCTCCTTACAGATCAAACAAAGTTCAGCGGCATAAAATTTTCTCAACCTATTTCTTTCCGAAAACAAAGAAGAATTCTCAAACCTATTTTCTTTTTCTTTTTTTCTTTTTTTCTTTTTTTGAGAGAATTAGCATCAAGTTTCAATAAATAAATAAATAAATAATAAAAAAATTTATTATTACAAAGTTTAAGATTTTGATTATTAATATTGATAAATTTTTTTCCCTAATTTGTAATTTACTTTTAAAATTTTTGCTGATATGGTATTTTCCCTTCTTTTTTGGGGGAATTCCACAACTTTTTATTTGCATCCCATCACAAACACACTTGCATCTATGTGTTGATAATGTTTTTTTGCCTTCTCTCACTTGCGTAAAGTTTCCGTTCTTTTTTCAACTCAACCAACCTAAATTCAATACAATTAAGATATCCCAAAACAAGCCTGTATTTTTATTTTTATTTTTATTTTGAATTATATCAAAAAAAAATATTTTCCCGGTTTATCTTGTGCAGATGAATCTAAAATGTCGTGTTTTTTTTTAAAAAAAATTCTATAAAATTTTGAGAAAGCCAAAATAAACACACAAAAAAAAAGTCCACGATTTTTTGTTTATTATAATTTTTTTTTTTTTTTGATTTGTCTCATCGAGTAGAATTAGAAGTCCAAATTTTTTTTAAAAGTAATTAAAAAGTCTATTAAGGCCAATAGAAAAGTCATAAAAAAAATAATAATAATAATAAATAATAAAAAAAACCCCAAACACCCGCTCAATCTACTTAAATCTATTTATTATAAGATATTTTTGGCAAAAAAGAAAAAGAGCTTTTGGAACAATAGCAGTCCATAGGGTTTTGAGACTTGAGGTTAAACATAAAAATGTGACATTGTTTTTTTAAGTCTTCAAAAAAAAGAAATATTTCCTGAAGCCACAAGCAATAGGTTAAGTAGCTTAATTATTGAACCACTCCTGTCCCGAAAGAGTTACCTTTTTTTGATAATTTTTTAATTTTTTTGTAGAAATTAGAAAAGCTAATGTATTTTTTAAATTGCTAAAAAATTGTTGTTTTTTAAGAAAAAAATTAATATGACATTTAACATTTTAATTTTTTTAAAAACTATTACCAAACAACCACTAAATTAACTAGTTTAATTAAACTGTTTAAATACATAACTAGTTTTGGCATCCAAACCTTTCGTTTGCTAACTCTATCCAAACCGAACAAATTTGAATTGTGGCATATAAAATATTTTTTTGTTTTTAAAAAGATTTAGGATAAATTACAAACACACCCCTGAAGTTTATTTAAATTACAAATTATCCAATATAGTTCTAGAAATTACATTATGCCCCCTAAGGTTTCTAATTTCATAACAAATAAGTCATTTTGTTAATAAATCATCAAGTTAATTAACAGTTTTTAGTTAAAATTTTATTTCAATTAATAATTCAGGTAAATTTATTATTTTATAGGTAAACAGTTAGAAATTTTATTTTTTCAATTAATTCTGTTAAATAAAAAATTTTAACAGAAAGGTATTTGTAATTTTTCAAACCATAGAAACAATTTATATTTTAAGTAAATTTCAGAGAAATATATTTATAATTTATCCAAAGATTAATTTTCTGCCATTTTCATGACGTGTAAAGAAAAAGTGAAGTAGGCTTTTTCGACTCTAATGTCAACCAACCAAACAAGCAATTGAAGGTGGGAAGGCTTGGAATTTGGCAAGTGTAATAATACTTGGTGTTGGATGTTTTTGCTGATTCATTTCCATGCCATCAAGACCCTTTTTGCAATTTCATCTACTAGTCCTCCCTAATCTACTCTATACATTCTTTAACCCTCTTTATTGCCCACCACATCTTTTATATAAACAAAAGAACTTGAGAAATTATTGGATCATTTTGGACATTATCATTTGGCCCGAAAACTCACTGACTTAATCCTCCCAATCTACTGGACTTTTATTGGGCCAAAGTCCGTATCTCTGATTTGAACTTAAGTTGGCTTGGTCTCAAGCTTAATAAAAAATAGGGGGAATTACAAACACACTCCGTGAGGTTTATTTAAATTATAAATTATTTTTTGTAGTTTTAAAAATTACATTATGCCCCTAAGATTTCTGATTTCATAAAAAATAAGTCCTTTTATTAATAAATCATCGAGTTAATTAACAATTTTTAACAATTTTAAAATTTTATTTCAATTAATAATTTAGATAATTTTATTATTGTATAGGTGAATAGTTAGAAATTTTACTTTTTCAATTAATTTTGTTAAATAAAAAATTTTAACAGGGAGGTATTTGTAATTTTTTAAACCACAGAAGGTAATTCGGATTTTAAACAAACCTCAGGAGGTGTATTTATAATTTATCCTAAAAAATAAAAATACAAAAGTAAAGTAATCCATTAGGCTTAACCAGCAGAACAATCTGTTAGCCCATTTAAGTCAAGTTCGTTTGATAGAGCTTGGGCTTAAAATTTTTGGTCTTAGGCTAACCCATGAAAACAAATTCCGTCAAGCTTAGCCCACAGGATGATTTAGATACCATTTTAAAAGTCGGGCTAGCCCGATGTAAACTCGAACTATCACATTATTCTTGATATCTAATTATTTTAAAAAATTGTTACATTATCAACTTATATCACGCAAATTTTTAATTTCTATGTTATTTCTCATGTTAAATTGTGAGTCCTACTTCTGCTTCTTTTAAATATAGTAAATCCTATACATACACCACTTTTTTGCATGAATATACACGTCACTTGTTTTTGTCAACTATTAGATTGTGTTTAGTTAGAAAATTTTATGAGATAAATGAAAAGGGAAAATGACATGCAATTCTATTTTTTATTTGATTATAATAAAAATTGAAGGGAAAAGAAAGTAATAGGGAAATACAATCCCACTTTTTGTCTTTTGAGTTAACTTACGCTGTGTTTGATTGGAGGATTTAAAAAGAGAATTGGAAAAATAAAAAAATAAAAAAAAATAAGTAACATATGAATAAAATATACCTATATTTTACTTACTTTCACATACTTTTTCCCTTTTTCTTTTCAAATTCCTTCTCAAATCCCTCAATCAAATACAGCGTTAGGTTTTTTTCTTTTTTCATTTTCGAACTCAACCAAATATAACTTAAAATTTGAATCCTTTCAATTCTCTCCCTTTTTGTTTTTTTGTTTTTTTTTTTTTTTCTGTTTTTCTTTCCTTTTCTATTTTCCTCATTAAATCCTCTAGCCAAATACAAACTTAAGGATATAAAGAGAAATGTATTTATCATTACATGCCTAAAGAGTTTTTTTTATAGGGAAAATTACCATTCAAGGCAGATTTTGAAAATTTATTATACATTGATGAAAAAATTTATAATTTTAATTATTAATATTTATTATTTTTTTATTTTTTGACACCTCTTAGGTATAATTTCCCCTTCTATCCATCCCCCACAAATTTCTTCCACAAATGTATTTCTTCATAAACTCTTACCAGTAAGAGTTTATCGTTATTGAGTAAGTGAACTCTGACTGATAAAAATCTGTGAAAGTATAGTTTTGTGAAAGAAAATTACAGAGATATAGCACTATGAATATGTTGATGATGAGACTAGTCAACTATAGGGGTATAAAAATGACCTGTAGCCTGTGGGTGGCCTGAAGCTCGCTTGCGACCCAATTAGGCCTGAGCTTGGGCCATCATTTTGAAGCCTAGCTCAGCCTGGCCTATGGGCCGCTCAAAATCTGACCCGAGGGCCGACTTGTCCAGTCCGCCCAAGTTCCAATGCAATTTTTAGTGAAAAAGAATAAAATTTTGATAGAAAAAATAGAAAAAAAAATATATGTTCAAACCCGTCCAAGCCCAGCCCAAGCCTGAGCCCAGGCCTAGGCCTACCAGCCCACCTAAGGCCTGAATACCCCCTAGGCCTAGCCTTGGGCCTAATTTTCTAACTCGTGGGTCAGTCTGACTCGACCTAAATTTTGGTAGGAGCTCGGGCTGCCCGACATGGGCCAACCCTAGTCCAGGCCTGAGTGGGCCAAGCAGGCCCAATTTACACCCCTAGTTGACTGTAGAGTTTTGTGAACTGTTTGATTGGTGTATTAAGACTTATTTTGTCATCACGGTTAAAAGTCAGTTTTTTGATTTTTTGATTTTTTTTTAGGCATATCATCTCTCTTTTTTTTTCTTTTGTTTTTTTGTAAAAAAAATCAACTTTTAACATACTTTTCAAAATAGACCTTGGTCATCGCTTTAATAGTTTCACCCTTGTAATAATTAGGGTATGTTGATGTATTTATTTGTGATTTTTTTATGATATATTCTTGCTTTTTTTTTATTAAAAAAAAAATGTTTTGTGAACTAGCTGGTTGGTGTATTAAAATAGAAAAATACTTGGTACCCCTTTTTTTGGAGACTCTTTTTTTTGGAGAACCCCGCTACTCCTTTTAGATCTCAATCATTGATGTATGTATGGAACACACTTATGTATGTGTGGGATTCACACCATTAATGGTTGAGATCCAAAGAAAGTTGTGGAGGTCTCTAAAAAGGGTCCTGTTATGGTGTGCAACCCTTTAGGGTTGCACACCATATGCAACCAACACAAAAGGTGTAAACAGGAGGTGTAAACATAAAACAGGAGGTGTAAGTGTGCAACTTACACAAAAGGTGTAAGTTGCACACTTAAGAAAAGTCCCTCTAAAAAAAGGGGTCTCAATCCTTGCTGATTAAAATATTGGTTGGCTGTTGATTATTTTCTTCTTTTATTTAGTCGTATATGACTAAAAAGGATAATGTTATATAAATTAATAAATTATATAAAATTTTTATTTATTAGTGTGACGTTTGTCACATTATTAAAGCAGATCTTGTTTTGAATTCTAAATTTTTTTATTTTTAATATATTAATTAATAAAATATTTATAAAATTTATTAATTTGTATAATATTTTTTTGGCCAAAATTATTCTTTTCATGAGGTTATTCACATAATTTTAAAGGTTGTTTAGGGATGATTTATAAGTTGATTTTTTTATTTATTATGAAAAGATGTGCAGAAAAATAAAAAAGTCATGTGATAAAAATAAATCAATAAATAAATAAATGAAACTTATTTTAGTTGTCGCCAAAAGAGATCTAAGTATGGAATAGCCGGCACATGTGATTATCACCCATATAAAATGTTGGTGTATTGGAGGAAAAATTATTAGTTGATCTAGGAGCACCACGGTACCATGTCTCTTACCAATCAAAAACTCCTATATCCCTTCATATTTTTCAATCATTCAATATAAAATCATAAGTCTTATTCTCTCAACCAATCAAAACACATATAGGACATCACATGCGGTGTCTTAGGACCAACCAATAACTTCTCTGATCGGAGTCATCTTCCTTTAATTTTATACGTCTTTATGTATCAAAAATTATTTATTATTTTATGTACATGTTTGTTAGTAAAATAGCTATGACACATCACATAATATATAAATGTGATTTATTTTAGGAATATTTGCAATTCATTTTCAAAATAAATTTTAAATCAGTGGTAAAATTTATCAATTTTAATAATTAAAATAATATTTTTTTTCATGAATTTACAATTTTTGTTTAGTCTTAGAACTGATTTGCATTTTTTCCTTAATTTTATTCATAATAATAATATTCTGGCCGTTGATTATTGGTCTCTCCTCCATCCCATGTTTAATGGGTGGTTGAAAGAGAGTGGAAATTTTTTTTTTCTTTCCTCAAATTTCTAAAATTGCTGTCATTTTAATTTTTAAAATTTTTGAAAAACCAAAACTTCATCAAACAAACATTTAGGCTGTATTTAGATCTTGATATGGAGGGATTTGTTAGAGAAAAGAAAATGGGATTCACTTTTGTTCTCCATTTTCTCTTTTCTTTTCATTAAATATCTATTCAAATCCAAGATTCAAATCCATCATTTTAACTTTTTCACATACTATTAACTTGGCTTTTTTTCAACAGAAAGTCTAGGCACACAGAAGGCCGAACACAGATCTGAACACAGAAAGTGTGTGTCCAATCGTCTGTCGAACAACAAGTCAAAACTTGTCAACTGCAGCTGTTATCTTGGTTAGAGCTTGTCAATCATGGGTGTCATGGTGTCAACCGCGGTTGTTATGATGTCTTTCGATTGTCCAGGCAGTCGTCTAATGGAACAATTTTTATGTTTGGTTTTGTGTTTGGTCCTCTACATGCGTAGTACTGTTGTTTTTGCAATAACACGTCAAAACATAATTGTAAATCTTTATTTTTATTTTGGTAAATTATACTAACTTTTCTTAAAATTTGAAAAAAAGAAAAAATATACACCAACTCTTACAAATTTGACTTATTACATTGTATTCTCTTAAACTGTATTTGGTTTATGAATTTGAGAAAAGATTTGAAAAAGGAAAGGAAAAAATATGTAAAATATAGATGAAATGTAGTTATATTTCATTCATATTTCACGTGCATTTTCTCTTTTCCTTTCCCTTTTCAAATCTTTACTCAAATCCCTGAACTAAGCACAGCACTATAGTTTAAATTCATAATATTGTCTCATTTTTATCAATCATTTGTTAGTCATATTAATGAAACAATAATATTTTGATAATATTTACACTAAAATATATATTTTACGCTTGATTGTCTATATGTTAACACACTATTTGAATTACTTTTAGTCGCTTTAGCATTATTTTTAAAAAAAAAAAGATCAACATAATTATGCCAAACTTGTGAGGCTCTATAATATTTTTTTCAAACCTTAAGAATGATCAATATAATTTATTTTTTATTTGCCATGTCGAGTGTGACAAAATTAAAAAAATTATTATCCGTAGATTGAATAGCATCGAAATAACATTAGAAAAATAAAAGGGACAATTAAAAAACACATTCACGAAAAAAATTATAATTTTAATTATTAGTACTTATAAAATTTCTCATTAATTTGTAATTATTTTTCGACACCTCACTGATTTGATATTTTCCCAATATGAAATCAGCAACAATATAAGCATAATCACAAACTGAGAAACAAAAATTATTAGATCTACTGCTTACAAAGTAAAATAAAGGTAAAAAATTATTAGATCTACTGCTTACAAAGTAAAAAAAAAAGGTTATATTTTCTAAAGCTAATTTCTTGTTTTTATTTATTTCTATTCTTTTTTCTTGGTTGGATTGAAGGACAAAGTAGCGGAAGTGTAGATCCGATATCAAAAGAAATGTGGTTCAGTTGGCCCTGGTGGACCAGGTGGACCACCAAGAGGCCCTGGTGGACCGGGTGGGCCACCAGGAGGCCCAAAGGGATCAAGAGGGGGACCTGGTGGGCCACCAGGAGGCCCAAAAGGATCAAGAAAACCAATGGGAGGACCTGGAGGGCCAATGGGAGAACCTGGAGGGCCAATTGGAGGTCCAAAAGGATTAGGAGGTGGACCCGGTGGGGGACCCGGAGGACCAAGAGGTGGACCTGGAGGGCCATTGGGTGGCCCAGGTGGCCCAGGTGGATTACCAAAGCAATCTTGCAGCAACCAACAACAACAAACGAAATAGAAACTGCAAACACAGAAAAAACATGAACCAAGTAGTTAAATGATGAACATACTAACATATACTTATGTTTCGTTTGGTATTGACTTTTTGGCTAAAAAAACACAAAAGACAAAATAAGTTAAATAAGCCAATAAGACAAAATTACATCTAAACCATAATCATTTCACTTTTTCTTTTACAAAAATAAGACAAAATAGTTAAATGATGAACATACTAACATATACTTATGTTTCGTTTGGCATTGACTTTTTGGCTAAAAAAACACAAAAGACAAAATAGGTTAAATAAGCCAATAAGACAAAATTACATCTAAAACCATAATCATTTCACTTTTTCTTTTACAAAAATCAAAAAAGCCAAAAAAATTAAACCAAACAAATTTTTAATCTCAAGTTAAAATAGTCAAAAAGTCAACTAAAAAAGTCAATTGTCAAACGGCAACTTTATACTTTAACTAATTACACTTGTGAAACAATAATTTAAATAATTTTAACATAATTGTTAGACTTCTAAAGTTTGCATATTGACAAGAGTTTCATGTACCATCTAAAATTCTTGATAAGAAGTGATTTATTATTCATGGTATGAACATTTTTCACAATGAAGTGTCTAGTGAAACAAACAGAACCAAAAATCACAAAAAAAAATTACTAACCAGGAAGATATGGTACTACATAAGTTATTGACAAAGCCACCAAAAAACCCCCCTGGTATGAATGGAGCTGGAGGCCCTCCTGGACCCGGCCCAGGTCCTGGAGGCCCTGGACCCGGCCCAGGCCATGGCGGCCCTGGGCCTCCCGGACCACTCGGTGGTCTCATCTAGCCTTCTGAATTCGCTGCTGCCACCTGAGAAAATGGAGAGAGAGAGAGAGAGAGGATAATAATAGAAGTGGCGATGGGAGGTAGGACTTGGAGACTAGCAACATAAATAGAGGTTTTTGGGGGGGTGTGGTTTGGCTATTTGTAAGTGGCTCTATAAAGTGTAGCCCAGACGGGTTAGAAGCTGAACATGTGCACATAACTGCATCACATATAATTCTACTACTAGACTTCCCAAACCTACCTTTCAGACCCTCCAAAGTGCAACTGCTCTTCTTCAACCTACTTTTCTTCGAAAAAAATTACTTTCACAATATTTACAAATTTATGAAAAAATTTATAATTTTAATTATTAAAATTGTTAAAATTTATCACTAATTTATTTTTAAAATTTTTTGAATATACACTGAATTGCAATTTCTCCCTTTTCTTTCAAACCTCGTCTTCTTTTTACACTATAGTTAACAATCTTTTAATCATTCTACTTTAGTCTCCAAAATTTACGATTTGTTATAGTTTGGTTCCTCATTCAAAATCAATAACAACAGAAGAGGTATTTTTAAAATTTTACAAGAAGCCTTAACAAAATTAAAATGAATAAATACACATAATCTAGAAGTATACATTTTGTCATATTTTGGTTCTTAAAATATGCATTTTGTTTTTATTTTAATCTCCAACCCCTCCTCCCATTATTGATTTTGGATCTTGTTAATGTTAGAGACTAAAGTGTAACAGATCCCATATTTTGTTAACAAAATTTGAACATTTAAAATATTGAAGACTAAAGAATAATATAACGCATACTTTGTTGATTATTTGTGTAATTAACTCATTTTTCTACTTTGAATCGATTTTTTATATATACTTTTATTTTATTAAAAACAAAAACAAGTTGAAAAATAAAAAATAAAAAATTAACTTTTAAGATTTTTTTAAAATTTATTAAAAACAAAAATAAGTCAAAAAAATAAACCAATCCAAGAGAATCTAGCTAAACAATCAACTTGCACTTGTAATCAAACATGCATTAACTGGTAGAACTGACTTTCGCATGTGTATGCATAACTTACCAAACTTGGTAGAGTATGGTTTAATTTTGGAATTCCAATCAAAAAAAATTTAAATTTTGTGTTTTTTCAAAATTTATAACTGAACACTCAATTCAATTTTTATTTTTTAAAAAATTCTTCTTAAAACTCAAAATTCAAAATTTTTTTTCCAAACTCTTTTGTTAAAATTTTAAAAAAAATAATTTTTTTTATTTTTTAGTTTTTCAAAAAAAATAGTTTGTCATTTTTTTAATTATTCGCCAAATAATTTGTTATGATTTAGATACACATGGGGGATCTAAAATTTTTTAAAATTTAAAAAAATTAAATATTTAAATAATAAATAAAAAATATTCAAACAAATATTTTTAAAAAATATGTAAAAAAATAAAATAAAATTTTTCAAATAAAATTTTTATATTTAAAATAAAAATTTTAGATATTTTAAAAAATACAGCGCACAAATGTAGTAAATACAACACACATGAAAATAAATAAATAAATATTTACAATAAAAAATATTTACCCTAAAAAAATAAAAATAAGAAAATTTTTAAACATTTAAAAAAGATAAACCTGAAAAATTTTAAAATACAACTCAAGACTCTTTTCAAAACTCATAACCAAATAAATTCTCTTTTTAAAACTCAAAATATAACTCGAAACTCAAATCATGATTCCAAAATTAAACCAGACGGATTTTAGAAGAAAATTATTATACAAATCTTACAAATTAATTTTACTCCTGAGAGGGAGATTTATGATCTGGGATTGGGCCGGACAGATTTGGGCCGAACAAGGTTGGACCGAGGTAGTGCGGCCCTGTCCTGAAAGGATCTGCTCGGTTAAGGTAAGGTGTGGTTGGACCGAGCTACTTGGCTTCATGGTATAGAAGCCGGTCAAGTGAGATGTCCGGCGCCAGGCAAGGTGTAGGCGTTCCACGGTTCATGAGTTTGCTCGGCAGGAAGGCCGACGGTAAACCAGCATGAGTTGTCCTGAGCTCGGCTATGCCGGAATGCAACCGAGCTCGGTCCTCCTTGAGCTTGGCTATGGGAACGCTTGGGCATAAAGTGCAGCATGGCTATTGATAATCGAGATGATGCAGCCCGGCTACCGAGCTCGCAGTAGAGTGGGCTGGCAGTTGGGTTAGGTGATGCTCAACAAGATTTGTGCTGACAGATGAGATAGCAATACCACGTGTCGAGAGATCACTGGGAGTAGATTTGGGGCGCAGAAGGTATATAAGCATGTCTGCGCCCCCCATGCTGAGGGGATGAACATTTTTGTAAGAAACACTTACACTCAACTCTCTCTCTCTCTCTCTAAATCCCAAGGTGTGTGCTAACTTGATCGTTGGAGGGGTTTTCCGGCCACACACCGCCGGGTAACTCACCGCTGTTGTCCTCGCAGGTGATCGGATAGAGACAGGGCTTGGAAGAAAGGAGTACGGGCTCGCCAGAATATTTGCTCCCCGTACAATTGGCGCCGTCTGTGGGAATCGAACCCACGACCACACAGTTGGTTTCAACTCTTGATCGATCAGGGAAGCTCGGTCGAGATCATGTACTACGACGCTTTCAAACAGCTCAAGCTCCGAGATACAAATTTGGCCCTGGCAACTTCGCCACTGGTTGGTTTCAACTCTCAACCAGAGTGGCCTTTGGGAAAGATTATCCTGCCGGTCAAAGCGGGATCCGTGGTCAAACAAGTGGAGTTCTGGGTGTTGCAGGTGCCATCTACTTATAATTTGATCCTTGAAAAGGGATGGCTTCACGCTATGCAAGCCGTGGCGTCGACCTACCATCAGGTGATGAGATTTCCCTCGGGTATGGGGGCAATCGAGGAGGTCTGGGGCGATCAAGTCATGTCGAAGCAATGCTTCGTGGCAGTCAACGGGAGCCGGGCTGTCAAAGGCTTCGTTCAAATGATTGAGGGACCGGAAGACCGGGGGGTCCTTGACGATGTGGGCACCAAGGCCGATGACAAAGCTGTCGAGGAATTGGTGGAGGTGCGAATTGATACAGAGCATCCGGATAAGTTCTTCTTGCTCAGCTCAAGCCTTACAGCCCAAGAAAGGACCGAACTGGTTGAGTTTTTGATGGCCAACATCGAAGTCTTTGCGTGGTCACCTTACGACATGCCCGGTCTCAATCCGGGTTTTATATGCCACCATCTCAATGTCTTCCCCGGAGCAAAGCCGGTCATCCAGCAAACAAGGAGATCGACGCTGCATCACGCCGAGGTAGTTGCGGAGGAAGTAAAAAACTTGCTCGAGGAGCGACCGATTCAGGAAGTGCACTACCCTCGGTGGATTTCAAACACAGTCATGGTGCCCAAAAAGAATGAGAAGTGGCGAGTTTGCGTCGATTACAAGACCGTCAACCGAGCTTGTCCGAAAGACAACTTCCCTCTGCCTAGAATAGACCAGCTTGTGGACTTAACGGCTGGACATAACAGGCTCAGTTTCTTGGACGCCTACCGCGGCTACCATCAGATTGCCATGCATGGGCCCGACTGAGAGATCACCTCATTCACTACACCAAGGAGACTCTTTTGCTACCGAGTCATGCCTTTTGGTTTGAAGAACGCCGGGGCAACTTTTCAAAGGATGGTGACCAAGATGTTCGCTCCCCTGCTAGGCCGGACAATAGAGGCTTACATTGATGATATGGTGGTTAAAAGCCGGTATCAAGCAGACCATTTGTCCGACTTGGCCGAGATGTTCGCCATTCTCAAAAAACACAAGTTACGCCTGAATGCGTCTAAGTGTGCCTTCGGCGTGGGATCCGGAAAATTCTTAGGCTTCCTAGTCACTAACCGAGGTATCAAAGCAGACCCCACACAGATCAGAGCTGTACAGGAATTGAAGCAGCCCAGCTCGGCTAAGGACGTGCAGCATCTGGCCGGAATGGCCGCCGCGCTTAATCGATTTATAAGCCGGTCATCAGATCGTTGCCGCCCCTTCTTTCAAGCACTGAAATCAAAGTTCTCGTGGGATGAAGAGTGTGACCGGGCTTTGACCGAGCTCAAGGAATATCTGTCTTCGACGCCACTGTTGGTAACACCGAAGCCCGGCGATGAACTCTATCTTTACCTGGCCGTTTCACAGCATGCAGTCAGTGTGGTGCTTGTCCGAGCTGAAGGAATCAAGCACCTCCCAATCTTCTACGTCAACAAAACCTTGCTACCGGCAGAGTCGAGATACTTGCCGCTGGAGAAACTTGCGTTGGCATTGATGATGGCCTCAAGGAAGTTGGCGCACTATTTCCATGCTCATACCATCATTGTCTTGACCGAGTTCCCCCTCAAAGCTTTGTTTGAGCGGGCAGACTTCTCCGGTCGAATTCTTAAGTGGGCGGTCGAATTGGGACAGTTTGATGTAAAGTTCCAGCCGCGCACTGCCATAAAAGCCCAGACTCTGGCCGACTTCGTTGCTGAATTTTCGCCTGGAACTCATCCGGTATGCCCGGCCGATATTGCCGCGGCCGACGGAGAGGAGAATGCAAGCCCAACCGAAATACAACAGCTTGGCGGTGTTGGTGACGCGGAACTTGCGCGCCCCGCCGAAGCACCTTCAGCTAGTACGACACAACAGCCTGGCGATGCGACGACGGAGTTGGGTATCACCTACCAGCCTGATCTGTCCGGTACCGCCTCACCGAGGGGGAAAGAAGTGGAACTGATCACAACGGAGCCTGCGGCCGGCATAATACCGCAACCTGACAATTCGCCTACGGACTTAGGCATTATGGATCAACTTGCTGAGTCTGGTGCCGAATCGCCAAGGGGGGCTGAAGTGGAACCGCCCAGCACAGGGCTTGGAACCGAACAGCCGAGCAACGATGCTCCCATCAACCTGCAGGCCTCCCAGGACCCATCAGAATGTTGGAAGCTATTTGTGGGGGAGATGTGGAAACTTTTTGTTGATGGAGCATCAAACCGTCACGGTGCCGGGTTGGGTATTGTTCTGATTTCACCGGACGAACTGACTATCGAACATTCTATCACCCTTGGCTTCCCTGCATCCAACAATGAGGCCGAGTATGAGGCACTTTTGGCCGGGCTCAAATGCGCGCTTTAGATGTAAGCATCCGAACTAATGGTTTACAGTGATTCCCAGCTTGTGGTTAACCAAGTTTCTAGGGTTTACGAAGCAAAGGATGACCGAATGATGAAGTACCAGGCTTTGGTCAGGAACCACATCAAGCGATTTCAGGCGATCAGGGTCCAACAGATTGGCCGAGAAGAAAACGGCCAGGCAAATGAATTGGCAGGCCTTGCTTCCATGGTTGATAGCACATCTCCCAACTCTCTTTTGATTGAATTCCTTCCGAGACCCAGCATTGAAGAAACCGGGCAGACAGAAGTATTCTACGCCGAGCTAGGTCCTTCTTGAATGGACCCTATCATCCTTTTTCTCAGAGAACGGACCCTTCCAGCCGACAAGAAGGAAGCACATAAAGTGCGGGTGAAGTCAGAGCGGTTTTGGCTCTCTCTATCGGGCGCTTTATACAAAAAGTCTTTCACCAGTCCCTACCTGAAGTGTGTGCACCCGAGCAGCGTAGAGACCTTCCTGTACGAAATTCACGAAGGTATCTGTGGCAGTCATATAGGGGGCAGGTCATTGGCCTACCGAGCTATTTCGCAAGGCTACTGGTGGCCGTGCATGCAAGCCGACGCACAAAAGTATGTTCGTAAGTGTGAGAAATGCCAGAAGTTTGCTCATCAGATCCACCAGCCAGCCAGGGAACTCCTTCCCCTCACCAGCCCTTGGCCCTTTGCAATGTGAGGGCTCGATATAGTGGGGCCGCTCCCAACAGCACCAGGCAACCGGAAGTTCTTCATCGCAGCCACAGACTATTTCACCAAATGGGTTGAAGCGGAGCCTTTGGCACCAATCAAGGAGAAAGACGTGAAGCGTTTTGTCTGGCAGAATGTGGTCACGCGGTTCGGCGTCCCCAAAATTCTGATCTCTGATAACGGCACCCAATTTGACGGTCGCTTATTCAGAGGATTTTGTGAAGATTTGAAGATTGAATTCTACAACTCTACTCCGGCTTACCCGCAGTCCAACGGTCAAGCCGAGGCTTCGAACAAGACCATTCTTGATGGATTGAAGAAGAGGCTTGAGAAAACCAAAGCAAAGTGGGCTGAGGAACTCCCCAGTGTCCTTTGGGCGTACCGAACAACCCCGCGGCGATCTACCGGGGAAACTCCATTTGCTTTGGCTTATGGCATGGAGGCGGTCATACCTCTAGAAGTTGGCATGCCCACCCTCAGAAGCGAAAGTTTTGAGCCCGAGCTGAACGCCGAGGCCATTGCCCTAGAACTCGACCTAGTGGAAGAGCGTCGAGAAAAGGCTCTCATCCATGTGGCCGCCTATCAACAAGAGCTTTCAAGGAAATACAACAAAACGGTGCACCCCAGACCGTTCAAAGTAGGTGATTGGGTCTTGAGGAAAGTCATGGGCAATACCCTGGTGCCAGGTGAAGGCAAGCTAGGGGTAAATTGGGAAGGACCCTACAAGATAACCGGTCTGGCGGGCAATGGGGCATACCACCTTGAGGACTTGGATGGTAAAGGAATACCCCGGCCATGGAATGCGGCCAATCTCAAACTGTATTATTTCTAACTTTTGCTTTCTTTTTCTGCAAAGAAATTTTTTGCCTTACACTTCAGAATGTAACATTCTTTTTGTCAATATATAGAAGTGACTCATCTTTGTCTTAGCATTTTTATTGTTGCTTTGAGTGTTGAAATTCTCAACCGAGATGATTTATCCCGGTTGAAAGAGTTGATGTTTTGCTCAACTTGGGTATTCTCAACCGAGATGATTTACTCCGGTTGAAAGAGTTAATGTTTTGCTCAACTTGGGTATTCTCAACCGAGATGATTTACTCCGGTTGAAAGAGTTGATGTTTTGCTCAACTTGGGTATTCTCAACCGAGATGATTTACTCCAGTTGAAAGAGTTGATGTTTTGCTCAACTTGGGTATTCTCAACCGAGATGATTTACTCCGGTTGAAAGAGTTGATGTTTTGCTCAACTTGGATATTCTCAACCGAGATGTTCATTCCGATTGAAAGAGTGGATGTGCTCAACTTTGGATTTACTACCGAGACGTTGTATTCTGGTTGACTACGCTAATTGTTTATTCAAACCGAGGTGTATTGTTACGGTTGAAACAGTCAGTGATTTATTCAATTATGTGCTTGAAACCGAGGTGTCTTTGCCCGTTAATTAAGTTAAGCAAGATGGTTAATGTTGCCGAAGTATTTTGTCCGGTTGAGGTTACTCAGCTTAAGACCGTGCAAACACTTGATGAAATTTAGCTTTTTCATTGATTGAAAATAAGTACAAGAGGTGGGGCAAATAGCCCGGTTACATGTACAAAGCAAAAAGAAAAGGAAAAGAAAGCTACGCTAAGGGGGAAAGGTTGTTAAATTTGTCATCAGCTGCCTCCAGGTTGACCGATGGTGTCTGCTCCTGGACACCGGGCTGCTCCTGGCTACTTTCTTCCTCGGCATTCGCCTCAGTATCTTTGGCGAGTTCTTCCTCGGCTTCAGCCTGCAACGCGCTGAAGACGTCATAGGCATATGGCACGAGGTACACCGGCAGGAAGGCAGCTGGCGGAGAGTTAAATACGTCGGTCTCAGGACCTTGGCCGAGCTGATCACAGGCAGACTTCCAACCAGCTTTGAAGTAGATGTCTTGGGTGGCAAAGACTTGCTTTTTGTAGCTGTCTTCAGCCTCCTTAAAGTCGGCATTGTTGGCGTCTTCACACTCATTCTCCCTTGACTTTTTGAGTGCATCCAGCTCGGCCTGGAGCTCATCCCTCCTCTTCTCGGCGTCGCCAAGCTGGCCGAGCAACTTGGTGTTGTCAGCGTTAGCAATATCCAGTGAAGCCTTTGCTCGGCCGAGCTCAGTTTGAAGGCTTTCGACGTGGCTGGCAGTGTCGTTCGCCTTCTGCCGCAGTCGATGAATTCTCTCCATGACCAAGTGTTGCTTCTGGATGGCCTGCAAGAAAAAAGATTGATCAGAAGAGGAAACCGTGCAAACACTTGTGAAAACTTGAGTAGAAATTTGGTTCTTACCCTGGTCATGGACTTCACGGCCGACTTCACCAATCGGGTGTCTGGAACATGGTCGCTGCCGACCACATCGCTCGGTAGGAGAAGGGCCTTGGAGAGGTCAAAGGCGAGAAGGTGTTCTTTGTCGCCCTTCACGGAAGCTATGGCCGGGATCTCTTTACCCCGGTGTTTTAGCTGCGGCCTCCATGCCGACGTCGGGTCGACGATAACGGCAGGCTGCTCAGTTGTAAGCTCGGCAACCAGTTCGGCAGAGGGATCTGCCGGAGGTCTTTTGCCAGACCGGCGGGTTTCTTGTCTGGATTGCCCGGCGGCTGGAGATGCCAAGGCAACCACAGCGCCGCTGGATTGACCGGCAGCTGGAGAGCGGGTGATGATGCTCGGTATCTCGGTTGAAGTTGCTGTGAGGAGGTTCTTGATACGGCTTCGTTTTGCCATCTCTTGTTCTTCGGTCAACCGAATTAGCGGCACGTCTGGTAGAGTTGGGTCTAGAGGAGGTGATGGAGCACGGAGAAAGTCTGTAACTTTGCTCCAGCGTGGAACTGAATATCTATAAGTTGGAGTGTAGCCGAGCAGCTCGTTACAATCCCGGTGGCGGTAGCAGAGCACGATCCTGATGGCTTCTACGTTGGGATATTGGTAGTTGGCTTGCAAGACTTGGATTACTGCAAAGGAAAACAGAAAAATGTTAAGTACAGATTAGTGAAGAGAAACAAAGCGACTGGGCAAGTTAGCACGGCTTACATGTCTCGCCGAAATTCTTGTTAATTGACCAGCCCGGTACGTCGGCTGTTTCATAGTTGCCAGACACCCAGAAGAAGTCATCGTCATGTAGGTCCTTATTTGGGGTGCCAGTCACTATTTTTTCTTTGCCCGGTCGAATTTTTAAATAATAGGCGAAGCCATCGCCGGTGTGCCCAAGGGTGTATTGTCACAGTATCTCGGCTAAGCCTAAGTTGGTGCCTAGCCGGTTGTTTAACTCGTGGACGCCATTGATAATCCGGTAAGTGTTGGTTGATACTTGTGTGGGTGCAAGCCTGGTCCGGCGCAAGAATTCGGTCATCAATAGGTTAACCGGGAAGCGGAGGCCTCCTTCAATGATAGACAACACGGTAAAGGGGCACTGGTCTAATCTACCCCAAGGGGTTGTCTCAATCTTGGTGAGCTCTAGGTGGACATCGGCCGGGATACCGTAGTCTTCCCGGAACGCGGCCAAGCCAGTTGGGGTGTCGACAAGGAAACGAAATTTCTCCATTTGTGGCCGACTAATTTAGCTCGGCTGAGGAGGTTTGGCACAAACTGGGGACTGATGGCTGCTCGGTCCTTGAGAGCCTCGGTAACGATCTGTGGTCCCCTTGGACTCTGCAGGAAAATGATGGCAAGTGTAAGAGGGATCGCGGTCGCGCAAAGCGAGCTTGACCTTAGCTCGGTCATGAAGAGTGCCAAACCACCTCGGTCGTAAAGGCTAACTAGGGAGCTCGGTCGCCCAAGCTGACCAGATGTTAGCCCGGTCGAGCGGGCCAAGTCCTTTGGCTATCCCGGTTTCTACTAGGGTTGGGACAAACAGCTTATTTGCTCGGTCTGAGTGATTTTTTGGATCAAAGGAGGACCTGGAGCCCGGTCCGCCCCAGATCTTCAATGTTCATCAGGGAAAATGAAGAACAGCAAGGAGAGTTAAGGGTTTGGAACGATTTTGGGTGCCTATGTCCTAAAAATTACATATTTAGGGCCCTAATATGCGAAATGCCAATTGAAATAACAGCAAAAGAGGAGTTGAAGGACTTACCAGGGAAGGGCAGTGGCTTCTTCCTCAAGCTCGAACTCAGCAATGGCAAGGAGGGAAGGGCGAGAGCTCTAGAACGTCAAAGGCTTGAAGAGAATCAGTAAAGACGAAATGAGGAAGAAGGGGCATGTATATAGACCCAAGGGCCGCCAAAAATTTGAATGCCAACAGACGCGCTGGTTGGCTGCTCAAGGGCCAATAAGAGGACAACACGTGTCCCCCATTAATGCAACGCCAGAATTGAAGAGACAGGAAGGTCAGATGAGACGTCGACCGAGCAAGTCAAGAGACAGGATGGTAAATCGAGGAGTCGGCCGGGCAAGTTTTGAAGACAGGCATGTCGACTAGCCAGGTCACCGTTTTGCAAACCGAGGACCGAGGAAGTGTCACCCCGGACAGAATAGGTAATCCCAGTCACGCTTGCGCGGACAGAATTAAGGGGCAATTGAGAGGGAGATTTATGATCTGGGATTGAGCCGGACAGATTTGGGCCGAACAAGGTTGGACCGAGGTAGTGCGGCCCTATCCTGAAAGGATCTGCTCGGTTAAGGCAAGGTGTGGTTGGACCGAGCTGCTTGGCTTCATGGTATAGAAGCCGGTCAAGTGAGATGTCCAGCGCCAGGCAAGGCGTGGGCGTTCCGCGATTCATGAGTTTGCTCGGCAGGAAGGCCGACGGTAAACCAGCATGAGTTGTCCCGAGCTCGGCTATGCTGGAATGCAACCGAGCTCAGTCCTCCTTGAGCTTGGCTATGGGAACGCTTGGGCATAAAGTGCAGCATGGCCATTGATAGCCGAGATGATGCAGCCCGGCTGCCGAGCTCCCAGTAGAGTGGGCTGGCAATTGGGTTAGGTGATGCTCAGCAAGATTTGTGCTGACAGATGAGATAGCAATACCACGTGTCGAGAGATCACTGGAAGTAGATTTGGAGCACAAAGGGTATATAAGCATGTCTGCGCCCCCCATGCTGAGGGGATGAACATTTTTGTAAGAAACACTTACACTCAACTCTCTCTCTCTCTCTCTCTAAATCCCAAGGTGTGTGCTAAATTGATCGTCGGAAGGATTTTCCGGCCACACACTGCCGGGTAGCTCACCGTTGTTATCCTCGCAGGTGATCGGATAGAGACAGGGCTTGGAAGAAAGGAGTACGGGCTCGTCGGAATATTTGCTCCCCGTACAACTCCCAATACATTTTTTTATAATTCAATTGAGACCCATTACAATAACATGATAAGAACAACTCAACCCTTAATTTGTATATTTATATGGGAAAAATTCTATATAGAACTTGTTTGGCATCCCCTAAATAAGTACATTTATTTAGATAAATGTATTTATTTGTATCACATCACCTCTCTACTTTTTTACACATCTTTTCGTGAAAAATAAAAAAATACACTTATTTAAACCTAAGACTTTGTAAAAAAAAATACATATAAGTGATAAACTTTATAAATATTAATAATTAAAATTATAAACCTTTTCAGGTATATATAAATATTTTTTTTAAAAAAAAAAACCCTGAATTATAATTCCCCCCATTTATATTGTATTTTTGTTTTTCTTTAAATAATGTGCAGCCCAGATTCCACAATAAAAATGAGCTGATAAAAAAATTTAAAAAAAGGAAAAATAACAATTCAGTGTTAGTTTGAGAAGAAAACAAATTCAGAACAGTGAGACTTCACAAACTTCAACAATTAAAGTAAAAATTTTCCATCAATCTGTAATTATTTTGAGACGATACCACTAAATTGTAATAAAATAAAATTTTAAAAAAGCGCTAAAAGAGAGGCCTTAAAGCCGTCTCTAATGGCACCAAGATTTAAAAAAAAAAAAAAAAAAAAAAAAAACCGAGTACAATATTCTGTTCTGTTGGGTTGGTGAGAAAATAGGACAACATTTATATGGCAGTTACCAGTCTCATTCATTCCCTTCTAACACACATCATTTTTCAAACCATCAAACATGGTTCTAGAATTCCAATAAATAAACAAAATCAACGAATATTTTGACAATCAAATCTTCAAATTTGAACCTTCTCTTGGAGGGGAGAAAAAAAAATTACAGCTACAAACAATTTATGATTCATATTGCTAAACATTGTAGTATGTGACAAATGTAACAAAATTTCGAGAAAGTTCGTCGACCTTTAAAGTAACAAAATTTATGATATAAGTGAAACAAAATAAAGGTTCTTAAACATATTTATTAGAATGCAAACTAATCTAAACAGAGTTTTTCAACACAAAGGGACTAAACAAATTAAAAAAATCAACATATACAATACTCAGAGAAGCTTCTTCGCCATCCAAAAAAATAGGGACCAACACAAGATATCTTTACCTCTCAATGCGATCTAACAGGTTTCCTGGCTTGTATTAAAGTTGAACTGGTCTGGTTACGTGTGTGGACTCCGTGAATTGCATCTCCGACGTGCCTTGCTTCACCTGATCCGACCAGAATTCTTGTCTTTCTGAGAATCCCTGTGTTTCTTTCTTCTCAGGGCGCCTACGCCACTGGGGTCCACCAACGGGCCAGACCAAGTTTGAATGTGTGGTTTTGAATATGAAAAGTTCATGGAACTGAAGGGGATATCAGGAGGGTCAAAGGATGGATCGATGTAATGTGAAGAACCTATAGGGTAACCAAGTGTCCCATCTTGATGTGGAGGAGGAAATTTCTCGCTCTTGCTCTTGGCGTTTGCATGTGTTATTAGACGCCGCCTCTGTTTAATGAATATGACATGGTAGTGTAAAATAATCGTTAGTACTGACTGAGAAAGGCCCGAGTTTAAAAACAAACAATCCGTGATAGACACCACATTAACAAACCTAGAAATTATTTAGCACGAAGAAGCAATTCCTAATCATGTTTTGTGCAGAGACATACCAAGTGACTAGAGAATGGCCCCCCAGTTTATATTACTAAAATAAGCTAAATATGCTTCATCCGACCCGTGAGAGTTAGCTTGAATGGTAGTTGTCCAGGTTCTATCCAAGAGGTCTTAGGTTCGAGTCAAGATATCCTACTTTGCCCGATATGAAGGTTAGTGGATGGTCACACGTACCCAAGTTTCAGCTCCTAGGATGGATTCAAAGGACCCCACCTAGCATCAATTAGGGGCTGTCAAAAAACAAGAAGTGGGTGCTTTATCCCAACCACAAGTCCCCCTCTTTTACACAAGAAGATTTCCTAATACAATGAGAAATTGATTGCCTTCCAGACAATTGGACAAAATTAATTGTAAGGTTTGCAACCTAAGCATTGTCAAGTCACATGCTAACGACAATACAATGTATAGGTTTCTATGAACTGTGGTTAAAACTTGCAAAAAGTGGCACCATAACATGTACATTCCTATTTCATGCCCGGTAATGAAGAATGGAAGACCGTGAATGGTTCCTTGCAGTTTTTGTTTAATCTAGATTCAACTAAACTAACAAACATATTGAGCCTCAGCGAATTGATGTTGGTAAATTTAAATAAACAAAGCATGAAAAAATGTTGCCGAAAGAAGAAGATTATCAGACATACATCAAGATTGGCTTGTAGCTCAGCATTGGCTTCTGGAGCAGGGACTGCCCTTACAGCTCGCTCACGCACTCGAGTTTTCTTCACCCCATCAGCATGACCTTTACCAACAGCTCTCAGTCTACAATCATGAATCAGCTCCCAATTAGAGAGAGAAGAGGGAAAAAAAACTATGCATTACACTCATTCAACCTCTTGTCTTAGCTAAGAAATAGAAGATATGATCATCAAATAACAGGGAAATAAATTTGAAAAAAAAAATGATATATCAACAATTGCTGAAAATTACAACAATTTATGTAGTAATTTTCCTACAAATTTGTTATAAAGTTTTTTGTGTAAGTTATTTTTATACAGTTCAATTGTTCATAATTTTCAATTCCAAACCAAACCAAGCCTTATATCCCAATCACGTGAGGTTGGCTACATGAAACCTTTTTTGCCATTCTGCTCTGTAAAAGCTATATAATTTTGAAATGTAGCATCAACTTCACTTCCAAATTTTTGAATTGTGGTATGTATGTCTGACCTTACACGGAGAATATGGGGCCAAAAAATAAAGAAGAAAAGGTTAAAAAATTAAGTTGTCGACAAACCTTCTAGCTTCTTCGTCCCGCACTTTAGCATCCATCTCCTTGCTGGGAGGATATTTTGGAAGGCTTGAAGGATCGCAAGCATAAGGTTTGGTTGTGAAGAACTGTCCAAATAAAAGCAAAACAAACACTGAGAATATTGAAAAACACACTGTATGAACATTATCAAATAAAATGCAATGCATCAGAGTTCACAACAAAGAACTTGGCATCCTACTCATAGACTTCACAGTTGCGACGTTAAAATGCACTACAAATGACACCAGTGATCATGAAAAATTGAAAATGATAAAATGGATAAACAGTCATTTCATAAACTGCTCCAGAGGACCTACATTGCAACGTGACTAACAAATGAGCCAAAAAAAGTTATCTGACAATCCACCAGTATGCATAATAAGGTCTTTAAAGCCCCTTACAAGATAAGGTTAATAGCAGATTGTCAAATCCATGGCGTCGATTACCAAAGAATCTTACATAAAGAAATTGAAGTTTGTCTTCCAATAGATAAAGCAACTGCATGTTTTAGCCAAAAAGTCACTATAAGTTGCCACATCAGTTTTTCTACTTTTATGCACATCTTTTCGTAAAAAGCCAAAAAATTACTAAAATAGCTTGTTTCTAAATGAAGCCTAAAAGCCTAACATAGCAAGGACTTCAGAAAATTCTATCAACCCTTGGCCTCCATAATTGAAAGAATATTCCATTAATCCACTGCTTATAATGTGTACTTACCTTCACAGGTGTGTTAGTTGTACTTGCACCTCCAGTGAGAAGTAACTCATCGTAATTTTTAATTGATATTCATAATTACTAGTCATTTTTTAGAAAAATGTTTGATCTTAATTTCAGAATTATGATATAATTACCCTTTTTAATAAGTAATTAACACAATAAAATTACCTTGAAAGTCATTCAGCTGTAAACCTAGCCGACCCCATTTGATGGGACTTAAAGGCTTGGTTTGGTTACATTCAGCTGTAAACCAGTTTAAAACAGAGAAAAAAACATGCAGAAATCACCCAAATCAGAGCCTGTGTAGCAAATAGATCATGTAAAGAGAGGAAATAGAAGAAGATCGATCTGTAATTAGAATATAAAAGCTCACTTCACTCCTCAACGCAGCTGAGGCAGTTTGTCGTTCAGCTGGATCAATAGCGAGAAGTGTCTCAATTAATGGCAATGATGAAGGTGGAAAATCTTTAAATGTCTCTGCTATGCATCTTTTGTATGATTGTTGGGGCTTAAACATGGTTGCATGTGGCAACTTCGATTTTTTCCAGTATTCTTCAGAAGGAGAGCCACATAGCTTGAATATTTTGTGTAGCTGCTCCACCTAAGGAAAATAGATAATATGCATTAGTTTGCACAGAAGCAGTAGGAATCACAAAAATAGTTGGTCTCTAATTTTAATATTCACCAATTAAATCAAGGCACATAATGCTCTACTAAAACCATGGAATTGCTCTAATATTCTAATTGCTAAATAAGAAGCCAAAGCAAATATCTTACACTGTGAGATAACAATAACATCAACGGCTAGTAGAAGGCTACAGCACAAGAATCTAGAATCATATCGTTGGTATTATCAGAAACTAACTATTAATCCCAAAAAAAAAAACACACAAAAACACAAAAAAATGAGCACTAACCATAATGCATCAAGCATGTAGTATTCCCAATGTTTCTTTTCATGTTCTAACAAATATTGATGAAGATTCACTATACCCTGTTTGAATAAATTGATGAAGGGTGAGGCTACCATAATATCGGCGTCACAAGACTCAAAATGGCTCACATAACAAAATCTCTCATAATGATTTTTTTTTTTTCATTAAAAGTTTAAAACAAATGGAGGTGAAGCATGTAAAAGGAACATTTGAATATCATTGATTGTCTCAAATAGTCAAACAAAAATTGCCGTTTTCCAAGGTAGTTCGTTCATTTATTGACCAAAAGTAGAATAGTAAATACATCAGAAAAAGTATGAAGTTAAAAATCAATGTGGTGCAACATCAAGCATCCCAATGGATGACTCTTCAAAGTATTACAATAATGTATTGGAATCACTCACAGAATACAGGAAACAAAAAATTTTAAAGTTACCTCTGTTCGACCAGGCATGATGGGCCTCCCTGCCAATAGTTCAGCAAGAATGCAACCTGCACTCCATAGGTCCACGCCTACACCATAGTCAGTGGCCCCAAGAAGAAGTTCCGGTGGCCGATACCATAGAGTAACCACCCGACTAGTCATTGGCTGCTTGTGGTTAGGGTCAAAAACCGAGGCTAAGCCAAAATCAGCAATCTTAAGAACCCCACCATTATCAATAAGAAGATTTGAACCCTTAATATCACGATGCAACACATGGAGGTTGTGACAATGTTCAAGCCCCGATAATAGCTGATACATGTAACACTTGACCTACCACATTCACAAATACAACATAAGGAAACAAAACAACCCCATTAAAAAAACAGTAATCAAAATTCAAACTTCAAGAACTAGCAAGAAAACAAATATAAACTAACCTGAGATTCTGTAAATTTGATTCCTGGGCTTGCAGCAAGTCCAGCCAAATCATGTACCATATATTCAAACACAAGGTACAAACTACAAGACATCCTCGACGTCACTAAACCATGCAATTTCACAACATTGGGGTGATCCAAGCGTCGCAGAATCAAAATCTCTCTCGCCATAAATTTTACACTCTCGGGCTCCAAATTGTCGAATCTAACCTTTTTCATTGCAACAATTTTCCCCGATATAGTATCCCTAGCTTTATACACATTACTATATGTACCCTGCCCAATCTAATCACAAAATTACAAAAAAAAAAAAGCATACAATAAATAATAAGACAATAAACCTTACAAGAATTAACAATAATGAATCAAAATAAACTAAAAATTAACCATACTTGCCTTGTCAATTTTCTCAAAAGTATCAGCTCGACGAGGTGTCCACCCATTAATCGCCTCACCGGCAACATCAGAGAGCCAAGATGGCCACCCTGCAGCCACTTGCTCGCCATGTACACAATTGGGTGGGTTACTCAACCTTGGATTCGGCCTTGATCGTCTTCTCTCTCCTCTCGGCCTAGTACTCTCATCCTTATTATGCTCCTCTGTCTGATCCACACCATTCTGAAAAACCTCACCACTACTCTCCCCCTTCGCAACACTAACTTTCTCTCTCCTCCCCGACGACACGGCCAAATCCCTCTGCCTCACTACAGCCTCCGACCTAGCCGGTCCTGACGACGAAACCTCCCTCCCAAACACACAACCCATCTCTCACCCACCCAAACCCTAACCCTAACCCTCATTTCTCATCACATTCCTCAACCTTAACCTTCATTGAGGAAAAAAACCCAGATCAAAATATAACCCCAAACTACACAAATCTTCACATAAAAGCTTAATTGCAACAATGTTTTCGATTAAGACAACCAATACACGCATAATTCAAGAACCCTAACTTTTTGCCTAAGAAAGTATAAGCAGCAATGATTTATGGGTTAGCCCACAATTTATGGTGGTCAAAAATGAGCTACAACAAAGCAAGAAAAATTAAATAAAGTGATGCACAGTAATGTAAAACAAGCTTTATTGAGCTCTTTTTTTTTTTTTTTGGTGGGTGATTGGAGATCAAACTGTGTAAATTGCAAAGTTGAGTTATACCCAAGAAAAGTGATTAACTTACTAGTAGATTGAAGATCTGCATGGAGATTTATAGTGAGAAAAAAAGGGTTGTTGATCTCTTTTCTACTCTGCTTTTTCTCTCTAATATATGTATATATATATTGTTTATGATTTTTGACTATGAAGAGTGAGAAAGTTGAGAGAATTGATGGAGAAAATGTTTGATATAACCGAATTATACACAGCATGATGACCGCGAGTCAAATGGTCTCTCTCTCCTCTCTCCTCTCTCCTCTCTCTTTCTTTCTTCTTCTCCACACTTCCATCTTTGCTGTAGTTTCTCTCTCTACAAAGGTGTTTTTTTCTTCATTTTTTGGGAGTGTAAAAATTATTAAAAAATTCTAAATGTCAAGTTTGGCATACACAAAATAATTCATCTTTTTATCTTTTTTTTATCACATCACCTCTTTACTTTTTTGCACATCTTTTCGTAAAAAGACTGCACTTATTTAGGTCATCCCAAACAACCCCTAAACTTTACTTGGAAGTTATTTGAGATATTAATGTACTTTTTAACTTTTTATGAAATATGGAATGGGTATGGTTATGGATTGGGTTTGAAGTGATGTGGTAGAGAAGTGATGTGACTTAAATAAGATCATGTGAGTTAAATAGAATAATGACTTTTTAACTTTTTTAGAAGATGACAAACAAAGCCTTGGTTAGATTTTTCGAAAAATACTTTTTAAAAAATTTTATTTTTCGTATTTTTTTATTTTTATTGAATTTTTTAAATATTTTAAGCAATTTTTTTTACTTTTTAGGTATATCTATTTATCATTTATATTGTTGCAATTCTTTCCTGCTTCCACCCCTGCTTCCGCCTCCTTTTTGGTATCAGAGCCAAGTTATGTTGCTATCTTTTGCTTTCTGTCAAGTTAATTCTGCTTAATCGTTCTCTATTCTGCTTAATATCTGCCTTCAGTCATCTTAATCTGTCAAAATATTATTTGTGTCTTTCCACTTTGTAACTAGCCACCCAACCTTCGTCTCAGTCCTTGGTAAATCCTTTGGTTAAGCAGTGTTGGATTTTAGGGGTCAACCGAAATGAATTGAATATGTGTGAACACAGAGTCTGTGAAAACATGATACATATAGACAATGTATTAAGATTCCTGTAAGTCATTTATATAGTCAGAATCATGAGTTGATTATTTAGAAATAACTCTTCAGTCAGTAATAGGTCAACCACTTTGCCCTCTATACCTAATCAAGGATTAGTGATAAATGAAGAAGATGTAGAAATACAAAATGATAAAATTGATTTAAGCTGGAATATACCAAAATTATCAGTTAAAAAAATTTATAAAACTACTTTTTTACAATCTATTTTTAATGTTAATCTGCATGTTAAAACATTAGAACAAGTTTATGCTTTAGAAAAACCCCGTGAAACTTGTCAGTTATTTGATGCTAATACTATTAAACGTCACTTAAAAACTGGTCACAATTTTATTCATTTATGATTAATTCAAGTTAGAATAAAACCATTAACTCCACAAGGTAAAAATACTTCTGTTTTATTATGTTTAAGAGATGCTCGTTTTATTGATTATAATGATAGTCTTATGGATATGATGGAAACTGGTCTCCACAAAGGACCCGTTCATTTTAATTGTTTTCCTGATTTTACACTCAGTCTAAGGGATCCACATATATTAGATGCATTAACTTTAAATATTCAATTATATGGCTCATTTACGAATATGAAAGAAAAAGTCCATAATATTGCTTTAATCTATCGTGTTAATTATAAATATATTAAAACCAATCTAAATGTTCAAGCTTTACATAAGAGTCCAATAGATAAAACTCCACTAATTCAAAGTAGTAGTAATGATACTAATATTAATATTACTCAAATGATTGAATGGAAAAATATAACTCTCCCTGATCAATGGATTACTGTTAATGAAAATTACAAACATAATCAACAACAATCTACTTGTCAAGATATTCAAGATATTCAACAATTTACTGATGGATCTGTTAAGATTAAATTTAATCGATCTCAATCTTCTCGTCATAGTACTTCTAGTATACCTACTGATGTTGAAACTGAAGATGAAATATTTAATACACCTTTATTCAAGAAAAATAGTCAAATTCATCTTGGTCAAACTTCCCATATTAAAATGAAAGACGTTGATAATTCAACAACTTCTCAAATTAGTAAACCTGTATATTCTACCCACACACATTTTCATGAAGAAGCTACTGAGTCTCAAGACTCTCCGACTCAAACTGATTTCGAAATAATACCTCCAATAAACCCTCAATTAATGACAATTAGTAAACCCTTTGCTCCTGATCTTGATAAATTACATGTTGAATTTAAATCTAAAGAAAATAGAACTAAAGGACATGCTTATCGTTCCAAATATGATCCTAATCAACAATCCAGAATTACTCGCAAATTGTATGATTTTATGATTGAATATAGTTTAGAAATTCCTTTCTTTGAATACTTAGAAAACTATTACAAAAAAGTCAATACAATCACAAAATATAAATGGAAAACTTCTCCAACTACTACTGTTAGTTCTAGTCATCCTCCATTATCTAATATAATTATTGAACACCAAGGATCTGATGTCCCAGCCTCTCCTTTTAAATTGCCTGGCACTGACCCTAAAATTAAAAAAGTCATTGAACAAAATAATTACACTAATCAATGTTTAAAAACAATTGGTAAACAATTAGATAAGATAGAAACGAATTTAGATGATTATTCAGCCAATACTACATCCACTAAACAATCTTTAGATCAACCTTTGCTTAATCTGCCTAGTAATCGTTCTAAAAGAAACAGTTTAGTCACACAATATCATTCCACTGTTAAAGCCATTGAACAACTACTCACTAAGTTAACCATATCTAAATCTGCTTCTGCATCTATTGAAAAAGGTCTTACTGTATTAAATCAGCAACTTCCATTAGATAATACTTCTAATCAATCTGATACGAATACTACTGATAATGAAATTAATCAATTAGCCCAACAATTTCAACCTTCTACTCTTACTAAAGTTCATTATCCTAAACCTAATCTTACTACTCTTACCAAAAATTGGTATTCTCGACCTACTCCACCTGATCTCCAATATGAAGAAACTAATCTTAATAATCAATTTTCTGTATCTGCTAAAAAATTATACGAATGGAATATTAATAGTCTTAGTGAAAATCAAATTCTCCAAAAATTGAATCATTTATCTATGGTCTCCAATAGTTATCTAAGTAACTACCCTGATTATAGTCAACTTGAAATTGTTTCCTTAATTACTTCTAGCTTCACTGGTATGCTCAAATCTTGGTGGGAAAAATACCTTACTGATGATCAATGTGAATCTATTTTACATGCTAATCAAAAAGATGAACATGATTTACCTATCTTTGATGAAACAATTGGTTATTACAAACCTGATGGTATTGATACATTAATCTATATCATAGTCAAACATTTCATAGGTACTCCTACTAATATATATTCTCGTATACATGATCAACTTAGTAATCTTACTTGTCCTACCTTAAGTGATTTTAGATGATATAAAGATGTATTTACTTCTAGAGTAATGCTAAGAGAAGACTGTACTAGATCTTTTTGGAAAGAAAAATTTATTAATAGATTACCCAACCTTTTTGCTCATAAAATTAGAGATGTTCTTAGTCAACCCACTGGTGTTATTGAATACGATAATTTAACTTATGGTGATATAATTAGCACTATTCAAAAAGAATGATTAAGAATGTGTATTGATCTTAAACTTAGTCAAAAAGCTGCTAAAGATAAACATAAAACTAAATATGAATTAGGTAACTTCTGTGAACAATATGGTTTATCTCCGGTAGCACCCTCTCGTCGTAAAAAACATAAATACACTAAACATAAGTCATTCTACAAAAATTCTAATAAATATAAAACGAATTATACACCTTCTAAATCCACTAATAAATTTTATACCCAAAAAGAAGTATTATAAAAAATCCAAATCTAATAAAGATATCACCTGTTATAATTGTGGTCAAAAAGGTCATTATTCTAATAAATGTAAAGAAAAATAAAAATTAAAAGATAAAGTTAACCAACTCCAAATTAATGATGAATCAAAAAATCAATTATATGAAATCTTTCAATTAAACCAATCTGTTAGTAATCCCTCTTTTGCTAATCCTGATACTTCATCTGATTACCATTCACTTAGTGATACTTGTGATAATAATATTGAATTAGGATGTAATGATGTTTGTTGTAAACCAGTTAAACAAATCACTGTTCTTACTAAACAAAATCAAGAAGAAACTGCTCTTATTGAATTAATTAGTCGTTTAGAAGATCCAGAGTTAAAAAAGAAATATACTGATAACCTTAAATTTTTATTAACAAATACAGATAAGAAACCTCAGTTTGATCGACCTATTATTAGCTTATCTAAAATTTTAGAAAGATTTAAAAATAAACAAAATAAGTCACCCTACAGGATTTACAACATGAAATTCATCAGATTAAACAAATTATTAAAGATTTACAAAATAAAGATCAAATTTTAGAAGATGAAATTATTACCTTAAAACTTAATAAAAGACTCGAGAATTTCCAAGAAAATAATGTTGAATCACCTAATGAATCTGAACATAAATCTGATCATACTAATCCTGAAAATCTACTATTTGACAATCGATCACATCAATCTCATAATCTTGAAGATAAAAGATTAAATCTTATTAATAAAATACATATTAAAAAATGGTATTCAAAAGTCAAAATTGTAATTGATGATTTTGAGTTAAATATTATTGCTTTAATTGATACTAGTGCTGATCTCAATTGTATTCAAGAATGATTACTCCCTACTAAATATTATAAAAAATGTCGTGAAAAATTAATTTTTGCTAATGGTAGTCAAATGTATATTAAATATAAATTACCCAAAGTTCATATATGTCAGAATAATGTTTGTTTTAAAATTTCATTTGTTTTAGTTAAAAATATGACGGATAAAGTTATTTTAGGCACTCCATTTATCTTTTTACTCTATCCTTTTACGACCTCTAGTAAAGGAATAACTACTCATGTTTTAAGTCAACCTGTTACTTTTAAATTCTTATCACCACCTGAAATGTTAGAATTAAATCAATTAAAAGACTGTTCTATTTCTCAAACTATTAACCAATTAACTCGTCAGTTATGTTTTCTCAAAGAAGAAATCAATTATAAAAGAATTGATCAACAATGAACTGATCATGTTGTTATATCTCAAATTGAAGAATTTAAATTAAAACTAGAAACTACTGTTTATTCTACTTTACCTACTGCATTTTGGCATAAGAAAAAGCATGTAGGCACATTACCATATATTAAGAATTTTAATGAAAAATAAATTCCTACTAAATCTCGACTTATCCAAATGAATCATGAATTACTTGAAATGTGTAAAAAATAAATCAATGAATTATTACAAAATAGAATAATTAGCCCTAGTAAATCACCATGGTCTTGTCCTGTTTTTTATATTAACAAAAATGCTAAATTAGAAAGAGGTGTCCCTCGATTAGTCATTAATTATAAACCATTAAATAAAATTTTAGAATGGATTAGATATCTAATTCCTAATAAAAAAGATTTGATTAAAAGACTTAGTCAAGCTGTTATCTTTAGTAAATTTAATTTAAAAAGTGATTTTTGGCAAATTCAAATTCATCCTAAAGATAGATATAAAACTGCATTCACTACACCCTTTGGTCACTATGAATGGAATGTAATGCTATTTGGATTAAAAAATGCTCCTAATGAATTTTAAAATATAATGAATGATATTTTTAACCCTTTTAGTCATTTTTCTATAGTTTATATAGATGATATTCTTATTTTTTCAAAATCAATTAGTGAACATTGGAAACATCTTACTGCATTCTTTTATACTATTAAAAGTCATGGTCTCATTATATCTGCTTCCAAGATTAAATTATTTCAAATCAAAGTCAGATTTTTAGGTTATGATATTCACCACAATACTATTTTACCTATTAGTCACTCAATTGAGTTTGCATCTAAGTTTCCTGATGAAATTTTAGAAAAGACCCAGTTACAACGATTTTTAGGATCACTTAATTACATTGCTGAATTTTACAAAGACCTTAGGAAAACCTGTCAACCTTTGTTTGATCGGTTAAAGGATAATCCTCCTCCTTAGTCTTCTACTCATACTGCTATTGTTAAACAAGTCAAGCAATATGTTAAGTCTCTTCCTTGTCTTGGTATTCCTATTGAAAATTCATTCAAAATTATTTAAACTGATGCCTCTAATATTGGTTATGGTGGCATTCTTCTTCAGAAGGTCGCTCATCAGTCATCTGAACAAATTGTTCGTTATCATTCCGGTGTCTGGAATAAAACACAATTAAACTATAGTACTATTAAAAAAGAGATTTTATCTACTGTTTTATGTATTAGCAAATTTCAAGATAACATTTTAAATCAAAAGTTTTTACTTCGTGTTGATTGCAAATCTGCTAAATATGTTTTAGAAAAAGATGTTCAAAATCTTTCTAGTAAGTAAATTTTTGCCCGTTGGCAGTCTATTTTAAGAATTTTTTATTTTGATATTACTTATATACCTGATTGTCAAAATTCTATTCTTGATTTTCTTACTCGAGAATTTTTACAGGGGGGATAGGGATGGCCACTCCTCTTATCTCTTACCATAAAACCCAAATTACCCAATACCGTGATCTGATTCACCAGACTGCTTACCGCATTGCTCGACTAAAATTAGCCCGCAAAACTACACCCCGTGCTTAGTATATTAACTATCACCAAATTCAAGCTTGCCGCCATTTACTTGCTGATTATTACAACTGTTTGGATTATCATCAAACTTAATTAGATGTCCTTAGTGGTTGTTAATCTTTGTTATTACTAATCTTTGTTTCTATTAAACAGATGTCTCGCCCCAGGCCTCCTTCCAAAGCCTTGGTCCCATCTAGTCAACCTATTGTTCCTCCTCCATTGGAGTTAGTCACCAAATATCATCCTGTTGAAATGATTAACCGTTACCAAATTCTTGGTAACATTCCTAAACCTAGTTATACATCTGCTTTGGCTACTGATCCTTTTGCTTCATCCAGTCAAACAGTTATTCCTTACCCTCCTAATCCTATTAAATCAGTCCGATCTGATTATGTTAATTCCATCACTACTAATCTCTTTTTCAAAGAACCTAGTCATCCAAAGAGTCATTCTGTTCACGACCTGGTTAAATCATACTTTCCTCCTGGATGGCATTTTGTTCCCCTCCATTCAGAAAAGTCAATCACCTTCTATAAAGATATCATGTTTAACCATCAGTCAATTATGATTAAACCCATTTATGATCGTATTTACACTAGTAAAGTTGTCTACCATTCACTTTATATTCACAATATTGTTTCCTTAGTTGAATGGGGTTCTCCTTATCAACTTCGAGATTTACCTAATCACTCTTTTCAGTATAGTTATTATGACTATATTGATGCCTGGTTCAAAGTATTCTTATACCAAAATGAAACATATAGTCACTCCTGGTTTCTCCAGTTTGATCAAAAGTTCAAATCAAAATTACCTTCTTGGTTTCTGCGATAGTGGACTCAGTATGGCGCCATTTCAGATATCTTTCCATTAATTTTGATTGAACAGATTAACTATTTCTCAATTGTTTTCTCATTCACTCCACAACAACGTAAATTTCCTAAATTGCTCATTTTTATATCCAAATACAAAATTCCTTGGATATTCAAATGGCAATATGACATTTCTGATGATATTATTTACCGTCAACATAAGGTTAAATGGTGGGATAACTTCAAAGTTTCTCGTATTGTTGAAATTGTTCAAACTGAATTGCCGATTAACATTCATGCTCCTACACCTGCCATGGTTAAAGCTCAGCAGATCCCAACTGCTTCAGTCACACAAAGAAGTCAACTTCCTCCAATCAACCTTGGAAGCCCGTCTTCAAATTCTTCCAAGCCCAAGTCATCCAAATCAAAGATTAAATCCAAGGCTGCAAAGACCAGCACTATTCAGCCCAAGTCAAAGGATAAATCTAAGTCCAAGGATAAGCCACGTCCAAATCATCTAAAGATGAACTGCTCAAAATGGCTCGACTACTTGTTAATCAAGCTCAAGCCCAGTCAGACTCTGATTCAGCCAGTTCAGAATAAAGTTCAGAAAGTTCACATTCTTCTGAAGGATCAACTAGTCAACCAAATCCATATGGACCAGAGTTTCAAGATGCTCAGGACCCATATGCCTAGTCAGCTCAGCATTGGATTCCATATAAACACAAATCAGCTTCAATCAATACTCTTTTGAGAAAAGCTGTCGATTTGTATTTATATTGATTCCTTTAGTCACATGTCTCCACCGAAAGTAATGAATAGTAAGAGTTACTATTCATTTTTACTGTTCATCACTCAATCAATCTGCTAAAAGCTACATCAGCTTTCAATCAATCAACCGAAAGTATCTGCCAGTCTGTTCTAGCCCATGTGCTACCAGCTGCTTTCGATCAATCACCAAGTCACATGCTGCATAGTTAATTTTCATTTCTATAAATTGTAATCACTTAGTCATTTGGAGGCAGAGGTTCGAAACTGATACACTCTGAGTGAGAACCAACACCTATTTTAGTCAATTTTCTTCCTCCTCCTTTTGATTAAAAAACCAAATGTATTTTGAAGCAACCCAGTGTTACTTCTGTTAAACAATTGTAAGTTATTCAAATTTTATTTAAGTTATTTAAATTTGGTTTGGTTTGTGCTGCTTCTATTTATCATTTGTATTGCTGCAATTCTTCCTTACTTCCGCCTCCTAAAAAGTAAAAAAATTGTGAAAAAAAACTTTTAAAAATTTACTAAATATCAAAAATACAAAAAAAAAAAAACCGAGAATTTAGTACATTTTTTTGTATTTTTATGTATTTATTAATTTTTTAAAATATTTTTTTACAAATTTTTTACTTTTTAGATACTTTTAAGTAAAGTGCATTTAAAAAAGTAAAAAAAAAATGTTTAAAATTTTAAAAATATTCACTAAAAACAAAAAAATACGAAAACCAAAAACTCAATTTTTAAAAAACTTAATCCAAAAAACTCAAACCAAATTAGTGTGTTTGGTTTGAGTTTTTTGAATTAAATTTTTAAAAAATTGAGTTTTTTTTATATTTGTATTTTTTTTTGTTTTTAGTGACTATTTTTAAAATTTTAAACATTTTTTTTTTTACTTTTTAAAATGTACCTTACTAAACATTTTTTTTTTACTTTTTAAAATCTACCTTACTAAGATATATGTAAAAAGTAAAAAATTTGTGAAAAAATATTTTAAAAAATTAATAAATACATAAAAATATTAAAAAATATATACTAAATTCTTGTATTTTTTTTTTATATTTTGGTATTTAGTGAATTTTTGAAAGATTTTTTTCACAAAAATTATACTTTTATGTGTATTTATGTTAGGTGTGTCTAAAAATTAAAAAAATTACTTAAATTTTTTTTAAAAATTCAATAAAAACAAAAAAAAAATGAAAAACAATAAAATAAAATTTTCTGAAAAGTTTTTTGGAAAACTAAAAACAAGCAAAGTGTATATAGTTAATCTTAAATTTTTGAGACAATTATATTGATCTTTCTCATGATTTTTATTCATATAATATTTAAGGCCTCGTTTGGAAACAGACTAGTTTAATATTTTTTTTATTTTTTGACTAAAATATGAGGGGGGAAATTAGTATGTTTGGAATAACTTTTTGATTTTTTACGAAAAGATGTTCAAAAAGTATAGAGAAAAGAGAATCTTTAACTTTTGGTATAGATTATAGGATTTTTGGTTTTTTTAATAATTTTTTGACTCTTAAACTAAAATAAGCACTTGCCAAACGAGGTCTTAAACTTTTTTCATCAATAATCTGTTAATCATATTAATAACAAAAATTATATTACAATATATTTTTTACTAAAATATATATTTAACTTTATTTATTTCAGTATTTGCCTATTTATCATTTACATTAGTTTTAATCGCTTTAATTTTATTAAAAAATTATTATAATTATATTAAACTTGTAAAGTCACCTGTATTTTTTACAAATCTCAATAGAGTATTTAACCTATAAAAAAATGTTACACTAGTCTTTTGAGTGTTTTGGGACAAACATTCCTCTTTAACTTTGTATAATATGAGAGGTTAAAAAAAAAATTATTAACTAAGATCTCTTTTATGAAATTTCTCTGTGATTATATCAGAAAAATTTTGAAATTTTTCTATGATCATATTAGAGAAATTTTTCTACGTTGGGGTTGAAATTTCTCTAAATCAACCACAAATTTTTTGAGTCAAATTTTCTCTATGAAAATGTTTAGTGACCCAAACTATTATGAAAATATTATATGTCTTTCATCTTATAAAATCTTAATATTAAAGACCTTTAAAAAAAATTCCTTATTTATATTGAAAGAATATTTTGAAAATAAATGAAAAAATTAAAATTATTTCGATTTCAATATTAAAAAAAAAAAATAGATGATAAAGTTAAGTCTCGATTTTGGCACTGCTTAAGGCCTCGTTTGGAAACAGAATTTTTTAATAATTTTTTAGATTTTTAACTAAAATATGATGTAAAACAAATTAATATGTTTATGATGACTTTTTGGTATTTTACGAAAATATGTGTAAAAAGTAGAAAGAAAATAGAATCTTTAACTTTTTAGTATAGGTTGTTAATTTTTCGATTTTTTTAGTGATTTTTAGGCTAAAAAGTGATGTTACCAAAAGAGACTTAAGTTAGCTTATTAGTTTAAAAAAAAAATATTTAGTTAAAAAAATAGGTTATTTGGTCATGTATTTCATAAAAAGACCCAAAAAAAATTACAATTTTACCAAACAAACTATATTCTTTAACATTAATTTTTTTTTATTAACTTAGGGGTCTTTTGGGAACACACCAAAAAAGCTAACTTTTGGCTTTTTAGCTTTTTTTAGCCAAAAAAGTTAACTTTTTTACTCAAAACAACCCAGTTTTTTTGCCAAAAAAACCATCAAAAAAGCCAAAAGTCTAAAAAATTAATTTTTTACAGACTTCCCAAAACACCACTTAGCCTGCTTCGATTTCAGTTAAAAATATATTTAACAAAAAAATATATATCTTGTATTCTTTTTATTTGTTTTGTCTTTTTATTTTGTTCTATAAACACTTGTTTAGTAAAATCCCTATTTTATTTTGTAATTATTATTTTTTATTTTTCTAATATTTATCTTTTTATTCTTTTCAAAAAAACAAAAAAAAAATAGAAATGATAAGTGGTGAGGCCTTTAATGCTTTATACTGCTTACATTGGGACACGTAGAAACTACTGTTACGGTTGGTAGAATTTTGTAAATATGATTTGAGAGTATGAGTTGTATTTCGAGTTTGTGAGTTGTGGAAGTATGATTTAAGTGTAGAAAAATTGTTTGGTTATGATTTTTGAATAGAGTGTTGAATTGAGTTTTGAATTGTATGTGGAATTGAGTTTTGAAAGTTTGATGTGACATGTGAAATAAAAAAATTTGTTTGGTGATGAATTTTCAAAATAGTTTTCAAAACATAATTCAACCTATAATTGATAATCAAACATACAATTCATAACTCGATATCCGTATTTTTAATCAACAGTTATAATCAAACTATTTTTAAAATACTCAAATAAAAAAATGATTTTTTTTTCAATTAATTGTTTTCAAGTAATTTTTTTGATTAATTTTTTTTTCAAATAACTTCTATGTCAATTATTTTATGTCAATTAATTTTTCTGTCAATTCATTTTTTAGGCCTGTATAAACATTAAAAATATTAAAAATATTTTAAAATTATTTAGAAAATTAAAATATTAAAAATATTCCGAAAAATAAAATATTAAAAATATTCCAAAAATTAAAATATTAAGAATATTAAAAATATTCCGAAAATCAAAATATTAAAAGTATTCCGAAAATCAAAATATTTACAATTAAAATATCAAAATATTAAAATTAAAATATTAAAATATTCTTATAAAATAAAATAAAATATTTAAAATAAAAAAATAAAAAATATTAATCAATTTTTTTAATTGAAAATATTACAAATGAAATAATTTTTTTTTCAAAATAAATATTCAATTATTGATTTATTGTATATTTGATTTGAATTATTTTTTTAAAATATTTTTGTTTTAAAATATAAAAATATATATTATTTTTGTTAAAAAAAATCAAAAACAAATTCCCATTTTTTTTTTCCAAATAATAAGTGCCCTTTGCCAAAAAAAAAAAAAAACACCATTGTTCCGGTCAACCAACTGATTAACCGGGTGGAATACCCAAAGAGCAAATTCCAAATTCAAACTCCCAATTGCCTACCTACAGTTGAGATGGAATAACAGAAACAACAATAGGGATGCCCATTGGGTAGCACATGCCTGTGTCCATAATGACCTTCATGTAAGTTGGGTTTCAAACCCTTCAATGGCTCTCTGTCAAATTGTTAGGATTGATGCTCTTCTCCTGTGAGAGCTTCTGTGTAACTCTTTTCATTCAAAAAAAAAAAAAGACAACTCCCAATCTGCCTTGTTTCAAAGCTACATTTGATTAAAAAAACCCAGTTACGAGACACGATTCTACACTATGGGTTGGTTGGAAAGAGGGAGAGAGAAAGGGGAGAGAGTGAAAATACCCAGAATTTGTCATCTCACACACATAAAAATAGAGTGACAAAGAGAGAGAGAGATCTGCTAAACACACATTTCAACATGTTTTCTAATAGGCGTTGGAATTAACTTTTGAAAACTCAAACCAAACATGACATTAGAATGTAGGGATGGAATTATAGTTTGAAAGTATAACCAAACACAGCCTACGGTTGCGTTTGGTAGAGTTTTGTAAATATGATTTGAAAGGATGAGTTGTATTTTGAGTTTATGAGTTGTGGAATTATAATTTGAGTGTAGAAAATTTGTTTGGTTATGATTTTTGAATAGAATGTTGAATTGAGTTTTGAATTGTATGTGGAATTGAGTTTTAAAAGTTTGATGTGACATGTGAAATAAGAAAATTTGTTTGGTAATGAATTTTCAAAATAGTTTTCAAAACATAATTCAACCTATAATTGATAATCAAACACACAACTCATAACTTGATATCCGTATTTTTGATCAACAGTCATAACCAAGCTATTTTTAAAATACTCAAATAAAAAAATGATTTTTTTTTTCAATTAATTGTTTTTAAGTAATTTTTTTGATTTTTTTTTTCAAATAATATTTCTTTTCAAATAACTTATATGTCAATTATTTTATGTCAATTAATTTTTCTGTCAATTCATTTTTTAGGCTTGTATAAACATTAAAAATATTAAAAATATTTTAAAATTATTTAGAAAATTAAAATATTAAAAATATTCCAAATATTAAAATATTAAGAATATTAAAAATATTCCGAAAATCAAAATATTAAAAGTATTCCGGAAATCAAAATATTTACAATTAAAATATCAAAATATTAAAATATTCTTATAAAATAAAATAAAATATTTAAAATAAAAAATATTAATCAATTTTTTTAATTGAAAATATTACAAATGAAATAATTTTTTTTTCAAAATAAATATTCAATTACTGATTTATTGTATATTTGATTCGAATTTTTTTTTTTTTTAAAATTGTTTTAAAATATAAAAAAATATATTATTTTTGTTAAAAAAAAACAAAAACAATTCCCCTTTTTTTTCCCAAATAATAAGTGCCCTTTGCAAAAAAAAAAAAAAAAAAACACCATTGTTCCGGTCAACCAGCCAATTAACCGGGCAGAAGACCCAAAGAGCAAATTCCAAATTCAAACTCCTAATTGCCTACCTATAGTTGAGATGGAATAATAAAAACAACAATAGGGCTACCCATTGGGTAGCACAAGCCTATGTCCATAATGACTTTCATGTAAGTTGGGTTTCAAACCCTCCAATAGCTCTTTCTCAAATTGTTAGGATTGATGCTCTTCTCCTATGAGAGCTTCTGTGTAACTCTTTTCATTCAAAAAAAAAAAAAACAACTTCCAATCTGTCTTGTTTCAGAGCTGCATTTGATAAAAAAAACCTAGTTACGAGACACGATTCTACACTATGGGTTGGTTGGAAAGAGGGAGAGAGAAAGGGGAGAGATATAAAGTACCCAGAATTTGTCATCTCACACACATAAAAATAGAGTGACAAAGAGAGAGAGATCTGCCAAACACATATTTTAGCATGTTTTCAAATGGACGCTGGAATTAACTTTTGAAAACTCAAACCAAACATGACATTAGAATGTAGGGATGGAATTATAGTTTGAAAGTATAACCAAACACAGCTTTTTCCATTAACTTTTCAGCTGTCTAGGCTAGATAATTCAAAAAATTTAAAATTTTAAAAACGAATTCACCCAAAATTATTATAAAAAAAAAAAATTTCTACTAAATATTTTTTTATCTTTAAGTAGACTTTTTTTTAAAAAAATAAATAAAAATTTTAGAATCTTCTATTAGAATGACCCAAAAATCAAATAAAATTGGTTTAAAATTGAAAACAAATTACTAAAAACAAAATTGTCAAAAAACATAAGCTTAAAACCTACAAACTAATATGCACAAAACTTTCTCACAAAATCAATAGTAGAATTAGAATAGAAGGGTGTGATCAAAATGTTTTTATTTTGTTTTTAAAAATTGTCTGTCCTGAACAACGTGTTTTCATCTTAACTAATTTGAGACTCTGAAGTTAATGATTAAATAAATTTTTAGTGATCTCTAAGAGTGACTTGAACTTGAAACTTTAAATTGTATCGTCGAATATAAAGCTCACATGTTACAATTGATTCTATCCCAAAAATAGATAAATAAATTTCTATGCACTTGTGCTTTATCCACTATAATTAATCTTTCAAGCTTAATCTTATTCTTTATTCTATTTAATCAAATACAATTTAATTAATTATATGTATATATAATACCATTAATTATCTCATAATATATAAATATAATCACATGATAGGAGCTTGTATATTTTATATCATCATTCATTAATATCCAAAAATCCTGTTATAAAATATATGGAATTTTTTTTTTGGTGCATTAAAAAACTATTTTATTGGCTAAAATTACTTTTACAACCAAAATTAATGCTAAAAAACTAATTTATTTGGCATATTTCTTTTTTTTTCTAATGAATTTTTAGAGTGAATTTTTTGACCAAAAAATAAGTTTACCATTTTTTTTTTAACAAAATAAAAAATTTTAACCAATAATTTGACGCTTTATTCATAATTACACAAAACAATAATTCTACATATCACTAATTTGGTATCTCTAACCCACCACTAATGAGGTGGAAAAGGGTAAAAAAAAAAAAAAAAAAAAAAAACAAGGCACAACAAATGATGTGGCAGTGGGTGGGACCCACTGCCACATCATTAGTGATAACACTAATTAGTGCTCTCAAGCATTATTGTTACACAAAACTTATAGGATAGAGGAGTCAAATCTGTATAGGATAGAGGAGTCAAATCTGTATGGCGTGGCCTCGCAATGAGTTAGGCAAGTCTTGACTAATAATTAACCAAGTGATTGATATTTGAATGTTTCTTTAATAATTTTTTTTAACAAGGGATTTGATCCTTTTTAGTTGAGATATTTAATTGGATGGTCCAGTCTAATTTAAAGGAATCGTTTTAATTATTTAAATCGTTTATTTTATAAGGTCTTTAAAAAAAATCATACATATAAAAAATTAGAACCATTCAATCGGATCACGTTTGTATGAAAAATAATTAACATACTACCTTTAAATTGACTTTGTCCATTAATTATTTTTTAGATAAATGTGATCTGATTAAGTGGTTCCTAATATCCACTTGACCTAATCTTTGTTATACATGATCTCTTTGAAGGGTCTTACAAAATTAATGATTTAAATTATCGAGGCAAGTTTAAAATGGACTTACAGTAAATCGAACTGAACTGTCTAATTAGATATCTCAATTGAAGAGATTCAAGTCGCTTTTAACAACTAGTGTTTCGGAGATTTGAATTATTATTATTTTTAATTGAAAAGTCGTCTTAAGATTTGTAGTTACACCCTTGGATGGATGTCTTGTTTTCTAATAATCACAAAACAAATGGCATGTTCCAGAGTTCTGGATTATACAAAACCAAGGGGATAAAAAAAATAATTAAAAAAAAATCACTTAAATATTAATACTCTATACCCCACTCTTGCTTTTATACAAGTTTTTCATTGATCAAAGTTTTGTCTCATGGCATTTGAAAAGATAAAACACATTAATTCAATTATAATTCTTTAAGGATATGTTTGAATCAAAAATTTAATAGACATTTGTAAAAAGAAAAACAAAGTGAAGAGAAAATTGAAAATTAAAAAAATTAGTTCATTTTTTAAATACTTATTTTCTTTATTTTATTTTTTATTTTACAATTTTTTAAAAAAATTCTTAATCCAGCACAACTAACTAATAAAAGAAGAAAAAGAATTTCGAAAGACTAATTGAGAGAAAAAGGGGTAGAAGGTTATTTTTCTTTTCAAAAATGTTTAAGACCCCCTTTTCCCCCACCCCCTTTGACCCCCTCTCTTTTTTGATTAGCCACTTTTCTTTTTCTTTTTTTTTTCTTCTCCTCCAATCACCACCCGCCACATGTGTGTGGGGAGGTGGTGGGGGTGGTGATTGGAGGGGGTCCAAATCACTGGTGTTTTCTTTTATAATTGAAGGGATCTCAATATAGATGAGTACTAGACCAATTAGGATTCGTTTGAGATGTTGGTTGATTTTTTGGCTATTTTGTTTGGGGCTAAAAAATCTTATTTGAAATAGATTTTTTGACTTTTTTGAGATAAAAAATAAAATAATTATGCTTTTGATGTGACATTATCTTATTTGTTCTTCAGCCTATTATGTCTTTTTATGATTATTTTAGCCAAAAAGTCTAAAAAATTATATACCAAACGAAGGCTCAATTTGAAATTATTTTTTTCAAGGCATAATTTTTATTTTATTTTATTTTATTTTTAGCAGAGAAAAAAAATGCCCGAAGGCTATAAAAGGACAGGGAAATTTTTAAGTGAAAAAAAAAAAATTTGTAGAACAAAGAGTAAAGACATTTGTTTGGAGCTGGCTTGTTTAGGGGCTTTATGTGTTTTTTTTTTAAAAACTAATCACATAAATTATTAATATCCTCGCTATTAATCTTATTAATCAATCAAGTCTTAGACTTTTGGTATAATATCATATTATTATGTTAAATTAATACTAGTAAGATGATTGTTATATGGCTTCAATCCAATAATCGTATAGAGAGGTTGAAATGGACACATCATCCAGTGATATTGACACGTGTTTTGTTGTCCAAACAGAGTTCAACAAAGATTTTGCTAAATGGAGTGGGATTGGATGGTTTTTGTACTGTCCTAACTAAAACCTCCATAGAACAGATCAAACCAAATAACAAATGTATATAAAAAGAGAGGGTTGTTAAGGTAGGTAAGCTTATGTTGACAACACATTAATGTGGATATGCAATGTCTGGAGGTGGGTTAGATGACAAATCAAATTAAAATGAGTAGAGAATTCAGAAAGAAACTGACTACCATATTAATGGATGGGTCTTTGTAATAATCAATTAAGTGAATGGTTTCTCTTCAGTTCGTGATTGGATTAGAGAATACTATTGGTGGGCTTGTGAGGACCCACCATAGGTCCTATTTCTATAATCCAAATCGTTCAATGTGTAGAATTCATTGAGTACTATATGTCTGTAAAAAATCACGTTAATCGGATATCGATAGGTATGTGATCAAATCAGATTTTTGTAATCCGTTTATTTTTCACTGTCCATTTTGTTCATACAAAACTGCTTTGATCACATAGCTTTGGATATCTGATCAACGTGATTTTTTACAAGCGTATAGTACTCAACGAGCTCTACACATTAACGGTTCAAATTATTGAAATAAGATTCATGATGAGCCCTACAGACCTAACAGTACCCTCCAATTGGACTGGCAAGAAATCATTTCCATCAATTAAATACATCACAATGGTACTAGGAGGCAAAGATTCTTATGTTTCTGGAACATTACATCATCGTATCTCCACTCAATAATAAAATAAACAAAATAAAAACTTGAACGAGTTTAATTAGATGAATACATAATTATGTTGATATTTTGGCTTGCCTATTAATTTTAGGACAGGAAGGAACTCAGAATTTGAATCCGGATGCTGAGTTTGGCTAATTTCCAATACTCTGATAAATTTTCTCATTGATAATTTTCTTTTAGATGGGTCATTGACAACCTTTTTTTCTTTTTTTCTTTTTTTTGCAACTATAGGTAAAAGCATACATTTGTTGTTGAAGTGGGTAGATATCAGATGGGCTTGACTTTCACAAGCCCAAACAAAACTGTTTTGATCACATAGTTTTGAATATCTGATCAACATAATTTTTTACAAATATATAGTACTCGACGAGTTCCACACATCAAATAGTTTGAATTATTGAAATAGGATTCGTGATGGGCCCTACGGGCCCAACAATATCTTTTAGTTGGACTAAAAGGAAGTCATTCCCATCCATTAAATACATCACAATAGTACTAGTAGGCAAAGATTCTTATGTTTCTGAAACATTACATTATCGTGTGTCCACTCAATGATAAAATAAACAAAATAAAAATTTGAACGAGTTTAATTAGATGAATACACAATTACGTTGATATTTTGGCTTTGCCTAATAATTTTGGGACAGGAAGGAAATGAAGAAATGAAATCTCGGAATTTGAATCCGGATGCTGAGTTTGGCTAATTTCCAAAACTCTGATAAATTTTTTCATTGATAATTTTCTTTTAGATGGGTCATTGACAACTATTTATTTATTTATTTATATTTTTTTTGCAACTATAGGCAAAAGCATACATTAGTTGTTGAAGTGGGTAGATATCAGATGGGCTTGACTTTCACAAGCCCAAACAAGTTCAGCAAGAGAATATAAAAAACTAAACCATTAAGCCCATATAAGATTGAACCGTCCTCATCATCCTTCTAATATTAAATTGAGGATAAATTATAGCGATGGTCTCCATATTTTACTTCTTATATTATTTTGATCATTACATATTCAATTAACTCAATTTTAACCCTTAATTTTCGATTTTGCATCAATTTGATCCAATTGATAAATCGTTAGTGTTTTTTAAGAAAAAATATCATTAAATTAGTTGAAGTTAACTTACTGAGTTGGGTAAATTTATAATTTTATCCTTAAAAATATGATACATGATATTTATGTGCATGTTTTTCGTAAAGAAATGGCAAGAGTTGTAACCAATTGAACTAAATTGAAACAAAGTCATAAATTCAAAATTAAAATCGAGTCAATTAAAATTATATGGACTAAAATAACATAAACACCAAAATACGGGAATTACAGTCTTACTTTGTCTAATATTTTATTGTGTTTTTTTTTTTGGGAACGATATTTTATTTTATTTTATTTTGTTATTGTTTTTATGCTTACCTATTTGACACCAAAACTCATTCTCCATCTATTTCAACACTTCACAAAAAGCTGAAGTGGAAGAAGAAACAAAAGGAGAAACAGGAAAAAGGAGTCTCTCATTTTTCACCCTCGCTTCCAATTCAAATGGCTAAATTTGATTTGTGGATAGATGATGTTTAGAGAAGATAGTTAAAAATAGACTTTTTAATTTTTTTTGACCTTTTTTTTTTATTTTTTTTTATGTGAGAGGGGAAGTGAATTGAAAGTTGAGAAGTGATTTTTAACTCACTTCCCAAAATGAGTCAGAATCAAATAGTTAAATGACCCTAAAATGAGTACTTATATTTCAAAAAAAGTAATTTTAAAATAATTTATATCGGCAACAATATTTTAATAAATTTTTTTTAGTAAAAGGTTTATAGTTAGAACAAATTATCCCACTCCTATAATAAAAGTACCTCAAAAAATTACAAAATTTAAATTATCAATTTTTATTTAAATTATTTTTTTTATTTTTTACAAAAAAAAAAAGACATAAAAAAAAAGAAAAAATAATAAACTTTTTATAATAAATTTTTTATTATTTTAGGCAATTGTAGAAACAATAATGTTAGGTGGCCTGAAAATTCATAGTTCGAATGGCTTGAAATGTCAAAACGATATTGTTTTGGGATAAAACAATCTTATTTTAATACATTCGAATCATTCAGACCACATAAATTCGAATCAGGAAGCATTTTTCTCGTGGAAAACAAGCCTCAGATCTATATCTATATATGTTGGCTTTTTTGGCTTTCGAAGGTTATTATTGTAATGTTGAGCGTGCCAGTAAGGACCAATCAGTCCTTACAGAATATTAATTGCCAACCAATTATCAGACGATTGTATTTTAGTTCTTTCAGCCTCAATGAAGAGGACTTTTACTGGTGGCTTTGTTTAGGAGAATTAAGCAAATAATGATTAAATGAAGAATAATCGTAACATTTCATTAAGTAAAATGGAAGACTTACAAAGATCCAAATCAGCATCGTAGAGGTTTACAGCGACAAACTACTTGAAACTACTTCTATGAACGAAGTGCAGTGTAAGAATTTGAAGTATAGGAATGTAAAGAACAAGAAATATAAAAACTGAAAAGAAAATAAAGTAGATAAAACTGATTTTTTAGATCTGAGTCTGAGGGCTCTTTCTGGGACCTTTTCTACTATTTATACTTCTCAGTGATAACTGTCGAAATGAGCTTCTAACTGTTGAATCATCCCCCATGATTGCTGATCATGTTTCCTCACAGTTAGCTCCATTACGCCATGTCTGCAGTTAGGCTTCCCTCTTGATTTTTGAATTTAAATATGGGCAACCGTTAAAGCCACGTCATCTTGCACCTCTCTGCTGATTCCATGCTATATAGATCCACAATAACCAATACTAACTGCCACGTGTGTGATTATGATTGAATATTTGAATTGTCTTCCCATATTACCCTCATCCTGCCACGTGTTAAACTGTGATTAGCCTATACAAAATATATAGCCAACATTACCCCCCGCACTAATATACCCAATACTTTGTGATATTAGTGGATCAAGGTATTTTACCCACATCTTAGAACGTGCATGGGCTTTGCGCTTTTCAAAAATGCAACCGGCATTCATCAATGAAACACTTGCATTAAATTCTCTTCTATCCTTTGATTATCCCCACTATCTCAGTATTCGAAAAGACTGATACGTCTTTCATGGCCAAACAAGTCTTTTCTTACATTGATCAAGCATACGAAGAGTTACTTGATGATGCCGTTCGTCCTCGAAAGAACCTTAATCCATTGATTAGCCACCTTTATCCGCCTCCATTTATACAAGTTATGGAAGCTTTCGCAAATCATCGACCTTCGAACCAAGAACCTACTGCTTACGATTCTTTGGAACACAAATTTGAGACCATGGATATCGGAAGCTCTTCTTCTGCAACAAAGTCATCCGCGTGGGACGAAGCTGCTGCTTCTTCTTCTTCTACGACCTCTGGCTAGAGCACTTGGCCTACCCCTACTCAACCTCAGACGAGGGAACGCATTCATCATCGTTTCCCTGAATTCAATGACCCTCTCGAAGTTCCTCCTTCCAAACGTAGTTCTGTAGTATATCCATATATTCCTATTAACCGTAGACGCATTCTTGAAGACAATCTGCTTACAGCATGGTATACTTCTACCTTGTCATCTCAGATGGTTCGAAGTGTCCCACATCCTGAAGAAGCTTTAGGGATCAGTCTTGTGCTTCTAGCCAAAAAGGCAAAACTTTACACCTCTGATTGGCTAGAATGTGTGGCCAGACCTGAATTCCTAGATTCGCCCAGGGAACCTCCGACTACTCCTCCTCTGCCTCCTAATCCAAATTGGATTGATGAGTTAAGGCTCACTCTCTCTGAGGGCCGATCCTTCCCCCTTTACCTGGTCTTGGTGCCTCAAACTCCTTATTAGCAATTCAGGGCTCAGATCTTGCTTGCTACATTTTCTCATTTATCCTTTGAAGTCCTTCGAAATGACATTCCCCACAAAAACTTTCTATGGGCTTGTGACATTATGTCTCGAAGTCATCTTCTCAACCCTGTGGCCCAAATGGAGCTTTATACCTTTTTAGACCAACTTCCTCTCCTGCTCAACTGGCACTTCCATGCTTCCATTACTAGTGAAGTTCTGAATGAAACCATTTCTGCTCGAATCCAGGTTCAGTATGAGGTAGAGAACCTCCTTGATGAATATGAAGCCTTCAAGAGCCAGGATTCTAAGTATGGGGAGGATGTTACTATGAACGATGTGCATGAAGAAGAGGAGATAGACGCCACAGATAAAGCTCTAAAACAGATAGAATTCGAAGTGAAGGCCCAACAACTCTCTTCTCAATTGAGGGCTTACCAATTAGATAAACCAAACTTGGACAAGATAGAGGATAGAGTAGGAAAAGAGTATTCATTTATTGAATTTTGTTGGACTAAATTCCATGATCTTGTAACTTCCTCCATTCCATATTTCTACGAAATTGAGAATGTAATCAAATGAATCCCAGTATAAACAGCATTTATCAATATAACTGGGCTTTTCGAATTTCATTTATCAGATTCTGATTTACCACTCCAATTGTAAACTGCATGGTTGATGTGCTTTGACTCCATCCCAACTCAAATCTGTCCAAAGTGTGAAATCTTCTCTTTTGAGAAAATAATTATTGCCTTACATACTGATTCTAGGACTAACATAATTCTTCAGCTATCAGCTTCGAATTAACCAACTTTGCCCTTTGAAACTTGATTTGATCATATTCAATTCCCCAACATATGGTTAATACGATCAAGTAATTTCAAGTCAACTAAATCTTTTTTTGTTTCAAACAAACAGTCTATATTTTCCAAAACATGGAAACCTCTTTTAAAGACTGCACTGTTTTATTCTAAAAAAGTGATTTCTTCTGTATACTATCAAACCAACTATTGGTTTGAAACTTAGAACAAACAATTTCTAACCTTAAGGTATTTCAAGTTTTGCTTCGAAGGATTATACTCTTATCAAGAAATCTAAAACAGGTCTTTAATCCTTCTGAAGTAAACAAACACCTGAGCATTTTTGCATCCTTAGGTGTGGAATGTGCTTCGAAGTACACTTCCTACTTTCGAAGCCAACTTCCTACTTTCAAAGCCGTTTGTTATTTGATTTTTGGCACCAAAACTTGGCTTCGAAGCCAAATATTTTATTTCGAAGCTGATATAGTATTTAAGATACATTTCCCTCCCAAATTATCATCACTGAGGGGAACCTTTTGTGTCCGTACTTTTAACACTTCTTTATGAATCCAACCCACTTAAAATGATTGGGTATATTTTTTTAGACATAAAGGTTTAAAAACCCTTTTTATTTCGTGCTTTGAATTCACTCGTTTACCTAACACACAAACCCTTCTTCTCTACTGACCCTCTCTTCCTTGCTATTCCTTACCAATGGAGTCTTCTTCCTTGAAAGTACCAACTGGCAAACGTATAAGCCCAACAATGGCTTTGAAAATATGTATTGAGGAAGAAATTGCTAAATTCAAAGCTGATGGATCGAGTGCCATAAATGGACACCTCTTTGTCCCTCGCCATAGCGAAAAACAAGAATATGTCTTAGGTCCTAGCTTTCGAGAGGTTCCCGCCCAACTTCCTGCTTTGTACCTTCGTTTGGAAGACCATTTCCTTCTCTATGAAGAGGGGCTTGACTAGAGAAATTGGAGGATGAACCGACCTCATCGTTGCTGGCCAACATTGAGGGCTGAATGGGAGGAATGGTATGACAGGGTCGTGCTTGCAAGAGAATGGGACCTACAAGAGCTCTGTATTCTCGATGCCCTTCGTTTTTCCAGGTTTATCATTCCTGAAGACCCTTTTTTTATTCTTGCCGCTCTTTGCTTTTGGAATATGGCCTTTAACTTTTTTCAGTTTCGGTGTGGTATGATGGCCCCACCGTTCTTGATATCTGCCATCTCTTACGGCTTTCACCACTCGGTACCCCTTTTATACCCAGCTATCCAGACCTTTCGGTTAAATTTTCCCTTCCACTTTTGAATTCTTCCTTCAGTGACTTCGTAAAGGCTGAAAATAAAAAGGAGGGCCCTGTGAGTGATCGAGAACTTTTCTCCTTTATTTTATATTGGTTGTGTAAATTTCTCTTTTGTACATCATCTCAACGAATCATGCCTGAGTTTGCTCCACTTGCAAAGGCCCTTGTTTTGAATGAATGAATAGCTTTGGCCCCTTACCTTTTAGGCCATGTTTATAGAGCCTACTCCTAATTTTGTGAAAGACCTCTTGATATCAACCAGGGAGGTCCCCTCTGGGTGCTTCAACTCTGGCTCTTTGCATACTTTACTTATCTGCATCCTAAGTGCTTGAAGTTCTTAGTTCAAGACCTTAGTACTTATGGAGAAAAGTATGCTAGGATTGCTCTTTATCCTGCTTCTCTTGCCTATTATCTTACCTTTTTCCATCAGCTTCCTGTTTTCCCAGCTGCCACATTCTTTTACCCCTTCGATGCCAATAAAGGACCAACTTGGCTAAAAACATTCTTGGATGATAGAGAGTGTTCCATCCCATCGCATAAAGATATGTGGGCCTCTATTTTGTTGTCGAGGGAACTTTTCATTGGTACTTTAAACCCTCGAGCTTATAAGTGCATATCTAAGGTATACTGCCCTTCCTAGTTTGCCAGGCAATTTGGGCTTACCCAAGGAATTCCCATTCCATTTTACAGTCTCTCAAATATCCATCTCACAACCAGAGATCTGAGAGTACCCAAATCTAAACTAGAGGAGGCAACATTTAAACTGCTGAAAGACTTAAGTGAGTTTAAATTTACTCCTTTCCTCTCCTCTGGTTCAGCTTTAAAAAGATTTCAAAATTGGTAGACAGCTAATATGGAGATGCATCTAGCAATACATCCTCATGATTTACTAATAGGGCTAGGTGTGCCTTCTAAGACTAAATCAAAAGAAACTGGGACCACCCCTCTCCTTCTATAGCTACCAAGACTATTCCTGCAGTCTCACTCCCTCCTTCCAGAGTTACTAGAGCTACCTTGAAAAAGGGTATGTATTTTTAAGTTTCCTTTTCTTTCAGAAATTTTTTTTTTGTTTGCTTTCTTCATATTCATACTACTTGGTGCAGGGTCTCCACAAGAAGAATCTCCCAAAAGAGCTGAGGCTCTAACTATTCTCAAGGATAAACATCAACAGAAAAAGAAGAGAAAACCAATACTCACTCCTGAGAAATCCGAGTCCCAGATTGAAGAGAAAGAGATAGAGAAAGAGCAAGAAATACCACTGCAGAGAAAAAAGAGAAAGAAGATAACCGTTTCTTCTTCTGACTTGGTCGAAGATCCTACTCATGAGACAGCTATCAAAGCAGTAGAGAAGGAACATTCTAAAGAAATAATTTTTTTTCCAGAGGGCTGAAAAAAGGCAACAGCAGCAACTACTAAGGGATGAAGCGACTGCTACTGATACAATCCAAAGGGAAACTGCGAGAAGGCAACACACTGCTGAGCATTACTCCCTTCGTAGTTCTCCCATCATTGCTACCACCTCTGAAACCAGTAATTACTTTCGTGTCTCCACTTTCCTTTCTCAAATTCTTGATACTGGGACTTAACATTGTTTTGTATTTCTTCTTTTGCAGCAACAACTACTTTGCCTTCTCCTTCAATAAGGATTCCTTTAGTTTCAACTAAAGTTGAACAACCTCAAAATGTAGAGCCAATTAAAACAATACTTCCACTTCCTAGCCCTATATTTTCCATACCTTTCTTGAGGCCAAGCATTCCTGTATCCTTATCCTTGGGCTTGACTCCATACTTCCCCATTCATCTTTCAACTCTACTCAATTTGCTCTCCCTTTAAGCCTTGCTGCTCCTTCCCATTCTGAGGAAATTCTAGCTATTACATCATCTCCAATGATAGCTGATTTCCATAGAGAAGACACTGGTAGCTCTCCGATTCCTTGTCCATTATCTTTGCCTAGCTCCAGTCCCTCTTCTCTTGACCTACTGGTAGCCAAAACTATAGAGACTGCTAGGGATACTTCACATTCTTCTCCTATTCCTATGCAGCCATTTCTTCCTTCTACCAGAGTTCTTTTTGCACCTTCCATGTCAATGGATGAGGTGGACATCTTCAAAGCTAGGCTAGCTACTCTTTGACGTACCTTCCACCTCTCCAACAGCTAGCAATGAAACTGAGCCATTAGTCCTAACTGATTCTCTACTAGAAATTTTTTAGAGCTCTTCCTCTAGTGGTAGGACTTCCTTGCCTTCAATAGACTTGGACAGCTGTCTGAAGTTACTGACATCCTTCTCAAGAATTCCTTTCGAAGCATTACAAAGGCCTATAATAAAAAATGGCTTCCTGCAGTGCTACAAAATTGTTGATCAATTCGGCATGACTGTTTCAAGTCATTTATCTCAGGCGGTAGCCACCATTGATTTTTACATCAACATCTGCCATGTTGCCAAGGCTGCAGAGGAGAAATTGCTGAGAGACCAGAGTTTTGTTTCCAAAATACATGCTGAAGTGTCAAAACTGAAGGAACAACATTCCTCTGTCTCGTAATTCTGAGCTCAACTATTGGAAAAAAAAAGCTCAACTTGAAGAGGAATTATCAGCAGTCAACCAAGCTTTAGATCGAACTGCCACCAAGTTGCAGATCACTAATCAAGGACTGGCTAATCGAAAGCAGTAGATGGCTATATCCATTCAGTTGTTCCCATCTCTTAAGAGTAGAGCATCTATTGTAAAGGAACAACTAAAACATTTGACTGACTTTTGGGCCAATCTATGGCTACATGTATTCAACTCATTATGAAATAAAATCCTTATTTATCATTTGAGTGTTTTCATGTTCTTTTCATTTAGCACTTATTCTATTCCTTGTGTTTCCCACACGGTTGGATAATAAGGCTTCAAATATCTGCCATTAATCTTCTTGGGATGTACATATCCATTCAAATTTTTCAAATGATATGCTCCCAAAGGTAAGACTCTATGAACTTGACATGGTCCTTCCCAGTTAGGTGACCATTTGCCAAACTTGTGGCTTTTAATCTCTATTGGGAGTATTGTCTTTCATATCAAATCACCTTTATCAAAGCTAATGTGCTTGACTTTCTTATTATAGTTTTTGGCTACTTTCTTCTTTTGGAAAAGAATGCTATTTAATGCCAGAATTCTAGCTTCATCCATACTTTCTAATTCTTAACACATACTACGATGGTACTGTTTAAGATTTAACTGATCCTGGCATCTCACCCTCAAGGACTTAACATTAATTTCCACATGTAGCACTGCATCATGCCCATATACTAAAGCATAAGGAGTGATTCATGTACTTGACCTTGGAGAAGTCCTATAAGCCCATAATACATCCAACAACAAGTTATGCCAATCCCTGGGATTCTCTTCCACAACTTTCTATATTCCTTTCTTCAAAGACTTATTGGATGATTCCGTCTAACCATTGGCTTGTGCATAATAGGGGGTAGAATTAACAAGGCTAATTCCAAACTCTGAGACAAAAGGCTTTACCATTTTCCCATCAAATACAGTCCCATTATCAACAGTTATAGTCTGTGAGATGCCATATCTGTGGATCAGATCTTTAATGAATCCAATAACTTCGATCTGGTTTACAGTCTTATATGGCTTAGCTTCAACCCACTTAGTGAAGTAATCTGTGGTCACTAAGATGAAACAATGATGCTTGGAAGAGGGTGTGTGTATTTTCCCTATCATATCCATAGCCCATCCTCTAAATGGCCAAGGCTTCACAACCGCATGTAGATCAGTTATGGGTACATGCCTTATTGTGCCATGTTTTTGGCATGCCTGGCAACCTCTATCATATTCTATGCAGTCCTTAAGGATGGTTGGCCAATAGTAGGAATGTCTTCGAGGCAGCCATCTCATCGTCACACCAAGCTGATGAGCATCACGGATGCCTTCATAAACCTCAGCCATGGCTGTCAATGCTTCCTATGGACCTAATCATTCCAATAATAACCCATCTGCCTCCTTTTTGTAGAGAGCATTACCATACATTATGTATTGCATGGATTGCAATTTGATTTTCCTGTTGACTTTCAAAGATGGGCCAACTAGGTACTGCATTATTGGATATCTCCAATCTTGTTCTTGTAATTCATTATGATTGGTCTCTAAGACCATATTCCTTCTATTCAAAGGTGGTATTACCTTTTGATACGTTGTTTGGCTTATATTCCTTTGAGTGTCATCCATTCTCTTGAAATTCGAAACTTTTTGAACCACATCATTAGCTTTATTATTCAAGAATCTTGGGACATAAGTTACATTTGCTATTTGAAACTGAGAAAGCAAATGTAATGCCACAACATAGAATGGCAACGTGCTTACACTTTGACATTTAAAAATCCCCTTAACCTGGTTAACCACCAATTGAGAATCTCCAAATATATCAACTGCATGAACTTGTAATCCAATAAGTATTTCGAGTCCCCACTATAACAAAAGTAACATATGGTGACGAAAACTAGTGAAGAAAATAAGATTCGTCACTACATAAAAATAATTTGTGAGGAATTTATAAATTTTGTCACATATAATAAAAAAATGAAAATGATAGGCGACAAAATTTATTTTCATCAATAAATACTTCATTTTAAGTGAGGAAAAATTAAGTTTCGTCACCAAAAATTTTCCCGCTATTTTTTTTGGTGGCGCCAAAATTTTGGGACTTTTGGCGAGAAAAAAATTTGTCACTAATTATAAAATTATTTGTGAGGAATATATTTTCCTCACCAAAATGTTTTAATATTTTTCATATCTTTTGGTGAGGAAATAATATTGTCACCAATTTTGGTGGGAAATTTTTGATATATTGAGCGGCAATTAAAAAAAACATAGGGTATTGATTTTTTTTTACCCCTTTTCTGTTTATCATGTCTATCTCTCTCTCTCTCAAAATAGGGTATTAATTTGTCTTACCTCTTACTCCTCCACCACGCCGATCGCTATCGTCGCCTCTATTAGCCTTGCTGAACGTCACCGCCACTAGTAGCCTTGCCGGTTACCGCCACATCTTCTTCGCTCGGTGATTTGGTACGTGATTTATCTTTGCTCTTTTTCTAGTGTCTCTTTCTCTTATTCTTTGTATTGGTATGGTGATGAAAATTAGTGAAGAAAACAAATTTTGTCACTAAATAAGAATAATCCATGAAGAATTATAAATTTTGTCACGCATAATAAAAATATAAAAATAATAGGTGACGAAATTTATTTTCGTCAATAAATACTTACTTTTAGGTGAGAAAAAAAATAAGTTTCGTCACCTAAATTTTTCCCACTAATTTTTTTTGATGGTGCCAAAATTTTGAAACTTTTGGTGAGAATTTTTTTTTTTCAACAGTTAAAAAATTATTAATGAGGAATATATTTGCATCACCAATAATCTATTTTTTTTTAAAAAAAATGATTTTAAATATTTTAAGACCATTTGATGAGAAATATATTTTCGTCACTAATATTTTTTAATATTTATAGGTTTTTTAGTGAGAAAATTGTTTTGTCACTAATTTTGAAAGAAGAATTTTGACATATTAAGCAATAATGAAAAAAAATAGTCTATTATTTTTCCCTCCCTTCTTTTTTTTTTTTTTTGGATCAGTTTATTTTTCCTTTTTTTTTTTTTGGGATTAGTCTTTGTATCAGTCTGTATCTCTATCTGTCTCTCCTTCTCAAAACAAAACACAAGGGCTGAGTGTTTTGTTTATTGCGAATCAGTTTTCCTATCAATCTCTATCTCTCCCCCTCTCCCTCTGCCTCTCCCTCTCCCTCTCCCTCTCAAAACACAAGTGTTGTGTGTTCTTCTCCGGCGCCCCTTTAGTGTGTTCTTCTCCAGCGCCGTTGCCAACGTCCCTGTTCTTCTCCTTCAGTGTCGCCACAGACGTCGTATCTCTTTTACTGTTGTGTGTTCTCTTCCATCAGGTATGGGTCCTCTTTCTCTCTCTCCCTTTCTCTCTCTCACTCAATTTCTCTATTTTTCTATCTCTGTTTTCCCTAATTTTCAAAATTAATGTTTTCCTTAATTTTTGAAATTAATTTTCAAAATTAATGCAGTATTTTATTCTTTCCAGCAAGGTTTATCTTCAATAAATTGTGAATGTGTAAATTGTAAACTTGGCCATCCTTAATGTGTTTTGCTTGTTTCTACTATAAACTTGAGAATGAATACCCGTTAAAAGCAATGAGGTTTGTCTTTGGATGATGCCCCTCTTTAATATTTTCTGTGAATTTGTCATTCCATCCTCTCCAATTGGTATTCCAGTTAGGTTTGTCTTTGGATGATGCCCCTCTTCAAAAACCAAAATTAACACCCACCATAACTATATCAGACTTGATAATTGATTCTTGTGTTGTGAATACAGAAGATACTTGTGTTTGGATTTTGTAAAGCAAAATCATATGTAAACTTAAAGATTTGATTGACCTGCAACTTTGGCAATGGCAAGGCTGAAGCCAATAGCAGAGTAAGTGAAGGACATAATAGCAGAGACGATGGACAGTATTGAAAGATCATGAAAGTTTGGTATTTGGCTGAGTATTATCTGCTTCACCCCAAATATTATCATGAAGATATTGTTTGATGTGTGACAACCCACTTTGTGCCCTTGCTAGTGGAAACAGTTTGATCTTTTTATAGCCCTAATGCATATATATGTTGAGAGAGAGAGATCAAAAGTTAAAACAACATATATATATATTAAAAATCAATAGGTGATGACTTGAATGAAATGAAGTTTATATGATGATGAGGATGATGATACTTACGCCATGCTAATAGCTGTAGTGACAGTGTATCAAATTGTTACTCCAACAAGATTTGCATACTGTGCCTGTCACGCCCCAAACCCGCCCCTAAAAGTTTGGGCATGACCCATTCGAAAACAGACACTAAACCTGTTATACATATCATACGGGGCCTGGACGGAAGCATTCCATAATATAAAATACATAGAAGAACATCCATTGAGCTGTTCCTAACATGCCAGGATCTCAACATCACACTAAATATTATACAAAAAGTTTACGTACATATGCCTCGACTCATGTCTACAAATAGGCGTATAATAAAAATAATAATGAAAAAGGAATTAAATACAATCAACCATCAACAGACGCCCAGAGTGTAAATCAACACTCAATAAGACGGTACATGATGCACGGCTTCAGGTGGTGCTTGGGCGCAATAAAGTTGACATGAGGATGTAGACACCCCATTTTTGACCGACCTTAAGACTCAGACGTCACCGGTTGAGCGCTCGGTGATGTTGCATACTGTGCTCGTTCAGAAGTCTCAGAGTTGCGGCCGTGCGCCCTGCCTCCGGACTTCCGAACCCTCTTCTGTGCCTTGTCTCGGTTTGCGAACCAGACTCGGTTTTCTCTGTTTTCTTTCTTGAGGGAAGGGAGTGGTCCCGTAGACTATCTCCCGGTGTCCGTGAGCTACGTTTCGTGGCCGTAGGCCATTTTGCCCATTTCGGAGCCCGGTTCCCGGTTTTCGGAGCCGTTAGGCCGTGTGCCTCGGCTCGGGACCGCCCAACCATCTCTGAGTTCTCCGGTTTTTGGCATGTGCCTCTGTTTTAATGTTCCGAGGAACACTGGGGCCCCTGATGCCCACTTCGTGGCCGTATGCCACTTCCGGTACCTGTAGCCAGTTTTCGGGACCCCAAACTGCGCGGTTTTGGTCCCGAGCATTCATTTCGCATCCGCTTTCTCCGGTTTTTGGCAGGTACCTCTGTTTTGTCATTCCGAGGGACACTGGGGTCGCAGATACCCACTTCGCTGCTGAACACCACTTCCGGCACCAGATGCCCATTTTCGGGATCCCGAATTGCTCGGTTTTGGTTCCGAGCGTTCATTTCTCATTAGTTTTTGTTCAAACTTGGCAGGTACCTCTGTTTCAACATCAGGAAGATCACTGGGGGGTGAGAAGCCAGCAATTATCCCAGATAACCAGTTTCGCTCCTCCGGAGCCCGTTTTTCTCACTTCTGGGCCAATGTTGAACACCCTGGGGGTATTTTCTTCCAACCAAAGCTGCATATTTGTGATGAGGGGACATGGGAGGACCCAAAACAAGCATGGTCGGCCAGAAACTTGGAGGTTAATTTTTGAGCCTCTTCTTCAAGCTCTATGTTGTGGCTCCTGCTTCAATGTTGCCAAATTCCAACCTTGGATCCTTGTTCTACACATCTTGGAGGACACAAAAAGTTGGTGGTCGGCCAGAAATTGTGAAGTTCATTTTTGAGCCTCTTCTTCAAGCTCTATGTTGTGACTTCTGCTTCAGAGTTGCCAGATTCCGACCTTGGGGCCTTATTCTACACACATTGGAGGACAACTTGGCATACAGGTCGGCCAGAAAATATTTTGTTCATTTTTTGGGGGTGGCCGGCCGGCCATGGGGAGTGGCTGGCCGACCAGGTGGGGTGGCCGGCCGGCCCCCTTGCAGAAAACCACCTGGCCGGCCAGCTTCTTCCTTTCCAGTGCATCCCAGCTGTCCGGATATTTTTCTTAAAATATCACCCCATCCGGGGGATATTTCAGGGGGGAGGGATTGTCTCCATTTCCCTCCCACTCTACACCTTGTTTTGCCTACTTAAAGGGACCATCACCTCCTTCCTCAAGGTTACAAAATTTGGTCTCAAGAGCACCTCTCTCAAAACCCTAATCTCCATTGCCAAAACCTTCAAAAAAGCTTCAAGTCTTGCTTGATTTCTTCACCAACACCTAGCCTCACTATCCCTACTTCGATTCCAGCAGCTAGGAAGTGAATTTCAGAGGTTGAGAAGCTACAAATCAAAGCCAAAAAGCAAAGAAAGACAAGTCTTCAAGGGTAAGTATTCAAAACCAACTTTTAGGGCTTTTTCTTGATCCTTTTTTATACTCTAATTGGTTGAGAATTGGGGCTCCGACCCCTACTGCTTTTGTGCTCATTTTGAGCCCCTCTACAACATTGTAGGAGGGCTCAACTTCATTTGGTATTTCTATATACTAGTTCCTTCAATATTCACCAAGTTTGTCACATTTTTGCATGCTAAAATTGACCTATTTGTGTTGGTTTTTAGGGGTCCGACCCCTACTTATTTCTTGCTTATTTTGAGCCCCTCTACAACATTGTAGAGGAGCTCAACTTCATTTGGCCACTGTATATACCACTTCCTTCAAATTTCATCAAGTGTGCCCATTTTGTATGCAATTTTTGACCTATTTCTATTTGTTTTTGGGACTTCGACCCCTACTGACTTTGGTCTTATTTTGACCCCCTTTACATGTTTCATGAAGAAAAGTTTGCTGTTTGGTGTATAGTTTGGCATGTCTCTTGTTATAGCCTATTTGGAGCCTATTTTGCATGGATCTTTTAGCATGTTTGTGTTCTGATTTTGAGGATGTCATCTTCTGCATATATGCTTATTTTTAGCTAATATTCAATGTTGTAGAAGAAAGTTTGTTCATTTGGTGTTTGTATATACCATCTCCCATTATACTCCTCTTTTGGCCACTAACTTTGCATGCTAATGTTGATCTGTCTATGCTTGCATTTTGGCCAAGTTTGTTACTGAAAAAATGCTATATTTGGGACTTCCTTGCTACTGTTCTTGCTGCCATGATCATATTTTGCATGTATAGCATGGCTATAGGCCATTTCGGGGCTTAATTTCACACTTTCGGGATGATTGCATGCTTCGGGTGTCGTTTCGAATTGTTTCGGGGCTGTTTCCCCTTTCATTTAGGTGCTGAAATTTCATTGCCATGCTTGCATATCATTTCCCATGTCATTTCATGCCTTAATGCATTACCTCGGTTTGCGTGTCCGTGTGCACGCGCTTCGAGGCACCTCGTTTTTATCCGACGGCAGCCTATGTGAGTGCGGCTGAGGCTCTCTCATGTTGGCGTAAGCCCGTCACTGCATTCTGTATGCCATTTTATGCATTCCTCGATTTGCGTGTCCGCGGGCACGCGTTTCGAGACAGCTTTGTTTTTACCCGACGGCAGCCTATGTGAGTGAGCTGAGGCTCTCCCATATTGGTGTAAGCCCATCGTTGCATTCCGTATGCCATTTCATTTCATTTTAGCATCGCCTCGGTTTGCGTGCCCGTGTGCACGCACTTCGAGGCACTTCGGTTTTATCCGATTTGCATTTCGTCATCGCCTCGGTATGCGTGCCTGTGTGCACGCATTTCGAGGCACTTCGGTTTTATCCGATTCACAGTTCATATCATCGCCTCGGTTTGCGTGCCTGTGGGCGCGCATTTCGAGGCACTTCAGTTTTATCCGATTTTCTCATTTCATCATCGCCTCGGTTTGCGTGCCTGTGGGCGCGCATTTCGAGGCACTTCAGTTTTATCCGATTTTCTCATTTCATCATTGCCTCGGCTTGCGTGTCTGCGGGCACGCATTTCGAGGCACTTCGATTTTATCCGATTTTGCGTCGCACATCATCGCCTCGGTTTGCGTGTCCGCGGGCACGCATTTCGAGACACTTCAGTTTTATCTGATCTCCATTTTAGCATTGCTTCGGTTTGCGCACCCGCGTGCACGCATTTCGAGGCACACTTCAGTCTTATCCGTTTTGTATTCTGTATGCCATTTCCTCGGATTGCGTGCCTGTGGGCACGTATTTCGAGGCATTTCATTTTAGTCTCATTATATATCATATTTCATGTCATCTCATGCGTGTATGCCATTTTCTCGATTTGCGTGCCTGTGGGCACGCATTTCGAGACATCTCATTTTCATCAGTATTGTGCATGCTATATCACATCTTAGTTGCATTTCATGCATATCATGCATATTGCATCGTATTCCGGATAGGTGTTAGCCCGGGCACGAGAAACGAGGCACGTTTCGTACTCCGAGTGACGGAACGGGTCTCAATTCCCAAGTCACCGACACTCCGGATAACCCATGATGGAGTTAGGTTTTCATTGTAGCATTCATCTGCATTCATCCTATATCGAATTGTGCAATCCGATTCCTCGGCCATCATGCATCGGTATGCGTGATTGGTGGCACGAGGATCGAGGCATGCATATATTTGTGAAATACACTGCTGTGCCCTTTTCCTGCTCTCTGTTGCAGCAAAATCCAGAGTTAGCAACTTTTCGGAATCCGGCGCGCATTTCGAGAAACATTGCAAACAGAAGCTAATTGGGGCATCCCAGTGGATTTCCGTGCAAAGCAGCCCAACATGCATAATCCATCAGAAGCGAGGCAGTCCCTGGCTTGCATGCCAGTTTTACTTTTTTTTGTAATTAATTTGTCAATTAATTAGAAATTGTATTTATTCGGACTGTTCATTTCGGACTGTATTATTCTTTCATTCGGGTCTGTATTATTATTTATTCGGACCCTCTGCGCGAGGGCATAATTGTAATAAGGGTGTGTGAGTGTGATGTATGTCTTCCAACCCCCATTTCTTTCTCCCTTTTATTTACCCGCTTTGGATGGTTAGATATAGGGCATATTTTAATTAGCATACAGTATGACAGCATGTTTGCATCATTCATCTGTTTTGCATGCATCGGGCTCGGCGCATCATACAAACTGCATTTGTATTTCAATTCCTAGTTGAATACATGTTAGTTGTAGCATTCCATATGCCATCTTTAGAATAGCCGAGCCTGCTATAGTTGCATTTTTGCATGTGTTGCATTAGGCATTTCAGCATATTTAGGATCATGCATGATTTCTAACGAGCTTCTATTTTGGCTTGGAGTACTCGGTAAGTTTTATGCTTTAGCATCCTTCATGCGTGTGAGTGACTGCCATGAATAGCATGCTTGCCATGAGGCTATGTGCTTATATGATATAACTGCCTTGAATGCCTGTGGGTGGAGGTTGAGTTATTTGGATTGGGACAAATCACTGATTGTTTGTTTTAAGCCCACTAGATTGTGGCAACACCATGTTTTCCTAAGCCCACCAGAGGGTGGCAAAATCTGCATCTTAAGCCTACCTGCGGGTAGCAAACCATCTTTCAAAAACAAACATGAAATGTTTTGTTCCAATTCAGACGGCCCGATCTATACTTGTTTGCTGCGAGCATCACATAGTAACCTAGGCTAATAATCGGAATAAGAACTCACAATGTTTTCAAAAACAGATATCATGGTTAGTAGAGGCCGGTCTTTGACCGGGCGAGCGAGGGTGCTCACGATGTGACCTTCCCCAATCGTACCCAAGTTCCCGAGCCAACTTTGGTGATGACGGACACGTGGCCTTTTGGCACCGAGTCAGGGTTTCCTAAATTTCCCATTTTAAAATATTTAGGTGGCGACTCTGTTATCTGGCAAAGCAGTCCATGTTTGGCACTTCTTTCAAAAAATCTGTTTTTTCTCAAAACGATTTGCCGGATTTGGACTCTTTGGTTCGAGATTTGGAACCGCAACAAAAATCGAGTCCGAACTGTAGCGAGGTCCCTCGCGGGCTTGTTACAGAGGAACACAAGTCTTAAAGGTTAGGGCTGATCTCCTGGTTGGTTACCTACAAGAGACAGACAAAATATAGAATGAGCGAACTCAGTGAATAATAGTACATAAATAATGTAATATTTTGTCTGAATAACCAAACATGTAACTGTAGATACATATGATTAATTACGTGCCGTGATTATTTCCAAAATAGTTATAGTCCAATTTCCTTAGCAGAATGGCTTTAAGCCCAGTTTATACAGAACCGCCATAGGCCTACAGATGCAGAACGACCATGGGTCCAGAAATAACAGTAATAATAGAACCAACAGAAATAGCAGAAATAACAGAAATAACGGAAATAACAGAACTACAGAAATAACAGAAATGGCAGAAATAACAGAACGCATAAGTGTGGTAACAGAACGCATATAGCGTAGTAACAGGACGCAATAAGCGTAGTAACAGGACGCATAAAGCGTAGTAACAAAAATAACCAATGTATGGACTCAAGAGGTGGCTCGTACGGATTCCAGAGGTGGCTCCCACCAAAGTGTAGCACTTCGTTCCGTACAGCACTTTGTTCCATACCAGAACATATTAGATTGACCTAAAATATCAGAAACATAATCTTATCAGAAACAGAGTCTTGTGCATTTCCAGATTCCAAACCATTTCTCATAATCATTTCCATATTCAGATTTTGCATAAGATCATATGTGGTACACCCATTAGCCATCAGATCAGGTAGGTCCGAAGACCACAACAGGTAGGTCCGAAGACCACAAAGTTGATACCAACAGCCACGGTATTGTTACCCCCGGGCGAGGGCCATCCGGACTAAGGGTGCCACAAATACTTTTTAGAAAACTGGATATTCGCTCGTTCATTTCCAACATATCATAACTTTTCAAGAATCAATCATTCGTATCATGGTATACTGAAAATACATAACATAAGTTTAATAGAACGTTGCTGATAACTGTTAACAAAAGGCAACATAGTTTACAGCTTGCACGCTTTCAGAAATACATAAATATTACAATTCCGTAATGTATATAGATACCATTACATCAACAGGCCGGAATAACTTATAAACTAACTTCACAGTGTTAATGGTTGTATGCAATTCGTATACAGATGTATGGGTAATTCACAGGATGGTATATTGACAATAATCCATAGCCATAACTCAAAATACGGAGTAGGTTCAGAATCATACCGACGTGTGCTAACTCTTTCAATGTTCACATCAATTCTCAATCAACAAACACGTTACCATATTAGCTCACGAAACAATCAACAAACACGTTACCATATTAGCTCACGAAAAATAAAGTGTTGTTAACAATATTCTTAACGGTAAACAAGGTACATTTGTACATCTGTAGTACTATTACTCACAGTGTTTAGATGCTAGGTCCGTCCCTGCAGCTAACCCTACACAATTCAATTCAACAACATTAACACAACCCCACGTAATCAACATAACTCCACATAATTATCACCATCCAAACTATTTAACATCATTCCACTCAGTGCTACCAAATATAATTTCACATAATTCAAATTAAAGTGCTAAGGCTCAATTTACATCATCCACATCATCAACAAACCCTTCCCCCCAATCTCCTTCCTCACTAAGACATGATTCACAAAGCTTCTAACAAGTTCATTCGCAAATTTAAACATAATTTCCAAGTATCACCAAATTCCAATTAAACTTGTATGTACATAATTCAATACGTCAATTTCATTATTCTACATTCAATTTGGGTTAAATCTTTGGTTATCATCCTTAAGAAACTTAGGGTTTCAAGAAAATAATGAGATTCCAAGAAATAATCAAACTTATTAACCCAACACTATTTTTCCATCAATTACACATCTAGGACTCATAAACCATTATTTAAACCCATCAATTAACTCCCAATATCTTCAAACCATAAAACCCCCAATGTTCAAACCCCAAAATTCCCAAAATCTCATAATTTCTTCCATATACATAACATAAATGAAGACTTGTACCATTATACAATGAAGACACCTCCAACCTATCTATGGATGTAAATATTAAAGAGTCTTCAACCCTTACCTCAACAATCAAGCAAAGGGGTGAGCTTGAGAAGAAACTTTCACCAATCCAAATTTTAATCGGGTAAAAACATTGATCCTCCTTAGTTCTCCATCCTACATGCCAAAACCATGGTGGATTGTTGATAAAAATGGTGAAATCAAAGGTTTGAGAGTTAGGGTTTCGGACTAAGGCAAAGAGGAAAGAAGAGGGTTGAAGAAAATCTATGAAATGATCCAAAATTCCGTTCTTAAAGCTGCTGTCCCGTAATTCCCGCTCGAGCGGACTGTTTTCCGCTCGAGCGGACCTGCCCTCAGCACAGATTCCGAAACTTTGAACAGGTATAACTCTCCCATCCGAACTCCGTTTTAGGTCGTTCTTGTGTCCAAATTGAAGCCCCGGAAATAAGCTTTCCAATGGTTCTAACCTCACATCCAAATTCAAAGTGTGGACAAAGAAAAGGATAAAAGAGTGACGGCTGGTCGCCGACAATTTATTCTAATTAAAGCTTTTGGCCCAATCTTACTTTGCCATCATATTACCACCACAACCAATACTCCAAAATAAAATAAGAAGGTTCCAAATACACTAATAAAAATGTCCAAAACAAACCCACACCTCAGAAATACAACTCAACCTAGAGGCCCGCTCGAGCGTCAACTCTTCCGCTCGAGCGTGCAGACCAACAAAGCCGTCCGCTCGAGCGTAAACTCCCTCGCTCGAGCGGAGAATCACAACTCCCAGAATCTCAGACCGTCTGCACAAATGCTGGAAACTCCAAAAGTCCGCTCGAGCGTCAACTCTTCCGCTCGAGCGGAGGGAAGAATTCTGGGTCGTCACAGTGCCACTTCACAAAGCTTGACTTTTATTCCTCCTGTGTTCACACCTACACACACATAGAGTTAATCATAGTTTGAAGAGAAAAATTCAGTGAGAGAGGTGTCATATTTTATGACATTGCATCTTCTGTTCTCAATATTCAAATCTCAGTTCCTTTGTTTATTCTTAGCCACAAAATCGTCTTTTAAGATTTTTACCACATCGTGTGATTGACAGTACATTAAAGCTTTGTTTTTGTTTTTGTTTTTTGTGTGTGATCAAAACACACTGTTTGTTTGGACTATATTTTTTTGTATTTGGTGCGACAAAAAATAAAAGTTAATAGAAATTTGGGCGGAAAATGTTTTTCACTTTTAAAAAAGTGAAAAATATTTCGAATTACTAATACCACTACACTATCACTGTCACCACCATTGTCACCACAACCATCACTGTCACCACCGTTGTCACACCACCACCACCACTGTCGTCGTTGCCATTCCACCACCTCAACTACCACCATCACCTCCTAACGTTGTGTTTGATTCAAGAATTTGTGTGAAGAAAAGAAAAAGGGAAGGAAAAAGTTTAAAAAAGACAAGTTATATTTCATATACTGTCACCATCTTTTTTCCTTTTACTCTCTAAATTTTTGATCCAAACAAAGCGTCCTTATTCCATATTTGAATATATTTCATACTAAAAGATGGTGGAAACACAATGCCAAGAAAGATTGATGAGTAGTTATTTCAGCCAGCATCTTTTGGAGCCTTTCAGATGTCAAGACTGATGAGTAGCTCATTTTTTTAAATTTTTTTGGATGAATACCCGTTAAGGGCAATGAGGTGTGTCTTTGGATACATACATATAAGTAGTGGCAAAGTCATCATTCCTGTGGTCAGAATAAGACTTTTGGATTTCAATCAAACCTTACCAAGGAAAGGGATGAGGGATACCAAATATAGCTCAAGTAGTTCTTGTATGTGATAGATTTCTGGGTACTTTGACCTTGTAATGGCCCAAGTATTGCATTCTGCAAACCCCCTTTTTGTACCTAATGGAGTCATACCTCCATTTTTTTAATCCTATCGATGTTGCTAATCTAGAGACAGACTTATAGAGAGATTCATTAAAATTTAGGCGCCATAATAAATTTCTTTTTGTCTTAAGAACTCATAATTTGTTTTCTATATCTTTTATGCAAGGCTACTGTTGAAAGTTTGAGCAATGATCACAGATCAAGAGAAATAACAATGAGAACATAACCCATGATGGGTTAGTACCCTCATTTTTATTACTGCTACCAAAAATAGTTAATTACATATTTTCTCCTTTATACATATAAATATTCTCAACACTGCACCTTAAGTTGAATTATAGATTATCTATCATATCTAGCTTGTTACTTAACTTAGACAGCCTAGGACAGAAAAAAGAAGATAGAAGAGCAAAGAGTGAAAGGAAGGGAGAACAGTCCATCAATTTTAATCCTTTCCTTCATCGATTCGATGCTCAGATGCCGTGTAGAGAGAGAGATTACATCTTTATACCAGCAATATTCTCCCTCTTAGTGGTGTTGTCCTTGTTGTTTGACACAAATATTCAATTCGTGTTAGCCAAACAATCATATATTGTCTTCATTGTGCTCAATTGGACTATATAAGAAGCAAATGAGGAATATTTAGCAAACTTTATTTTTAGCTGGTGCTAGCTTGAGTTGCGTACCAAAGCACTCGTATTTTCATATTCTTTTCATATTTTTTTGTTTTTCTCCTTTTATTTTTAGCTTATCAAAATTTTGACTATCCTTGTTACACGATTCTATGAATTTTTAATAATACAGTCTTATGTTGTAATTCTTTCAGTTCGACTGAAAGTAGGCAAATATCTAGATATACAAAACTAGTTCAAAGAAGAGTTTTTTGGATTTTAAATTATATGATTTTGAATCATTATTTCAAATATCTCTAGAATTCTAAACCCTTTAATCCAAACACACTCTTAGCTTATTACAGTGGTTTGTGACTGCATACGCCCCAGGAAAAAGGTTTCTTTGGGCCTCATAGATGTGCTCTTAAAGCTGTCATGGCTTCTGCTGCTTCCACTCAAAACTTAATGTATGCTGCTTGTGAGTTGTCTCTTGCTGACAAAAAGAAAATATTTGTGCAAATCTGTAAGCCATTTTACTTGTTCTTGTAGATTGGATTACTCTGTGCATACGTTATCAAAAAGTTCTACTTTGGCAGGCATGTAAATGCTGGTCTTTTGATTTGCCTCATTTTGTTCCACTGGAAAATCATGTTTTCATTTTCGCTTTATTTATTAATTTAATTGAGTCTCCAGAGGCAAGTGCTTTTGCATTATTATTATGCGAGTGACCAAATGAATGAATATAGCCCATTGTCGTGAATCAAATGTACCTCAATGCTACGTTATATTTTGGAGCTATTATATATACATATATGTATATATATATTCTACCATTAGTGATAGTGATATATGGTATTCTTGTAATCTTTTGGCATCTTATGTTATCCGTGTTACTTTATCATCGAGGATCACATCAACTCTTTGAAGTTTTGATTTGTTAGATGCATTTCTACTAAATTGGTTTATAAAATAAAATTATTTATATATGAGTTTAGATGTAATTGATAATATATTAATGTTTTCTTTGTTTATTTTCTTTGCAGATTGGTTTTTGATGACGTTTGGAAGTATACTTGCAAAAGAAGATCAACTGTTGAATTTTGTTTCCTGAACTGATACTTAGTTGTAGTTGCAAATCAAGATTAAGTGTTGATTTTTTGTGTGGATTCCACGTTAGTTCATTTTGAGATTTGCTTTGATGGTTTTTTTGTTATACTTAATGGTTTATATTATTAAAGTTGTTTGATAGATATATTTTGATTTATAATATAAATTGTTTACTAAATATTTTTGTGGAGTGATATACAATAGCTAGTGGATTTCTTAGTACAATTAAAAGGCTATTGGGATATGAGCAGGGATATTTGTGAAATAATAATTGAAATTAAAATATAAAATATGGAACAGGTTTAGTGACGAATTTATTTCGTCATTTGTACTTGTTATTATGACAAAGTGATTATTCCTCATTAATAAACATTTTTTGTGACAAAATTTATTGCAGCGCATATATGAAAGTTTTCATTGATTTTGTTGTTTGGTGACGAAATATATTTCGTCACGTATATATATATTTGTGACAAAATATATTTCATCATATATATAAATATATTTGCGACGAAATATATTTCGTCACCCATGTATGACTTTTAAAGACGAAAAATTCCGTCACCTTTGCATCTTACTGTGACGAAATTATTTCCTTATCAATGATCAACATTTGTGACAAATTTATTCATCAACTAAAATTATAAATATGGTACTGAATAATTATTTGGTGACAAAAATGAGAATTTTTTGCGACAAAATCATGTTTTATTAGTGACAAAAAATTTCGTCACTGAATTAATTTCATTGGTGACGAAATTATTTTTCGTCACGATAGTTTTTAGTGACAAACATTCAATGACGAAACTGGTGACGAAAATATTTCATCACAAATATCTATAGTGACGAAATTAGCTCTTTCGAGACAAAAAAATTCCGTCATTCAAGACCCAACTTGTTGTAGTGCCCACTATTAAATCTTCATATTCAGCTTGATTATTGAAACAAGTAATTTCATTCACTCTGAAACCATGTGTGGTTTCTACCCCTAGTGGTGACTTAATCACCACACCAATTCTAGTTAGACCATTGGTTTTTGATCCATCGAACTACATTTGCCATGGTTCAACACTAACTATACCAAGTTCCATTATCTCTTGGCTTTCTGTTTGACATGGATGGTCTGCTAAAAAGTTAGTGAAAACTTGTCCTTTTACTGCCTTTTGGGGGACATATTCTAGATGAAATTGTGATAAAGCTAGTATCCATTTGTCAATTATTCCTCTCAACATAGGTCTAGATAACATATATTTAACCAAATCTATGGTTGTAATTACTAAGACAGTTGTAGGCAAAAGATAGTATCTTAATTTCATTGCAGCAAAATACAATGCAAGGCACAGTTTTTCCATAGCTAAATATTTACATTCACAAGAATTTAGAAACTTACTAAGGTAATAAATTGCTTGTTCTTTGCCTTCTTTATTGTCTTGGGCTAAGAAAACTCCGAGTGAATCTTCTGCTGCAGCTATATACAACTTCAAGGGCTTATCACCCTTTTGTGGCATCAGCACTGGAGGGTTGGCCAAGTAAGCTTGAATTCCTTCGAAAGCAGTTTGATGCTCTGCTGTCCACACAAACTCCTCTTCATCTTTCAGCCTTAATAAGGAAGAAAATACTTTAGTTTTCCCTGCAGTATTAGAAATGAATCTTCGAAGAAAATTAACCTGTCCAAGGAATTTTTGTAATTCTTTCTTACTTGATGGAGGTCTGGCTTTAGTGATAGCTTTGGCTTTATTCTGATCAATTTGTATTCCCTTCTTGTATACTACATAGCCCAGGAAGTTTCTAGCTGATACGCCAAAAGCACATTTGAGAGGATTAAGTTTTAACTTGAACTTTCTTATTCTTTCAAAAGCTGCTTCCAAGTGAAACAAATGTTCCTCCATGAATTGGGACTTTACTACAACATCATCAATGTAACACTCTAAATATCCTTCAATGAGATCATGAAATATAGTGTTCATAGCCCTTTGATATGTAGCCCCAGCATTCTTCTGGCCAAATGGCATTTTAACCCATTAGAATGTGTCAATATTCCCAGGACATCTAAATGCTGTCTTGTGGATATCCTCTTCTGCAATGCAGATTTGGTTATAACCAGAGTACCCATCCATCATTGATAAAATTTTATGCCTTGCTGAACTGTCCACCAATAAATCTACTATGGGCATAGGATACTCATCTTTTGGAGTTGCTAAATTCAAGTTTCTAAAATCGATACATATCCTCATTTTACCATTCTTCTTAACTACAGGCACAATATTGGATAGCCATTCAACATACTTGGCTGTCCTAATAAAGCCTGCCTTGAGGAGCCTAAGAATTTCCTCCTTGACCTTCTAAATCACTTCAAGACTCATCCTTCTTGGTTTTTGCTTATATAGCTTGAAATTAGGCCTCATAGGGAGCCTATGTTCTACTAATGACCTATCCAATCCTAGTAGTTCATTATAAGACCATGCAAAGCAATCTTTATATCTCTTCAAGACCACCAACAACTGGTTCCTATCTAGAGCATTCAACCAAGCACTAATGTAGGTGGGCTGCTGTATGGAACCTTCCCCTAAGTTCACTTCTTCCAAAGGGTCTTGCATCTGGGAACTCACTAATGCTTCTTTTTTGATTTCTTCTGTCTTCGAAGCAAACTCCTTGCTTTGTTCTGCTCCCAGTTTCTTTGATTCAACATCTTTGCCCTCCTTCTCATAGAGAAAATCTGTCCATAAGGCTTCTTCTTCCTGTATCTCCTGGACTTTTGTTTCAATGTCCACATCACAGTATTTATCCAAGGCAAAAAATCTGACCTGTTGCTGCCCCTGCTTGCAGCCAATTATCATGGCTTCTTTCTCTTGCTCTTGCACCTTCTGGATAATTGATTTTATATCCAATATTGAGAACTTAATTAGAGCCAAAGATCTGGCCTCCTGGGTTTCATCACTTTGCCTATAACCAGGCATCATTATCATCCTTAACGACAAACTCTTCATCAGCACTTTCCTGGATTAAGTACTTCAGGTGTGCTAATTCCTCATCAGCTGTCACTTCGGCTGATCCATCAGGTTTTCTCAGTATACTGAGTGGTGTCACTCCTTCAGTATACAATTTGGCCTCTGCAAAATCTGTACAAACTATGAAGGGCTGAGGGTCTGCATTGATCTCCTCTATCTTTCCATTGGACAAGGCCATCATGATTTTCTGATGTAAAGAGGAAGTCACACATTTGTTGGTGTGAATCCAATCCATTCCAAGTAGAGCATTATACTTAGCATTGTTGTTGATAACGAAAAATGCCATCATGCAGTCCCTGGTTCCCACACTCAGGTTGATAGGCAGAATGCCTTGAGCCATCTGTTTGTCTCTAGCGAAACCAGTAATGGTTGTACTGGTTGGGATTAGTCTGGGGTTTCTTTTTCCTAGTTTCTTCAAAGAAGATTTTGGAAGCAGGTTTACTGCTGCCCTATTATCCACCAATACCCAGTTCATCTGTATCCCATCGAAGAAGGCCTTGATATACAAGGGTTTGACATGCTATGTCATGGATGTCGTGGGATAATCAAAAGGGTATGAGAGGTTAATGCTCACCTCTTCCTCACTCTCATCTCCAGTCTCCATTGGTATGGCCACTTCAGATTCATCTTGCACCATACTCACTTGTGAGTCTTCACTAGAAACTGGAATTAGGTCAATTTCCTGACCTTCTTGGTTTTCATCTTCAGCTTAGAATTCCTGTGGTAGTATATGTACCATATTCACTGATACTGGAGGAAACAAGCCAAATTGGATGACTGGCTGTACCTGTTTCTCTTCTTGGCCAACTTGTTCAATCACTTCAGAAGCATCTTCCATGCTGCATTCTGGTACTTCAATACTAGTAACTTTCTTTGAATGGTCTGTTTCTGCTGTTTTTTCGACCAAAAATGTTTGTTCAGCCATAAAGGCTTCAAACATTTCTTCCTCAACCATTTCCTTCCTTTGGCCTAGACCAACTTCTCCCTCTGCCTCACTATCACTTTCCATCAAAGTTTTTTCCAATCCTGCCAAACTGGATCTTTCTTTGGCTTTCAGTTCGGAATGAACTTTGGCCAATTGTTCTTTGCTGCAAATCTTTTTGTCTTGAGGAGTCGATTTTGGATTATGATCTAACTTTGAACTTTTCTTTCCCTCTGTCTGGCCCCTTGGCTGGACCAATGAAGAACTTTATCCGCTTTCTTTCAAATCCTTCTGGTACTAAGTGTACCTTCGCTAGATCTTCCTCCTTTGGGACCTAGAAATCACTGGGACCATATTTGGCTCCTTTGTTTTTGGATGCTTAAGTAACACCCAATTATTTGGAGCCACCAAATGAGGTTTAACCATCCTACCTTGGTCTCCAACCACATTTCTTTGGGCAAACATTTCCCTAGGTTTATTCTACATGACAAACCAATCTGGAACTCCAGGTACCCATGAACCTACTAGCCCAGTTGTTGAACTGCCTCTTTTTTCCTTCGAAGCCAGCTTCCAAGCTGGCTGTGAAGGCCACTACTTGGCCCTGAGTCCCTGTTTTGGGCCCAATTCAGGCCTTCCATGAAGGTGGCCACTTTCCATCCTATGTGAGGCTGATCTAGGGGGTCAATCCCTGGATTTGATCCCATAGCTTGAACCCCTTTCAGGTCTCCTTTCAGGATGATTGCCCTCCATTTTGTAATAGTTAGGTGGTCTGGATTCATGTAGAGGTCTCTTGCCCTTGGAGTGCACTCTAGCGGCTGTTGGTTCAGTCATTAATGGCTGCTACCTAATACCAGTTGGATATGGCCTTTTGTTATAAACACTGGTTGGTTTAGGACGCCTCTGCACATCTTTGTAATATTGTTTCCCATCAATCGGAAGCCCTTTCAACCACTTGTAGCTCAACCTGCATCTGGGACACATTCTTTGCATGATAGCTGCCTCTAAATAATCATTATCCAGTGCCTCTTCATCAGAGTCTTCCCTCTGGTCTGCAAAACCTTGTCCAACAGTTGGTAAACTTCTAGCATCTTTCTTGACAGTAATCTGGTTGGCAACATGCATTTGCATGTTGACCTCTTCCAATTCTTTCAAGGACAAGTTCTGGAAGTCTGGCACAATAACATTGGCTGCCACTTCTCTAATTTATGGGAATGGATTAGTGTCAATCCCCATGGCCTTTTCTGCTTTAGCTAGGAATTTTAAACTCCCCTTTCGAATCTGCTCTTAGATCCTATCTCGAAAAACAATGCAGTTTTTAGTTGAGTGAAACCAAGAATTATGCCATTTATAATATACTTCCTTTAAGTTCCTCTGGAGACGGAATTTTGACTCATTTTGGTAACTTCAGGAAGTTTGCAGCAAGCAAATGATCAAAAATGTCATCTTCCTTTATTAAATCGAAAGAATATTTCCTATGAAGGTCTTTCTTTTTAAACTGCTGGTCTATTGTGGTGTCTTTATGAATTAATGCTTCACAGATCACAGGTTCTTTCCCTATAATCTCTGCTGCATCAATCTCATAATTAGGATCTTTATAGTTACTTCGATCTTGTTCTTCTTCTAGTAATGCTTCATACCTAGACACCTTATAGGTCAGTTTCACTAAGTCTCTAAACTTAGTTGAGTCAAACTTCTTTCGAAGCCTAAACTCTAGACCATTTGGAGCCAATCTCACGAACTCAGGCTCTGGTAGGACAATCATACATTTGTTTGAGCAGCCTTCTCATCAGGCCTTTGACTCAACCTTGCCAAGTCTGCCATAGAAACTTCTAGCTCCGTTTGGAAGAATTGGGCATGAAATGCCTCCTCCATCTGTTGCCAAGTTTGGATAGAGTTAGGTGTAAGATTAATATACCATACAAAGGCTGCCCCAGTTAGAGAATTTGGGAACAGTCTCAACTTCATGTAATCATTATTGGTAAATTCACCACATTGAGCAGCGAACCTAGCAATATGCTTTACCGTTGACTGGTTTCCATTCCCATAAAAATAGCAAAGTCTGGCATCCTAAGTCTTCTTGTGTATTCATGTACCCTATCTACCCATTCCGGATATTGTTTCCTATACACAGGAGTTTGAACCCCCCGAGCCATCGGTTCACACATCTCTCTAATAATGTCAGCAATTTGGTCCCTAGGAACCATATTTTGTGCTTGTTGAACCACTACTGGAGGAACAAACACAGGATTTGGTGGACAACCTTGTGCCTGAGGTCCTCTTGATCCATAGGGTGGCACATTTGGGACTGGTTGTCCCTGTGATGCTGGCTGCTGTTGAGGGTATAGGCAACCCCTCTGAATCTGTCCTGCGAAAGGTACTGGAACAGGTGTTATGTTTCTTTCAATTGTAGGGAACCCTTCCAATACCCCGGGTATAAATTCGAACAAAGGATTAGTGAACCCCTTTGTGCCAGGTATGGCTTTAAACATGGGATTTGAAAACATCCTTATGCCATTTTCTTGTGTTGGGCCAAATCCACCAATTTGCATGGCTTCACTATTAAGTAATGAGGCATTTTGATTTATCACAGGTCTCGAAAGAGGTTCATACCAAGACTGAGGTGATGGTCTTTCGTAGTTTTGGTTACTAATTTGACCATTAGAATGTCCATTATTTTGCATAGGCTGTTTATCTCTAGCCAATCTTTATGCTGAGGGACATCTGAAATTTCCTCCATATGTCTTCGTTGGTTGATCGGTATCCATTCGATCCATGAAGGATGTTGCCCACCTTTCCATTGTGTTCATTAACTGTTGTCCCATGGCATCTACTAGGCCACTCCATGGATTCATTGGCTGAGTAGATGGAACAGTGGATGGTCCAATTCCTTGGCCTCGTCCAATATTTTGAACATGTGGTACTTGTTCCGAAGTGCTAGTCTGTTCGACCATAGGTTCTGATAAAATAGGTACTTCCACAGAATGTGTTATCACATTATCCTCTGGTTAGGCATTTCTTTCTCTCCTTCCACACCTTCTTCCAAGCGTTCATTTTCTCCTTGTCTCTTACGTCTAGCCATTTCAATTAGTCCCACTGGGCGTGCCAAAAATATATGTTGGCTTTTTTGGCTTTCGAAGGTTATTATTGTAATTTTGAGCGTGCCAGCAAGGATTAATCAGTCCTTACAGAATATTAATTGCCAACCAATTATCAGACGATTGTGTTTTAATTCTTTCAGCCTCAATGAAGAGGACTTTTACTAGTGGCTTTGTTTGGAAGAATTAAGCAAACAATGATTAAATGAAGAACAATCGTAACATTTCATTAAGTAAAATGAAAGACCTACAAAGATCCAAATCAGCCTCGTAGAGGTTTACAGTGACAAACTACTTGAAACTACTCCTATGAACGAAGTGCAGTGCAGAAATTTGAAGTACAGGAATGTAAAGAACAAGAAATATAAAAACTGGAAAGAAAATAAAGTAGATAAAACTGGTTTTTTAAATCTGAGTCTGGAGGCTCTTTTTGGGACCTTTTCTGCTATTTATACTTCTTAGTGATAACCGTTGAAATGAGCTTCTAACCATCGAATCATTCCCCATGATTGCTGATCATGTTTCCTCACAGTTAGCTCCACTACGCCATGTCTGCAGTTAAGCTTCCCTCTTGATTTTTGAATTTAAATATGGGTAACTGTTAAAACCACGTCATCTTGCACCTCTCTACTGATTCCATGCTATATAGATCCACAATAACCAATACTAACTGCCACGTGTGTGATTAGGATTGAAGATTTGAATTGTCTTCCCATATTACCCACATTCTGCCACATGTTAAACTGTGATTAACCTATACAAAATATGTAGCCAACAATATATAAATTATATAAGGAAAAATAGGTTTTTAACCCACAAGCTTTGTGAGAGTTCTAATATCCAATCATAATTTTCTAATTTTTTGATTTTAAAAAATAAATAACCTCAACATTTATTGATTTGTCCTAACTCACAAACCTTTTTGACTTCTTTCATAATTGCTGCAACACCCTTTTCAACTTCTCCCATACACTATAGTTGGTGATGGATTGTTAAATTATTGTTATAAAAAATCTAAAAAACATAATTTGTATATTAAAAATATATATAAAACAAATATAAATATCTATATATATATATTTATTATATAAGAAAAATGAGGTTTCTAATGAGAAGCCTCCTAAAAATTCCAAATTCTCATTTTAAAATTATTGATTTTTCAATTTATAAAATAAATTAAAAAAACTATTGTCTGATTTATTTATATAATTATTTTAGAAATAATAATGGGAAGATAACAAAAATATTTCATAATCTCTCCATCATAATCTCTCTCACCAATTTTCAAAAACAAATAATAATTAAAACTTGCCTTCATTTTCTCTCCTCCAAAAAATCAGATAATATTTTTAATGACAGTTGTGAGTATCTGTCTATATCTTATATATTATATTATAACATAACAAAAAAAAATTTAAAATCAGATGTACAAACAGATAAAATTAATAAATTAGATTTTTATTTATTCATCAAAATATTTCTTTTGCCTTTTAATATCCAATTTTAAATTTTAAAAATCTATAAAGTCTATCTAAACAAATCTGATTTGAAAATATCTTCCACTATCATTCTTTAAATTAATAAAACTCACATATCTATCACATATTTAACTTGCATCATAATTTACCTAAATAATAATAATTAAAAACAAATAGAAATCACAAATAAATTAAATTTTTTTTAAAAATAAAAACCTACAACTCCATCTAAAATAAATTGAAAAAAAAAATAGAAACCACACAAAAATAAAAAAGATAAGAATTTAGATGTGGATATCAAAAAGATATAATAATATCTAAATTTGAATTATGATTTAATAATATAATTATCTATTTTTTTGATGTATATCTATCAAAATTTTAAATCACTTAATAGGATAAATTAATTAATTTTCTAAAATTATTAATTTTTCAATTAATAAAATAGATTTTTTTTAAAAACTATTGACTGATTTATTTATTTAATTATTTTAGAAATAATAAGTATCCTTTAATTTATGAATTACAAATGGAAATATAACAAAAATATTTCATAATCTTTCCATCCTAATCTCTCTCACCAATTTTCAAAAAAAATATTAAAACTTGCCTGCCTTCTCTCTTTTCCAAAAAATCAGATAATATTTTTCATAAAAGTTGTGAATATCTATCTATATCTTTTATATTATATTATAACATAACCAAAAAAAAAAAAAAACTAAAAATCAAATATACAAACACATAAAATTAATAAATTTGATTTTTATTTATTCAGTTAAAATATTTATTTTGCATCTCAATATCCAATTTTAAATTTTAAAAATCTTTAAAATTTATCTAAACAAATCTAATTTGAAAATATCTCCTACCATCATGTTTTAAATCAATAAAACTCACATGTCTATCACATATTTAACTCTCATCATATCTTACCTAAATAATAATAATTAAAAACAAATAAAAACCATAGATAAATTAAATTTGGGAAAAAAATAGAAACCCACAACTCCATCTTAAATAAAATTTAAAAAAAAAAAAACAAACAAACAAACAAACCAAATTGAAACAACACAAAAATAAAAAATATAAAGATAAGAATTCAGATATGGATCTCAAAAAAATATGACAATATCTAAATTTGAATTATGATTTAGTAATATAATTATCTATTTTTCTTATGTATATCTATCAAAATTTTAAATCACTTAATGGGATAAATTAATCAATTTTTAAGTCTTATTTAAAGAATAATCTGATTAGTTATCCTAACTCCTACACTTCACGGGCACTGGTGAATGAGCTAACGGATTGGGTTAGGTGAGGTCTAAGTTGTTAGAGATAACATTCTCTCATTTCATAAATTTATTTGTTTTTTAATTTTATTTTTTCCACGTGTGATTCTCTTTCTGTGCTGTTGGTTTAGTTTTGGTTTTGGTTTGGTTTGGTTTGGTTTCGGTTTCGGTTTTATTGAGATTTATATGTTTGTTTACAGGTTTGCATGGTAGAGAATAATTATTGGTGATTATGGTTGCAATCGAAATATCTATGCCCGTTCTATGTCATAGATTTTGATCGGATTTTGTTTTCTTCAATGATAACCATAAAATTGAAGTAAAAAAAATGAGTATCAAAATTTTTTATTTTTTATTGTCATTTCACTTTATAGAAAATGTGAAAATTTATTGAAAATTCAAGATTTTACTAAAACATTAGGTAAATTTAAAACTTTTAAATATTATTGTATTATTCATTTTTATCCCTTTTTTTTCCCATTGTGCAATTACAGTTATTTGTTAGTTTTTTAATTATAATTCAATTAATCGAAAATTAAAGCTTAACATAACTTTTCATATATATTATAATTAATTTGTTACAACTATAGTTGTATATAATAGCATAATATATAGGTATAATATTTAAATATAATTTCTATCTTTTTATGTGATTAAATAGTCTATCTTAAATAATATATAGAAAAGTTAGATGACTTCTTTTATCTCTAAAAAACCCAATATGTTTTTTATTTTACTGTTTAATTTTTAAATTGAAATATCAATTGTTTATGTCCATAAAACAAAACTGATAAACACATATCCAAAAACTACACATTTTTTGTTTTTATTTTTTTTAATGTGTAGGATATTTACAAATGGAAAATGTTTGACACTTCAAAATTTTATCCAAAATCTGACTTATAATGATGTAGTCATAAATGTCAATTTTTATACAAATATGAGAACATAATTAATTAAATTATACATTTCAACTAACCACATACTCAAATTTTGACTATTTCAAGATGTTATTTCACTATAATTCCAATTAAAAGAATCTACGACCCGTAATTTTTTTTTATCAAATTATAATTTGATAAAAATTTAAAAAGATGAAATGTTGGAAATTATTGTTTTTTCCATCAAAATTGGTGAAAAGAAAAAAAAATTGGGATAAGAATGAAATTCTTTTAAAAATTGATAAATATTTAATGAAAAAGTTAAAGTAATTCATATAAAAGCAACAATTTTAGGGAAAATTAATCTAAGGTCCCTCTCTCATTTTTAGTAATGTAAGAGATCCACAATATTATTATATAAGGTCTAAGGTCCCTTAACCCCACACCCATATATCACAGAGAAATTTGACTCTCCAAACCATGGCACTCAATCTCTGACAAAGACAAACCAGTATTTCTCTCTCTCTCTCTCTCTCTCTCTCTCTCTCTCTCTCTAAATCTATCAATCTAATTTTGTTGATATTTATTCATTCATACGTGACTTTGATTTGCAGAATGCATAAATCCAATGTTGAAACTGAACCAACCAGTGAATTCAAGTGGAACAGCGAATGAAGAAGTTTACATGACTTTGATTTACCATAAGTTCTATCAAGACATTCTCTCCCCTCTTATCTACGTCAAGGACCTCCGCAAGTACGGTGTAACCCTATAGTTCCTCATCGACGAGGACCGCAAGCCTGTCCACGATGTCCCCACCGTCTACTTCGTCCAATCCACTCACCTCAATGTTCAGCGAATCATTTCCGATGCCTATCGATCTCTCTACAATTCCTTCTATCTCAATTTCTCATCCTCGATTCCTCGCCTTTCCTTGAAGATCTCGCATCGAGGACTCTCAATTCTGACTCCATCAATCGAATTTCCAAGGTACACAAACAGTACTTGGAGTTTGTAACCCTAGAGGATAATTTTGTTTTCTCTTACGGATAAGCCTTGTTATGTCCAACTGGTTGCAAAATTATGTGTTGGATAATCAACATTGGAGTGAGATTAAGAGTTGTTTTGTTGAGTTTAAGATTTGTAAGAGAATTAAAGATGATATGGGTGTATATATATACAAATTTTGAAAGATTTGTATATATAGATATGGCAATGATGAAATACAAGTGAAGTGTGAGAATGAAGCTCAGAGGAGTTTCATTACATTACAACAGTAAAGAGAGAAAGAGAGAAAGAGATTTAAAGAGAGAGAGATTTACAGAGAAATTTCAATTCTTTGTGAACAAAGCCTAAACCAAAGAAATTTCACACCTAAACCAGAGAAATTCTCTTATCTGACTTTGAGTTCATGAGCTTGATTGGTGTATTTTCATGCCTAAACCAGAGAAATTCTCTTATCTGTTTTTTTGTTTTTGTTCAATTTTTTCAAATTTGATCAAAAATACCAATTTTCTCTGGATAGAGCCACACAAAGCCACACAAATTTTTTATAACACAATTTTCTCTAGATAGAGCCACACAAATTTTCTCTAACATAATTTTCTCTGGATAGAGCTTACAAATTTCTCTGGATAGAGCCAAACAAAGCCACACAAATTTTCTTTACACAATTTTCTCTAGATAGAGCCACACAAATTTTCTCTAACACAATTTTCTCTGGATAGAGCCACTGTAATAACCCCGACCTCCGATTAATGCTAATCCATGATTATTTATGCCAACAGTAATTTAGAAGGAATCCAAATTTAATTTGCATATGTATTGCATTATCTTTGCGTTTCTATCTGTTTGCCATAAAATAATCTGTTCATGTTTAGACTTTCAACTGTGAATTGAAAGCCTTATCGGCGCCCGATTTCGAAATTGACTTAATATATGTGTTAGTTAGGATTTATAGAATTTTATGGTAGGTTTAATTAAAATTCGGTTCGGAACGATTAAATTAAATTAAATAATGTTAATTTACACTTGTTTGAGTTATTACAAGCTTGCCACTTAGTGGCTTGATTCTAGACAACCTTTAATTGCCTTATTACATATTGGATGCATCTTTGCTCATCATCTTGTGACCAAAACGTGAGAGAGGGAGAAAATTAAGAGATTTGGGTCTTGGTTCAAGAATTTCATTCACAAGAAGGAAGCTTGAAGATTTGTTCATCTAGTTCATAATTCTAGCACCTAAATTCCAATTTAGCATCTAAGGTATGAAACTAAGCCCTTAACATTGGGTTGAGCTAATTTATACATGAATTCTAGTAGTTGGAGCTAGAAGATGTGAGAATCAAGCTTAAGGAGTAGAAAAGTAGATCAATCCATGCATGCATGCATGTTTCATGACATTTTGGAGTTTGATTTTCAGGAATTCTTTCATGTACGTGTTGAATCCATTCTAATTTTGGAAACACAATGAGTTTCATGTGATTTAGTAGCATTTGATCATGTTTTGGAGGGCCTTAGCTCAAAAATGTATATGCATGTGAGGTTCATATATTGATTTTGAATTTAAGTTGAGTTTGTGCATAATTGAGATCCTTTTGGGTCATGATTTCTTGAATTGAAGCTTTAAACATGTTGTTTTATGAGTCTTCATGTGTTTCCTTAATTTTGGGCCCTAAAAAACGAGTTTTGGATGGTTGAATGTTGAATTTCATGCTTGGAGGTCAATCTGGATTTTCTAGAAATTTGACCCACGCTCGAGCGGGGACTTTCACGCTCGAGCGTGAAACCTGAGTACGTGCACTTCCGCTCGAGCAGCGAGAGTCATGCTCGAGCGTGAAATGCGTATACCCAGAAGTTTGTGTGTTTTGCAGTCTGCTCGAGCGGGGGAAGCCACGCTCAAGCGAGGGTCTGTGTCACACGCTCGAGTGGGGGTCGAGCGCCCATCGAGCGTGAATTTCATACATCCAGCACTTTTTCATAAGTTTGTAGTCCGCTCGAGCGGGGAAGTCCACGCTCGAGCGGAGCTTCATTGTCTACATGTCCGCTCGAGCGGGGAAAGCCACGCTCAAGCGTGGACCTTATCTTCAGCAAAATTTGAGAAATGGTTTCCAATGCATTTTTGCATCCTCATTCCATCCTAGGCATTCCCAGGCCATGTTTAAGCCCCCATAATGAGGATAAGAGATTAGAAAAACACTAAGAGCTAACGAAATAAGTTTTGTACAATTAGAACGTGTGTTTCAAGTGTGCATCTGTTATGTGTTATGTAGGTCACGTGCCACGTACCGTTTGACCAAGTTTACTCCGTTTGTCTGTCTCAAGGCCCACTATGAGTAATAACTCTGTAAAGTTATGTTTAACTTAAGTATTTTCTGACTGGTATGGTATGATCTGTTTTCTGAACTGCTATCTTACGAATTATGAATGAATGTCCAATTTTTCTGAAAAGTATTTGTGGCACCCTTAGTTCACGTGGCCCTCGCCCGGGGGTAACAATACCGCGGCCAATCTGCACGTGACCCTCGCCCGGGGGTAACAATACCGCGGCTAATCTGCACGTGGCCCTTGCCTGGGGGTAACAATACCATGGCTACTTGCGCGCAAGATATGGACCTTTATAGTCGTTGGTACCAACTATGCATGTAGGTCTCTGGACCAAATTGATCTGATAGCTAATAGGTGTACCACGTATGATCTTATGCAAAATCTGAATATGAACATGAGTGTGTATCTAAATCTATTTCTGTTTTGAAGTCTGAATATGTTCTGATTTAAATACTGGATTCTAACTTGTGCTGGACATCATTCATACAACCCCTTTACTCTGTTATTATTCACTGGGCTTTCGCTCACAGTTTCTATTATGTATGTAGGTGAGTCGGCACATGACCAGGGCCAGAGTTGACAGCCTTCTATTCTGTTTTGTCAGCCAACTGTTGCGTTTCCCGAGGAGGTTCCGGTCGAAGTCTAATGCTATGGCTGTTTTTGTATTCATGCTAGTCTCTGTATGTGTTTTGTAAAGACAGGTCTTGGGATGTAAATACTTTGTAAATATTGGTGTCCTCTGACTGGCATGCTTATGTATATATATAAGTTTTGAAATGTTCTGTCCCATGTACGTGATCACAGCTCATTGGACCTTGTCTATTTTGTATTATTGCTTCCGCAGCCCCTTATTATTTGCTAATCTGTTCAGAGGCCTTGGGTAATCCACGGATTACTGGCCGGTTACGGTGCTAAACTTATAGGGGCGGGTTTGGGTTGTGACAACCACACAAAGTCACATAAATTTTCTCTAGATAGAGCCATACAAAGCCACACAAATTTTCTTTAACACAATTTTCTCTGGATAGAGCTTACAAATTTCTCTGGGTAGAGCCACACAAATCTAACACAATTTTCTCTGGATAGAGCTTACAAATTTCTCTGGATAGAACAACACAAAACCACACAGATTTTCTCTACACAATTTTCTCTGGATAGAGCCACACAAAACCACACAAATTTTCTCTTCACAATTTTCTCTGGATAAAGCTACACAAAGCCACACAAATTTCCTCTAACACAATTTTCTCTGGATAGAGCCACGCAAACCCACACAAATTTTTTCTACACAATTTTCTCTGGATAAAGCCACACAAAGCCACACAAATTTTCTCTATACAATTTTCTCTGGATAAAGCCACACAAAGCCTCACAAATTTACACAATTTTCTCTGGATAGAACCACACAAAGCCACAAAAATTTTCTCTGGATAGAGCTTGCAAATTTCTTTGGATAGAGCCACATAAAACCACACAGATTTTCTCTACATAATTTTCTCTAGATAGAGCCACACAAAACCACACAAATTTCTTTGGATAGAAGCATACAAAGGCACACAAATTTTCTCTACACAAATTTCTCTAGATTTCTTTGGTACTCAGAGAAATTTCAATTTTCTCTGGTTTGAAAGATGATGAATGGAGCCTTGTGAATGCACCCTGCAATAAATTACAGATTTATAGTCCAAAAAAATTCTCAACAATTCAAATTTATAGTCTAGAGAAATTCTCAATAATAATGAAGCATTGTGAACCAGAATTTCTTTGTGAAATCTAGAGAAAATTTGACCAGAGAAATTCTTTGTGAACCAGAATTTCTCTATGAAGTCCAAAGAAAATTCGTCCAGAGAAATTCTCTGTGAAGTCCAGAGAAAATTAGACCAGAGAAAATCTCTATGAACTAGAATTTCTTTGTGAAGTCCAGAGAAAATTCGTCCAGAGAAATTCTCAAGATCGAATTTTCTCTAGATCAATATTGAGGGATCTTAGATATTATGAAAATATTGAGTGTCCTTTATGTTATAAAATCTTAATACTAGGGACCTTAAAAAAAATCTCCAAAATTTTATTCAAATTTAAAATCAAATAAGATTAAAAAATTAAAAGAAAATGATGAAAGTTTAAAAATATTTTGAAAGCTTCTTATTATTAAATAGTAGAAACCCATATGTGTATTATATTCATATTATATTTTTAATTACGAAATTGAAATAAAAAAATGTAACTTTTAAATTATTGAATTAATAATAAAAATATCATATTAATTATTATTAAATATCATTTTATTTCACATTTAATAATAAAATTATATATTTGTCTTAATTATAATTTTTAAATTTATATATTTTTATAACAAGAAAAGATATGTCATACCTCATTTAGCTTCCGTTTGAGAAGTGGGTTGGTTTTTTGATTTTTTTAGCTATTTTAGCTTGGGCTAAAAAGTTTGGTTTGGGAAAGACTTTTTGATTTTTTTGACTTTTTTTTAAAATAAGAGTGTAATGATTATGGGTCGGATGTAATGTTTTGTTTGTTGTGACTAAAATAGCCTATTTTATTTTTTGTGACTATTTTAGCCCCTAAACCACTTACCAAACACCACCTTAATCTTATTTAATCACATTTAACTTTTTTTAATACAAATTATCAAAATTGTACTAATTAGACTTATATATATATTTTTTAATTTTTTTAAACTAATAATTACAAAAAGTTATAAATATAAAAATTAATTTATAAATTTTATGTATGCTACAAAAATAAAATATTAAATTATTTTAAAATAATTATAATAATATTTTAAATTTATAAAATTGTGTATAGTACGGATTACACTAGTTTAAAAAAAAAAAAAAAAAAAAAAAAAAAAGTGAGCAAACCAACGGCAGAGATCAATCAGCAAAACAAGATCAATCTCTTCACAGCGTACGTGTCACTCGCCCATTGGCCAAGAAGAATTCTCCCCGAAACCAGTCTCTTCGTAGTTTCTCTGCAATTGGCACAACGCCCAAGTAATCTCTTTCTCTCTCTCTCTCTCTCTCTCTCTCTCATGGCCACCGCAATTGCTTTCATCACGACGACCACTACTACGCCGACGAAGCTCTGTCCCTCTGCGCTCTCTCACTGTGGCTCGAACTCGAATCGCCCAAACTCGCTTCTATCTCTCTTCACGAACCCTAATTTCAACACCAAATTCTCATCACTCAAGACCAAAACCCTGCATGTCAATGCGTCCTCTACCATCGGTCTGTATTCAATTCTCTATCTCTCTCTCTATATATATATATGCAAATGACATAGACATTGTTTTTTAGCCTGGTTTTTGAGTTTATAGATGTGATTGTATGAACTTCTTACTTGCATTGTGGGTTTCCCTACTGAAATTTGAACTGGTGATGCATAAGCTTGTTTCAGTGATCCTTATTATGCTAAATTTCACTTTTGTTTTTAAATATGCTCTCAATTTGGTCATCAACATTTCAATTGTATCAAACCCCAAGGCTTAGTGAGTGAAGAAAGCAACCAAAGGCTTACCACCCAAGTGTTTGCAGGTTTGAAATCCAATGACAAACATCCCAAACCTTGGGGCCACTGGAGGTTTACCCGGTCATTAACTTAACTGCTGGTCCTAGGATTTAGTCGAGTTGCACGTAAGCTAGACCGGATACCCAGTTATAAAAAATAAAAAATAAAAAATAAAATATAAAAAATAAATTTAATTGTATCAAATCCCAAGGGGGGTTGGCCGAGAGGTAAAAACTTGATGATAAGATTCAAATTCTCGAGTTCAAGTCACTCAAGGGGCCGCTGGAAGTTTACCTGGTCATTAACTTCATGGCCTTGGAATGTTGGTACTAAAATGATACAATTTCGCATAGTTTAGGGACTAAAAGTGTAATTCGCCCTATATGTAGATATTTATATCTGAAAATTTTGTGTTATTAATATGTTTTCTTCCGTTTTTTGGCTTGATTAATTTTCAATTATTTATGTTTGGATGCTGAAGGTGCAGCCAATGAAGCACTGGATGCTTCCTCTCCTGGTTTGGTCGGAGCCAATGATTTGCTGATTGTTGGACCAGGTGTTCTCGGGCGGTTAGTAGCTGAAAAATGGCAGGAGGTATAATTCGGGTGATTGGACTATCTGAATTATCTGTGTATATGAGCAATGAGCATGACTCTGGTCTAATCCTTTTGCATCTTCATGTTCCTTATCTGTTGTTGGTTGTTGGTACCCGAGCTTTTTGGATATGCTTCTAGATGGATAAATTTGAGTAGATGTTAAACTTTTTTTTTGAACTAGTTTTGATATGTTGTGTTCAAGTATGTCTCTTTTGTTGTGGGCAGGATCATCCAGGGTCTCAGATTATTGGGCAGACAGCGACTACAGATCACCATGATGAGTTGATCAAAATTGGGATCAATCCGTCATTGAAGGGAACAAAAGCAATTCATAAGTTTCCATATGTGGTTTTCTGTGCTCCTCCATCCCGAACCCTGGACTATCCTGGTGACGTCAGGTATGCATGAGGATTGTGAGCTCTCAAATTTCATAATAGATAACTTCTATTCTAACGTTGTGATTCCATTGAACAGGCATGCTGCTGTTACCTTCTTTTAGTAGGAATTACTAGTGCACCTTTGTAATGAATGACTGGTGCTTGAATTACATTCACTCTGAACCATACATCCTTGTTTGACAAATAGGTTAAGACAAAAGGAAGGACAAACTGTTTTGAGAAACCAATCAAATTTCAGAGATCACTTGAAGGGAAACAAACTCATGAAATGAGAACAAAATTACGAGTGGACAATTGTGCCACACCAGGATCTTTAAAACTCTCTTTCAGCAAAACATTCGGGTCAATTACGACCTGTTCCTCCCAAAGCTTCATGTCTTCTTAGTTTGGAATTTTTATGTAGAAAACTTCCAGATCTTGATGATAGATATTCTAACTTTACTTTAAACACCCATAGTTTAATTTAATGTTTCTGGACTATTTCTCCAACTCTTTTGATTAAATTGGAGGATCACTAAACTAATCCAACCTGGATGTGTCCACTGCTAGACAATCATTTCTCCTTTTGGTAATTGGAAACAAAAGAGAGAATTGTTGTTTGGCCTTCTGGTTTCATTATGTAGCTGAGAAATGTGTAGACAGGAATAATAAAACTTAAGCACGTGGTTAGTGTCATTTGGTTAGTGTCATTTGCTCATTGGTGATTCAGGTGGATTGCAAGGTTGAAGTAGCATTTGGAAATGAATAGAATACAAAGTAGGAAATTAGGGTCTATTTTAAAGACACATGCTAACATTTGGTTATTATGCTTGTTTGCATGTATATTCAATCTTCAAAGAGGAATGAAGATGTTACTGTGTAAGTAATGTAGATCATGGGAAATTAAAATTTGCTTTGTCATTTGCTGATACTATCACTGCAATCAGGTCAAAAAATATGGTGTTGATGTTTAGATTTTTATTCGCAGCAACTCGTTGTACTTTTTCTTTTTTTGCATTCAATTTGTTCAACCTGAGTTTACATTTCTACTCTTTTAAACTTATGTTGCTGGTTTGGATTGGCTTAACAACAACCAGGGAAGCTGCATCAAGCTGGAGTGGGGAAGGTTCTTTTGTATTTACTTCAAGCTCTGCGCCATATGATTGCAGTGACAATGGACCATGTGATGAGGTGTTACATCTAGCGCAACTCATTGTTTCTTGCTGGTGACAGTTTTGTTCTTCTTACTTTGTCAGAGACCTTTTCCTGCAGAATTTGAGATCTGTGCACATCATCTGAATTTATTCTGGCAATTTTCTAACTAGATTCCAAACCTATTTTTCTTTTTGTTCTTTTGAGGTTTTTATAATTCTATTATCTTGGGAATGATGGTGAATCCCAGTTAAAAAAGTGAAAACGCTTGCTTGTGTAGAATGTTCCTGTTACTTCCTTTTTCACCTATTGAAGGTTTTCTCCACTCTAGTTTGGTTGGTGCAGAATCATAGTGATGGGTAATCCATTGGGCGGTAAGCTTCTAACAATTTGAGAGTTTACCCATGGGATTTTTGTAATTTATATTTCTGCTTATTAGTAATTTGGATCAACAATTTATTAATTCTGTACCTGGTCTAGTTCATGAGAATCATTCTTTGTGATAATTATTACAGGACTTGTAATTTGCCGAACTTTGGAAGTGTTGAATACATTGTCTTTTGTCTGGTGTCACGGAATTTTGACATACATTCTTCTGCATGGCTATACAGGATAGTCCATCAGTACCAATTGGGAGGAACCCTAGGACAGATGTCCTTTTGAAAGCAGAAAAAGTAGTGCTCGAGTATGGAGGTTGTGTTCTTAGATTGGCAGGACTGTACATATCCTTTATGAAAATGTGAGCCATGAGATACATATGCGTGTTGGTGAAACATTGAGGATTCATCATATGAATCAGTATGTCATATACACACATGCCCACCCATGTTAGCACGTGCACCCCCCTTAACTATTAATACAAAGCAGACAGAGGTGCACATATGTACTGGTTGAAGAAAGGAATTGTTGATGCTCGTCCAGATCACATTCTCAATCTTATACACTATGAGGTTGAGTATTTACCTTCGCGTATTTGTTTATCCTCTTGTATGAATTACTTGAGCAGTCTGTTCAATACGCTTTATGCTATCATTCTTTAGTTCAGATATTATTTCTGTGTTCTTTCTTCTATACATTTGTTTGTTTTTTTTTTTGATAACTGGGTGTCCGGGCCAGCTTATGCACACCTCAACTAAATCTCGGGGCCCTGAAGTTAACGACCAGGCAAAGCTCCAGGCCCCAAGGTTTGAGATGTTTGGCCTTCGTGGGTTTCGAATCTACAGTCACTTGGGTGGTATTGGTTGCTTTCTTCATCCATTAAGCCAAACCCCCTGGGGTTTCTTTCTTCTATATATTTTCATGAATTCTAAAATTATGCTGTGTGTTTTCAGTTGTGTTTTTCACATTGATATATTAAATTTGGTGTCACACTTATTTAATTTGGCCTGGCTTGTGTGTTTCCACAAAAGGATGCAGCTTCCCTCTTGGTAGCAATCTTGAAGAAGAAACCTCAGGGCCAGATTTTTCTGGGATGTGACAATCATCCTTTATCCAGGTTTAATTTTTTCTTATTTCGTTGGATATTAGTTTGCATGTTGAACTTTAGTGACTCCTCTGTCAATGGTTCTACGTAAATTTGTACTACAATTACCAGCATCATTTGTCATCAATCTGATGAATAAATTTTCTTACTTTGTGAATTGATTTGCAGGCAGGAAGTAATGGACCTGGTCAATAAGAGTGGAAAGTACAGTCAGAAGTTTGAGGGCTTTACAGGTTAGATCCTTATGTAGTGTTTGATTTATTGGGGTGAAGGTCACGTACCAGTGTCTGACACATGTTGGACACGGACATGGATACGTGTCCCATTTAATTTTTTTTTTAATACTAGAATAGCATACCCAAAGTTAATGAATTTGATGAGAATAAATATTTGACATAGAATAAATATATAATGTTAAAAAATATGACAGATAATAAATATATAAAATTATAAGTTTTGCACATGTCCCCACGTGTCGTGTTTGGCATTTTTTTAAAATCTGGATGCATGTCCATGTCGTGTCACGTGTCCGCGTCTATATCCATGCTTCTTAGGTTGAACCAATGACAATTGAACTGTCTGTACGGGTTGAGCACCTATATGTAAAAACAACTCTTACATTGGTAAAGGATTAAACCCTTCATGATGTGTTTAACATGTAGCTGGTCCTACTTCTCATGCTCAATGTAAAAGAAACCTACAGCATTATAGCATTATAGACTTTAATGTAACCACTTGATTATTTTGCAGGCACTAATGATCCTTTGGGCAAGAAACTGAACAATGAGAAAACTCGTAAGGAGCTTGGGTGGAAGCCAAAATACCCGAGCTTTGCTCAATTCCTTGGAGTATCTGAATAACTGCTCCTTTAATTTTTTTAGATCAAATTGAGTTCATGTGAAAGGGTAAAAGCTTTTTAGAGATCAAATTGCGAAAAGTTGAACCTGCTCACGGATTTGTGTTGATGATAAAAATTCTTGGTGCACATTTTGATTCATTCTGAATTACACTCACAGATTGGAACACGTACACAGTCTCTTTGATGGAATGCGATTGAGGTGATCATTGACTCCGGCTGATTCTTGTCTTTGTCATACTACTGGATGATACATATTTGCTTTCGGTTGCAGTTACTCGGGAGCAGAGAATCTTAACCTTGGTTTGTGAGTAGAACCATAAGAGCAAGGGATGTGATTGGACTTTGGAGGTGTAAATTCATTTGTATGAAATTATGGTCTCATGCTCTCTGTGATTGTATGTTTTGTATCTCTTCTTTGTAATTCTTGGTTAATGCTGAGAAAATTGAGGATGTGAACTTTCTCCTTTTACTTTCAATGAAGATTGGTCTTGTTTGGATGTGATTGTATGAAGTATAGTCTGGTTTTAGCTGTTCTTTGGTTGATTGTGTGGAATGCAAATATAGTGATAAAAATAGACAAAAAAAGAATCTATTGCCATTCGATAGGTTGTAAGACATGACGAAGGGATACGGGATCTTTTGTCAATTTTTTTGACCTTTATGACTTCATACACTTTCAAATTGTCAACCGCACAACCATTCTCTGAGATTTTCATAAGATTGTTCGGTTAGAAATGTATTAAGATAGAAGAACAAAGAGATTAGTGACTAATTATCTTTGTTTAGTGAAAAAGATTAAAAAGTACAATTTTGTTATGGGTAAACTACCAATAGGTTTTAATAGTTGAATTTAATTCCCATAAAGTCTTATTGAAAATAAGTCTTGGTAAAATTGTCGTTAAAAATAATTTTTTTGTGACAATTTTTTATATATGTCGCTAAAAATTAACAATTAGTGACTTTTTTTGTCATGATTTTTATAAATTGTCGTTAAAACTTACAATTAGTGACTTTTTTTATGACAAATTTTTCTCATAGGACTTATTAGACGATAAGTTCACTTATTAGGACCTACACGTAAGTACCTCTTTAGTTATAGAGACGTAGAAAGTGTACAAAAGATTCAAAGTGGGTGTTTGGAAAGTGAGTTTTTTTGTAGATTTTTTTAGTTGTAGGATATATGGGGGTGTTTGGCAACAATTTTTTTTGATTTTTTCCACTAAAAAACAAAGGGTGTGTTTGGTTTGTGTTTGTAGAGTAGTTTTTAAAATAAAAAATACGAAAATTTGTTTGGTTTGTCTTTTTTTAGAAATGGTTTTGAAAAATTATTTTGGAGAGAGAGTTTTAAAAAAAGTAATTGATTTGATATGTCTGAGAGAGAGTATGATTTTGGAAAATAGGTAACCAAACAAAATTTTGAGATTTTTTTTGAAAAAATTTGTTTGGTTTGATTACTCTTGAAAATTTGTTTGTAGATAATTTTTTCCAAAAGTTTTTCTAAAAAACAAACCAAACAAGGAGTTTTTGCAAAATCAAAAAAACAAATCCAAACAAAATATCACATCAAATCCCATAATCATTTCACTTTTTCTCTCACAAACATCACATCCAACCACAAAAAAAATCCAAATATCTTCCCAAATACAAAAAAAAAATTTCTTCAATAATATCCTACAACTAAAAAAACTTACATAAAAACCCACTTCCCAAACACCCACATTATTGGATAAATTTTTTTTTGTGTTTAGGAAGATAGTTGGGTTTTTTTGTGGTTAGATGTAATATTTGTAAGAAAAAAAAAGAAATGATTATGGGGTTTGATGTGATATTTTGTTTAGATTTGTTTTTTTTTTTTTTGATTTTGTAAAACATTTGTCCTGTTGGGATAAAAAACAAAAAAACAAAAAACCTAAAAACTAAGTCCCAAACACCCCCATGTGTCCACGCACCTTGCTTCTATTTTTTGTACACTTTTTTCTGTGTCTGTAGACTTTCTCAGGAAAATACTGCTTAGAATAGTTGCAGCATGTGCTAAACTAACTACTTGATGAATGAAACTACGGATCAATGAGGGCAGCCAAACACATTAATTGTCACCTATTTTTGTGATCTACTGATGGATCTCATCACTGGCTCGTTAACGGCTTTGGTTGGTAGCTCAAAAATTAGTGGTTCTAATGGCCCTAATTTTCATATAAAGTAAAAAAAAAAAAAACAACAAAGTAAAAAAAAAAAAGAAAAAAAAAAACAGACTTACCCAAAAAGAAAATTAGGGCCATTAGGGCCACTGTTTTTAGGGCCACAAAACATTTTTCGGCTCGTTAATTGTCACTTATTATTAAGTTCGATTGCCTCCACAACCTCTCAAATTAAACAACATTAACATTAAATTCAACTTCTTTGATCAATTCAAAGTTTTGAGTATGTTATTTTGTACTATGCCAAGCTTAAAAATAAAACAAACCCATAATCACTTTGAATTACTAGTTGATTTAATTACCAAGTGAAAGAAGCCATCTGATGTTAGGGTTTGGGACTTTTTCTTGTTCATTTATCAATAGCATCACTTATTGTTTTCAATTCTAACAGTACTAGTCACGGGATATATAAAGTTGACTTGGCTTATCTTAATTAACTGGATGAGAGATAAAATCGGTTTTATTATTATTATTATTTTTTTTATAACGTTTCTGAAAGAAATAAGAGATTGATATTGAGAGAGTAAGAACGCTCTTGTATTCAATATATCTGAAAGTGTAAGAAGAGACTCCCTGTATAGGAGCTGCTTGTACAACATCATTATGAAAGCAAAACATATAAAAAGAGAAAGCAGCGGAAAGTGAAGGCAACCGAAAGATATTAGAATCCTATGCTCCTATGCTCTGTCATCCTATAGCTATTAATATATGATACATTAATATATAATATATACATTATTATATACATGATACATTAACAGCCCCCTCAAATTCCAGGAGGACAAACATCAACCAACTGGAATTTGGAGACAAGTTTAACGAAGCGGCCAGGAGAATGAGCTTTGGTGAAGATATCAGCAGGTTGATCAACAGAAGAGATCGGATGGGGATGGACAGCACCACGAGTGACGTGTTGACGAATAAAATGGCAGTCAATCTCAATGTGCTTGGTGCGATCATGAAAAGTATCATTGTGAGCAATTTGAAGAGCACTGTGATTGTCACAAAAGAGGTCAGTAGCACCAGAGGGGGTAACACCCATGTCAGCAAGAAGCCAACGAAGCCAGAGAAGCTCCTGAGTAGTATCAGCAAGAGCACAGTATTCGGCCTCGGTACTGGAACGAGCAGTAAGAAATTGTTTCTTGCTGCGCCAAGAAATAAGAGAATCACCCAGAAAAAAGCAGAACCCAGTAATAGAGTGCCGGTCAGTAGGATCTCCAGCCTAATCAGCATTAGAGAAAGCACAAAGCTGGAGAGATGAGCGGGCGGAATAATGAAGACCATGAAACAGGGTACCTTTGAGATACCGAAGGATACGAACTAAGGCAGCATAATGAGGGGTACGAGGAGCCAACATAAACTGGCTGACAATATGAACAGCATAGGCAATATCAGGACGAGTAACAGTGAGATAGACAAGACTGCCAACCAGCTGACGATATAGGGTAACATCAGAGAGAAGAGTGTCATCAAGAGATGTAAGACGACTCTGAGGTTCCAAGGGAGTGGAGGCAGTCTTGCAATCTGGAAGACCAGCACGTGTGAGAAGATCAGAGGTATACTTAGCCTGAGAGAGAAAAGAACCCGTAGAATCATGGAAGATTTCAAGACCCAAGAAATAGCTGAGAGGACCAAGGTCTTTCATCTCGAAATGATGGCTAAGAAACTGTTTAAGGCGAAGAATACCATCGATATCATCACCGGTGATAATTATGCCATCCACATAAAGTAAAAGCAGGGTGGTCCCTTGAGCTGTTTTCCGGATAAAAAGAGCAGTATCATAAGAGCTGGAGGTGAAACCACATTCATGAACAGTAGAGCTGAACTTGGCAAACCAAGCGCGTGGAGCTTGTTTGAGACCATATAAAGCACGTTGAAGTTTGCAGACTTTGATGAGGTGGATAAGTAGACCTAGGGGGAGGTTGCATGTAGACCTCCTCAAGAAGAACACCATTAAGAAAAGCATTTTTCACGTCTAGTTGATAAAGATCCCATTGTCGGGTGGTAGCAAAAGCAATCAAGCTGTGAACAGAGGTGAGACGAACAACAGGAGCAAAGGTCTCCTCATAGTCAATACCATATTCTTGGTTGAAGCCTTTTGCAACAAGGTGGGCTTTGTAGCGCTCACTAGATCCATCAGAACAAGTCTTGATTTTGTATACCCATTTGCAGCCAATGGCAGTCTTGCTAGGAGGAAGATCAACAATGTCCCAAGTATGAGTTTTATCTAAAGCCTGCAATTCATCAGTCATAGCTTGCTACCAAAGAGGATTAGAGCGAGCCTCACGATAGGAGGTCGGTTCATAAGTAGAAAAAGCAGTAAAACCAACAATAAAGTCACGAAGACGAGTAGAAGGTTGGGTTACCCGATGTGGTCGAGCAGAGGGAGGAGGAGCCAGAGGAAGAGACTCAGCAGGAGGGGAGGATCCCGAGGGAGCAAGAGCAGGACCATTAGAGCGAGCAGGTGTATGGGACAGACCGGTAGGCAAGGCGATCTCGAGAAAGGCTGGCAAGGGCGGTGGAGTAAGCGTATCAGAAAACTCGAGAGAGGCTAGCAGGGGTGGTGGAGTAAGTTCATCAGAAAACAGATCTGTGGAAGGGTCAGCAAAAAACAGAGAGGGTGAGGGAACGGACAAACAGAAAAGAGAGAGAGAGGAAAACATTTTGTGTTCCCAAAAGACCACATGACGATAGATACGAAGTCGCTGAGAGAGAGGATCCCAACAACGATACCCCTTATGTTCAATACCATACCCCAAGAAGCAACAAAGGCGGGAAGGGGGTTCAAGTTTGGTACGTTCATGAGGTTGGAAAAGAACAAAACAGGCAGAGCCAAAGACCCTAAGGTTGGTGTAAAGGGGACGGGTGCCATGCAGACGCTCATAAAGAGTGTGATTATGAATGACAGGTGTAGGGATACAATTGATAGTGTAAGCAGCAGTGAGAGCTGCCTCTCTCCAAAAATGTTCCGGACAAGAGGAAGACAGAAGAAGAGCGCGAGTAGTGTCGAGAATATGCCGATGTTTCCGTTCATCACGTCCATTTTGTTGAGACGTGTCGGGACAGGATCGATGAGGTTGAGTACCATGACTCTAAAGGAAGGAAAGAAAGTCAAAACCTTTATATTCCATGGCATTGTCGGAACGAAAAAGCTTAATAGTTTTAGAAAATTGTGTTTTCACCATTGCAGCAAAATTGTAATAAAGTTGTTTGAGCTCAGATTGATTTTTCATAAGAAACAACCATGTAAAACGGGAAAAATCATCTATAAAAACAATAAAATAACGGGCGCCGCCCATAGTGGGAGTTGGAGAGGGTCCCCAAATATCAGAATGGATGAGATCAAATGGTGCAAGAGAAACAGAGTCATTTTTATTAAACGACAAAGCAGGTTGTTTGACAAGTTGACAGGACACACAATCGAAAGCATCAAAACTTACAGGACCTAAATGACCACTAGAAATTAAAGATTTTAAACGACCAACAGAAAGATGACCTAAACGACAGTGCCAAAACTGAAAAGGAGATAAAGGAGGAGCAGTGGTAGGAGTTGTGATCTGAGAGGAATCCGGAACATGAAGATGGACAAGTTCGTAGAGACATCCATGCTTACGGCCTATCCCAAGAGTTTACCCCGTCCGAGGGTCCTGCACCAAACAACCAGTATGGGAAAAGGTAATAGTTAAACCATGCTCACATAATTGACTAATGGAAATAAGATTTAAAGTAAGAGTAGGCATAAGATATACATGGGATAAAGATAAGTGAGAGGTGGAAACAGAACCAATATGACTTACAGACAGAAGAGACCCATCAACAGTATGGATAGAAGGAACATGAGAAGTAGAAGAGAGAGGAGTAAAAATAGTAGGGTCAAAGGTCATGTGATTACAACAAGCGGAGTCAAAGTAACATGAAGTGTTACCTGCGGTGACAGACAAAGCAGTAGATAGAGGAGTACCGGAATTCTGCCAAAAATGTTGAAACATGGTTTCGACATCGGTGTGAGAGAAGACTGGAGTTGAAGGATCTATAGGGACAGAGGAAGGTAAATCCTCTGAGGCGGCAGCAGCAGTGCGTTGAGCAAGCATTGGTTTAAACGGAGTCCCAGAGCGGTGAGAGTTGCTGCGGGAAAAATTCCCGGGGAAAGGACCATTGCGAGAGGCACAGGCAGGGTTGCGGAAGCAATCTTGCTGGAGATGACCAGGACCAGTCTTATTGCAAAACCGACAAAGACGAACTGGACAATTAACCAGAAGATGAGTCGACGGAAGACTGCGGTTGTGACAGTAGTTGCAGATAGTAGTCTTCTGTGGTGAAGATGGTGAAGGAGTACTCCGAATCTGGGGAGTAGCAAGAACAGAGTCCACAGGGTGCCGATAGAGAGTACCAAACCTGGTTTCCTTTGACAGTAGTTCAGAAATTGCTTGCTCAAGAGTGGGTAAAGGAGTGCGATGAAGGAGAGATGCGCGGGCTGGCTCAAAACGGGGAGTGAGAGCCATGAGAAATTGAACCAAGTGCTGTTGGTCACGGTAAATAGTAAACAAGGCAGCATCCTTAGTACAATCTCATGGAGGTTTAGAAAGAGCGAGCTGATCCCAAACATAATACATTTGGGAGAGGAAATCATTAATGGTTTGAGTTGTGTCTTGGCGCATACGGTGAAGATGACTCAGAAGCTGATATTGGTGAGCAAGGCCAGTAGTCTGATAGCGTTCTTGTAAAAAATCCCAGATGGCCTTGGCTAGAGAGGAAGCAGAGTCAAGTTGGAACCGACCAAACTGAAGGCTGATAGAAGTAATAGAAGTATTACGAAGCCAAGTGATGATCTGATAGTTTTTACTATTCTAATCCTCCAGACGGTCGACATATTTGGCAGCGGATTCCGTGGTGACAGCGGATTCCGTGGTGACAGCGGATTCCGTGGTGGCTTGGATGGGTTTGCACACATCCCCAGTGATGATGCGCCAAAGTTTCTTTCCTTTGAGGAATCCAGACATAGCTTGTGCCCATAAGACATAGTTAATCCCGTCAAGAACAACGGAAATAGGGTGGTTAGAGAAGTCCAGGCGATCCATGAGGGAAAAGCAGTACTATCGAGGTAGAATCTGAAAAATCCGAGGTTACCAGTGAATTCAGAGGGTCGAAATCAGTGGGAAATGAGTGAACGGACCAAAAAAAAGATGACCAGAAGGCACTAAATTGGCTTATCAAAGTTGGTCAACAATTCTGGTCAAAGATGACGTCATTGCTGCAAATGATGATGTCACAGGCGCGGCGCACGTTAGCATAGAAGTGCGCGGTATACGATAGCAGAGGAAACAAGCGGCGCACGGAAGCAGCCAGGGCTGACGTCGGCTGATGTCAAAAACACGCGGCTCACATTAAGAGATGAGGCCGCGGCGCACAATAGCACGGGGCAAGTATTGAGGCGTGTAGAGCGCGTCTGAGAACGAGGAAGCGCGTGGCGGAAAGTTCTGGCGGTGCGTGGAGGCGCGTGGAACGTCAGATGAGGGTGAATCTAGTGGCGTTGGATTCGTCGTGAGGAGACGAAGGTTCTGGTGTGGTCCAATCTGTAATTTAGATAAGGACGAGACATGCAACAATCTGCTTAAAACAAAAATGTAATGCAGCGGCGGAAGAGACTAGGCAATGCACCTGTGCTCTAATACCGTGCAAGAAATAAGAGAGTGATATTGAGAGAGTAAGAACGCTCTTGTATTCAATATATCTGAAAGTGTAAGAAGAGACTCCATATATAGGAGCTACTTGTACAACATTATTATGAAAGCAAAACATATAAAAAGATAAAGCAGTCGAAAGCGAAGGCAACCGAAAGATATTAGAATCCTATGCTCTGTCATCCTATAGCTATTAATATATGATACATTAATATATAATATATACATTATTATATACATGATACATTATACATTATTATATACATGATACATTAACAGTTTCATTGATAGGAAGCACTATATGCACGTGCTACTATCCTGTTTCAACACTACTATTACATAATTTTTTTTATTTAAATTAGTGTGACATCATTAATACTTAATATTCACAAACTAATATAAGAATTGCTCTCTTGAAATATGACATGCAATTTTTATGTTTTTCTTCTGTAAATTATTGACTTAAAAGAGTTGTCAAGAAGAGGATCAAAATTCCTTAAAGTTGTATTTAATTGAGGGATTTAAAAAAAAAAAAATTATATAAAACTAAATAAAATATAAATGTATTTTATTAACATTTTAACTATTTTTTCTTTTTTCTTTTTCAAACTTTTTACTCAAATACAGCGTAAGTAAGATTATAAAAGACCATAAAAGTCAAGCGGAATATTCAAAGAAATCACATGCCTATTCAATGGAAGCTACCAATTCCACCAAACAAAAATGTACAAGTCAAAAGTGGTTTGTTGACCAAGAGACACCAACCGCAAATTTATTATTATGAACGTTCTCAAATAGGAAAAATTATTTAACAATTTCGGAACACTACCTAATTATATTTTAAGTTAATTATTAATTATTTAATTTTCATATTATTCTTCTATTCTCAATATAAAGCATGAGCCCCTACCCTCTCTACCAATCAAAACCTTATAGAGTACCACGTATTCATATTTCGAAAATACTGAATAATCACTCCTCAAATAGTACTTTTTGGGCCATTCACATATATTAGCATGAATACTTTGTAATTATTCATAAATCATAGATATCAGTTAAATTTAAAAGACGTGTAAAAGTAAAACTTAAGAGGTCTCAATTTACAATTCGATTTAAAGTTAGTAATCTTATTAGTTAGGCTATATACAATCCAATTATTTTATTAAAAATGTTTAAAATCTCAAAATATCACTCTTAAATTTACACCCAATAACGTAGATTATTATATGTCGGTTGTTGATTTGTTTAGAAATAGGCTAACTAAAAACTTGACTCCGAAATTTGGAGTAATGTTTAAGAGGTCTCTCTCTAGTATTACTCTTTCTTTATATACCATATCATTCATTCTATCATTACCCAAGACTTGAAGAGAAACAAGTCTGTAACAAAACAAAAAAAAAAGAGAAACAAGTAAAACAAAAAAGCTTGAAGAAGTGGTGAGTTTGGCCATGGGGAAGCACTGTTGCTCTGAATCTGATGATGGTGGTTTTTTAGATCTCAAGGGAGTTCTAGTTGTGATTGTTCTTGCCATTGTCATCTTCATCATCTGCAGCCCACCTCCAAGGCGTCGACCTGTCTTTATATACCGCTGCTGTTGACAGAATTTGTCCCTGCAAACTCTCTCTGTTGGTTGTATTTTCGTTTTTTATTTTTATTTTTATTTTTGAAATTTTGTTTGCACTTCCATTTTTCGCATAACAATGAAATATTCAAAAAAAAAAACCAACAAACAGTTGTATTTCTTTGCATCTTCTTCAGTTTGATTAATAATTGACTGAGAATTACCCATTTTTTGCTTTTGTAGAATCAAAACTTTGAGAAATGTTGTGAGGTGATCTGTGTACTTAGTGAAGGGTGCTTTGATTTTTTGTTCTTCCTATACTGTAACAGTGCACTGAATTGTATGTGGGATGCAAAGTGTCTTCCAAGAGAAAGAATACAGTCTTGACAACTACATCCATCCTACACACTTCTATATGAGAATTTTACTTGTTCATAGAATTACTGTTATTTTCCAGATTGTGTAAGTCCAATGAGCCTTATATGTTTTTGGGTTTAGAATAAGTATTTAGGCTATAAGGCCGGACTAAACTTAAGTTGTGAATCATTTGTATTTGTTTGTTAGCTTAATTTTGTGATCAGTGGTTGACCCTTTATGACTTGCATATTTATGCTTTAGAGTTTTACCTTTACAAATATCACGGTTGGAGTTAACAGACTAATTAATGTGCCTGTTTGGTGCAGTTTAAAAGCTGCGTATTTCAGTTTTTAATTTAATTTAAGTTATTTTAATGTGTTTTGTTTAGCTTATAACTTATAACTTATAACTTTTTGGAAGTCAGAAATCAGCTTATTCTTTGAGTGGGGCAGAAGATGATTAATTTATAAGTCAGAAATCAGTTTATGTTCATAGTTATAAGCTATAAGCTGTTTAGGCATAAGGTATAAACACTTTCCCACAACTCTACCAAACAAGGTTAATATATCTAATTAATGTGACATACTATACGATGTTCACCACTAATATCAAATTCACATTCTTTTTTATTGAAATTTGTGTAATTGAAATGCCTTTGAGATACTAATATCAATTTCACATTCTTGAAATAATTGAATGATAAAATTAAAATTTTAAATTATTAAAAACAAAAATGAAATAAAGAAAAATAAAAGAGGATTGGTAAAACTATACATATTTGTAATGTTTTCTTTTCTTTTTCTTTTTTTTTTTTTTTTGTTGTTTTTTCCTCCTAATCTTTTGCATTTGGACTCTACTTTCAGCTGTCTCAACAGCCGTGAAACACCACCACACTCTTCGATCAACTCACATTTTGATCGATTCATTACTTTCTTTTTTCATGGGATGTTCCTAATTTTTACCACAACCCATTTTATCTAACTTCTGTCTTATTGAACTCGAGATGTCCATTTGTGTACCCTTCAATCGATTCACACTCCAATCACCAAAGGGTCAAAGCTTCAAGAGACCTCTTTCTTGTCATTCCATCAATCAAATTCAGGTACACTCACTCTCTCCTCTAAATTTATCAAAACCCTGTAAATTTAGCAGAGAAAGACTCAAACCCATCTCAGTTTCAACCACCCAAACTGTTAAAACCCCCAAATTTTCATTCAGAGACAAAAACCCTAAAGAAATTAATGTATTTGTTGTGGGTTCAACCGGGTGTATTGGAAATTTTGTAGTTAAAGAGTTAGTTAGCAGAGAAAGACTCAAACCTATCACAGCCTCAACCACAGAGACTGTTGAAACCCCCAAAACTTCATTCAGAAACAAAAGCCCTAAAGATATTAACGTTTTGGTTGTGGGTTCAACTGGGTATGTTGGAAATTTTGTTGTTAAAGAGTTAGTTAAAAAAGGGTTTAATGTTGTAGCCATTGCCAGGGAAAGGAGTGGTGTTGGGGCTAGAAATAGCAAAGAAGATACCTTAGAACAGTTAAAAGGGGCAAATGTGTGCTTTTCAGATGTGACCCAATTGGATTGTTTAGAAAAAAGTGTTGAGAATTTAGGGTTTTCAATTGATGTTGTTGTGTCCTGCCTTGCTAGTCGAACCGGTGGTGTCAAAGATTCATGGAAGATTGATTATGAGGCAACAAAGAACAGTCTTGTTGTTGGTAGGAACCATGGGGCTTCGCATTTTGTTTTGCTATCTGCAATTTGTGTACAAAAGCCCCTTCTCGAATTTCAGCGTGCAAAGCTGAAATTCGAGGCTGAATTGATGAGAGAAGCCGAGGAAGATGACGGGTTTACTTACAGCGTTGTGAGGCCAACGGCATTTTTCAAGAGTCTGGTTGGACAGATTGAAATGTTGAAAAATGGGAAGCCTTATGTTGTGTTTGGGGATGGGAATTTGTGTGCTTCAAAGCCGATTAGTGAGCCTGATTTAGCTTCATTTATTGTGGATTGCATGTTGAGTGAGGATAAGATTAACCGGGTTTTGCCCATTGGTGGGCCAGGGAAGGCGTTGACGCCATTTGATAAGGGGGAGATGCTGTTTAGAATTCTAGGAAAAAAGCCCAAATTTTTTAGAGTGCCAATTCAAATAATGGATTTGGTTATCGGTGTTCTTGATTTTCTTGTTAGAATATTTCCTTCTATGGAAGATGTTGCTGAGTTCGGGAAAATCGGGAGGTATTATGCTGCTGAGAGCATGTTGGTTTTGGATCCTGAGACCGGAGATTACAGTGCTGAGAAAACACCGAGTTATGGGAAGGACACATTGGAAGAATACTTTGAGAGGGTGATCAGGAATTATAGGTTGTAAAAGTTTGTGAATTTGAATATTCGATTGAATATACCAGTTTTGTCCCACAGTGTGTTTAAGGAATGCAGTTCTTTTCTCTTGCAAATGATTGGTCTTTGGAAAAGTTTGCAACATTCAAAACAAATTTATATTGGGAATGCCTAGTAATTCTTCAATATTATGCTCATATATGTTTGTGCCCCTTTTGGTGAACTTGTGCTGTAAATTGAAGAATGCCTATATCAGTATCTTATTTTATTTTTTTTAATAGCAACAAAGTAATTTTATTTATAATTAAAAGAGAAAATATGAAAGAGGGTGGAGGACAGGAAGTCCAAAAAAAAAAAAAATTACAAACCATACACAACCCTCCAATCAACACTAATCAAAAAGAAAGGAATCCCATAAAAGGAGAAGAAACTGAAGTCCAAAAGGAAGATAAATAACAAATAGTATCCCATATTCCCCTCTAGATCGTCAAATTTATCTTCAAAAAATCTTGCATTGCTTTTAAAATAAATCTCCTAAAATATAGCAAAGTGACACATTCCCAAGAAAAATTGAGCTTTCTTATTGGCATCGAAGCCTCTATAATTGTCTAATTTATATTATCTTGATTTTGTGATCTCCTAATAGCTATTTTCACTGGAATGCCCCTTGGTTGATTGTGCTTGTGATGCAGGCTTTATAGTGATTTAGGTTACTTTCTCTGGTCTAGACAAAGGAGGAATTCAAATGTTCTTCTTGAATAACGCAAATTACTAAATTGATTTAGGTTAACTCATAGTATGATCAGAGCAAACCATAAGAATTTATTCTATTGGCTATTAGAATTAGGAGTGGCCCTGATTGACGGTTGCTAGATTGAATTTAAAACTATGGGTGGACATTGTGATGTTACCCCCGAACTGGAGAATCTAGTCCGAGCACTAGATGGTGCCATGTAAGCATTTTTAAGAATCAAAAGTCCATATTTAACCATCACATAAAAATCCAAATTTGAACTCAACCAAAAAGTTCAACCCAATATCGGATGGATCAATGGATTTTATGTGTGGGTAAACAAATTTAGGCCTTTGATTTATAAAAAGAAAAATGCTGACATGGCACCATCTGGTGCTTGGAACTGAACTGGAGAGAAGCCATTCTCTTACCACATATCCCATTTTTGAATTGACGTCTATAACTAGTGTCACAAGTAGACAACAACTGCGCATATGATAGGATTAGGGTGATATTCGATAGGCCTGTTTAGTGCATATTCTTGCAAGCTAAAAGTTTATTAGCCCTGTTTGGTACAGCTTTTTTTCAGCTTATTTCAGCTTTTAGCTTAATTTAAGCTATTTTGATGTGTTTAGTTCAGCTTAATAATACAGCTTATAGCTTTTTGTAAGTCAAAAATCAACTTATTCTTTGAGTGGGGAAGGAGAAGCTTAATTTATAAGTCAAAAATCAGTTTATGTTCACAGTTATAAGTTATAAGCTGTTAGGTTATAAGTTATAATTACTTTCCCACAGCTCTACCAAACGGGTAGGAATGGCAACGGGGCGGGGCGGGGCCGGGGACCACACTCCCCGTCCCCGATCCCCGACGCCAGAATTTTCCCCGGCCCCGGCCCCGGCCCCGATCCCCGACGGGGAAAGTGTCACTGCCCCCACCCCCGCCCCCAACGGGGATCGGGTTTCCCCGACCCCGAGCATTCCCCGAGGTAAAAAAAAAAAAAAAAAAAATTCAAAACATACAACTCATGAGTTTCAGAAAATAAGAACAGATCTGAAGAAGTTCATCATCTAAACTATTAAAGTTAAAATATACAACTCATGAGTTTCAAAAGTTCATCATCTAAAAACAAGAACAGATCTGAAAATAAACAACTCATGAGTTTCAGAAAAGTTAAAATATAATAGAAACTCATGAGTTGTTCCAGATCAGTGAGATCGCACTCGCCGTCGTCGCTGGGGAGAGGAGATCGCGCCGTCGTCGTCGTCGCTGGGGAGAGGAGATCGCGCCGCCGTCGTCGTCGCTGGGGAGAGGAGATCGCGCCGTCGCCGCTGGAGAGACGAGACTCTCTCGCACTCGCCATCGCCACTGGAATGGTTCTAACAAAATAAGAGTGAGAGAAGAAAGAGTGAGAGAAGAGAAGAGAGAGAGAGTGTAAAAGAGTTAAGAGAGACCAGTTGCTGTTGTGTACAATATATATATATTATATATAATATAATATATAAAGATAGAGTTTAATATTATATATATATTAAAGAGAGGTCAGCTGCTGTGCTGTGTACCAAATCAAACATATATATATATATAATATAAATCGGGGCTGTTCGGGGATGGGGCCGGGGCCGGGGCCGGGGTTGGAGAATTGATCCCCGTCCCCGGCCCGAATCTGTTCGGGGATTAAGTTTTAAATACCATCCCCGTCCCCGCGGGGGTATTTTTCGGGAAAAATCCGCTTAAATCGGGGTCGGGGTCGGGGATCCCCGTCGGGCCGGTTTCAAATTGCCATCCCTACAAACGGGGCCATTATCAGAAAACAGAAGCCAACACCACCCATTTCCCTTCTTTTCAATAGTCAGTTTGTTAAACTTACACGATATTTTTACCTCATAAGAAGTACGTATAAGCTGCACAAAATATCTGGCACAAATTTTCAAAATAAATATATATATATAAGCAACCCTATGCGTTGCACCAAACAGGGCCAATGACTTGTATTTCACAAAATCACACACTACATGCAATTGGAGCCAACAAATATACCCCTGTAGTTCAACTATGTATCAGAATATTGAGAATTTTCACATAAATACACATACAAATTTTTGCTAACCACAGCACAATCAAACTTTCACACACACACACAAGTGAAACAACACTAGGTCTAGTTTGCACCAAACAACTTAGCAGAGCGTGCCTGTTTCTGGGACTTGGATTTCCGTCCTGACACCAGAGACTCTACTTGGGGATCTTTTTGGAGAGAGAGTAAGCAGAGAGTATGATGAGCAGTGCTAGGATGATGGAAGCGAAAAGCGCGACTGCAACGGAAGCTCCTATGTGTCGACAGAACTTGTCGTAGACATTGCATATCTTGGTCCATTGTAGGTGAGAGTTACCTTTTAATCCGAGGTATGCCACTGCCCCTGCAGCTCCTGTTGCTGCAGCTACAATACCCAACATGAGCTGCACCATGGGCAATGTATTATGGGCCAATTTGAGACTGTTGACAAATATAATGTATGAAAAACAGACACCTCTCTGAAGGTCATGTATTGTTGTCTGACACATGTCAGATGCAGACATTGACATGCACCAGACATGCTCCAAACAAGTGTCGGACATGTTGGAGGAATTGTTCCGTTTTGTTTACAATCAAACAAGCTTGGGAAGACTTGGACACTTTGGAACACATTGAAGATATGTTGTGTCCCTTTTTTTTTTCTTTTTGTCCGGAGTAGTATTTGACGGAGAATAAATATATAATCTTCAAAGATAAGATGAATAAATCAAAATTAGATTTTTGTTCAAGAATGAAAGCTTATTGGAGCTGCCCATTATTTTTTTTTGCACATATGCCCAAGTGTCGTGACCAATTTTATAAAAATTTACATGTCTATGAGTCCGTATTGTGTACGTGTCATATTACATGTTTGCGTTCATGTCCATGTGTTTTAGAATATAATCATAGAGAGCAAGTACTCAAAAGGGTTTCAAGAGTTTACCACATCGAAAATTATAAAATGGAACAAGAGCTTTGATGAGCAACGTGGCTTGAGGAGTGCAAAGACGGATAGCAGAGAAGTGATAATGCTGTATAGCCCGGCAACTGAGAGTGCAGCTACAAAGTATCTGCATCACATGTATAAATGTTCATTTAGACTCGGATTTTCTTGACAAAGTATTTCGTGTAACATGTACATCTATCTATCAGTTACAGCACATATGGGTCTTGTGAGCCTCGCAAATACTCTCTCAGGTTTCTATAGCGAAATTGATTTTAAGTTTGTCAATTCTAATAAACAGAGGCGGTGTTTGTTTGGGGGGATTAGAGTGATAGTTTGACAGTTGGTTTAAAAAATATAAGTTGGACTAATAGTCCAACTGGATTATCAATCTCTTATTTGTGGAATTATTGTGTCTCATGGGAGAGGGAGGGGGGATAAAAAGGGTGGAATAATTCCTCCTCCGGATTGGACAGTTAAAATGACATTTTAGCTCTCCCTTTTTTATTTATATTACTTTTAATTATACTTAGTAAAGTAAAATAAAATTTAAAAATCTCAACTAAAAATTAAATTAAATTAATAGTCCAATGGATTATAATTCTCCTTTAAAAGTTCAATTTATTCAGTCAAAAATAAAATTAAAAGTTCAAATTAAAATTAAAATAGAATTAAAAAATCTTAACTAAAAATTAAAATAAATTAATATAATTTTTATTGATGTTCTATTTATTTAATTTTTTTATAAGTTTTAGTAAAAAAATTAAATAACATAGGATACACATTGGATTCAATAGAATAGTCTAATTGAAACATCTAATTCTATGACTAGATAAATATAAGATTCAATAAAATAGTCTAATTGAAACATCTAATTCTATGACTAGACAAACATAGGATTCAATAAAATAGTTCAATCAAATAATTCGAGGACAATATATCCTAGGACTAACAGTCCGGTGAATTATTCAGTCTATCCAAACAAACACACTCGGAAGAGACAAGTTTTTTTTTTTTTTTTTTTTGAGAAGATTATCTGCAGATGAATATTTGATCACTATCATGAAAGGCAACTAATTGGAATTTTTCAGAACAAGCTTTAAGAAATTACTCAAAAAGTTGTTAGAAAATGGGGTGAGCTAGATTCTTTTCGACTGTGGTCTAAATTATTCAAATTTAAGTTACAAGAATAAATTAAAAAAAAAAAAAAGAATTTTACTTTAAAAAGTTACAATATAAAAAAATATAAAGATGTTCTTTATACATAGAAGCTTGAATTCGCAGCAAGTTCCACTTTAAAACATAAATCAGTACCATAAAAAATGTTCTTTCTTAATAGTAGTTTGGTTTAGTTCAAAACTGTTTTCTTACTTCTTGTTTTTTTGTATTATTTTGTTTTCAGTGAAATTTGTTCATAGTTTAACTTCTTCTCTTTATATATATATAGTTAGATGTAATTCAATAGTAAAATATATGTAAAACAATTTCTGTTTTATATTTCTTCACGTCTACTCTCTTTTAGGTGTAGTTAGATTAGGTTAATTTAAAAATTAATAAAATTAGTTAAAAATGTGAAGTTTAAAAAAATGACTAAAAAAAACAACAAAACAAAACAAAAAGTAAGAAATCAAAAAATAATTTTCAAAAATTAAATCAAACAACTTTATGTTCTAAATCCATAAAAGCAATATCTATCATACAAGTGCAGTAGTGTTTGCATATAAACAACTTACATGAAGGCTGGTGAGTGATTGAATTTTGCTGGGGGAGAAGTCGGTTGCGTTTGCTTACTAGTGACCATTACCACCACTGCTGTCACTGTCGCCGCAAACAACAAAAACCTTAGAACCACATCACCCACCACCAAGTATTTAGGGACGGCAGGCGGAGGGATGTTTTCTGGCGGCGGGGCAGATTTTTCCGAACCTTCCGGTGGCGGAGCAACCTTTTCCTTGGATGCCATGGTGGCTAAAATTGTGTTTAAGTGGTAAGTTGGTATGTAATAGTAATACTAACAGTAGTAGTAGTAGTTGGATATATAGTGAGGGTGCACATATGAGAAATGAGAATTATATATAGAAAAAGAGAGATAAATGTTTTTTGGGTGAGTCGGCGAGAGATTAGTTGGAGTTTCCTACACGTTAAGCCTAATTGACTTGGAGATTAATTTAATTTAAAGGTTTCTTGCTTACAAAGTTATTTAAAGGGAGTAATTATTCAGTAATTTTGAAATGTCATAGGTATTATTTATGTGGTATTTTAAATCAACCAAAAAATTTAAAAGGGGAATATGTTGAATCACTTTTGTTAAGTAGTTAAGCGACAAAAAGTAACTCAATTAATATGTGTTTCAGTTTTTTATTGACCAAAAATGTTAGATAAATAAATACCGCATGGTACTCTAGAAATATCTAACAATTTTTTTTTTTTTAGGCGTCTAGACTATTCTAGGCTAAACATTTGCTGGATAAATTTCTAACACCTAAAAATTTTGGACACTGATAATGACTCGAGATCCAATTCGGATATTATATTTAAAGTTTTTTTTGACACATTCAATCTAAATTTAATTGGCAATAAAACTTAAACTTAGATGATTCATGAGAGAACCCCTTGTTCATCAGATTAATCACTTTGTCCTATATGGGGTTTTATCTATTTGCATTACTTTATTTTTCAATTTTACTAGCATTTTATCAAATGTTTGACTAAGGTTGGCCCATATGTTTCCATTGCGTGAGATATGATGAAAATGGGAGATAGATGGATATACTTTGAATGATATATTTATTGTTTTTGATAACAAAAAAAGTCATTTGTTATCAATTATTATATTTGGAATTTTGATATTTGCTTATGATAGAGATTAGAATCTTTGAGGTAAATAAAATTGTGCTATGCATGATGGACAAGTTTGAGGTTTTCACAATTATTTTGGGCCCATTCTGTATTGTTTGATGTGAAAGATATCAAACCTAATAAGTGGTTTTGTGGTTCGATTTGGATTGGTATCCTAAGTTCCGATAAATAAAAATTACAAAATTAATAATTAAAAAACAGAAGTTAAATGTTATTAATTAATTTGTCTCATAAATTATAAATAGAAATTATATCAAGTACTCTAATATAAATTCTCAACAATATATATATATATATAGATAGATAGTAGGGGGGCAGATTGCCCCAGTGGTAAGGGCGCACACGTGACTGTGTGGGTAAAGCGCACGGTCACGGGTTCGATTTTCCACTGGGTGAGTGCTTGCAGCAGTTTGAAAATGGTACACGGCTTCCCCCGGGCTACTTACCTCGCAGGATTAGTCCTAGCTTCCCGAAAAATCAGAGGTATTAGTCCTGGCTTCTCGAAAAATCAGAAGGTTGGAGATACCTGCGTTATCAAAAAAATATATATATATATATATAGATAGATAGATAGTCTCATAAGTGGCACCAAAGGAAATTAATAATTTTTAAATTTTTTTTCTTAGTCTTTGATTCAACAGGTATCATATTATTAGTTAGTAAAAAAAATTATTAATTTGTACAACATTTTCCCAAAACTAGCAATGTAGCAATGACTTAAATTTTTGTATTAAATTTGTTTGTCATAAAATATATCATTAATGCACCAGTGCAATTAATGGATCACACCTTCAATGTATAAATGACATGTAAGGGGTCACGCTAAATAATTAAATTTATTATAAAATTTTAATCATCTTGACACTAAATTTATTCATAAAGAACCCACAGCGAATAACTTGAAATAAATTTACAAAATTTTTAAACTCCTCATGATATTCTAGTGGGTATCGTTTAAGTATTAAATTTTTATTACTGTATATCACATTTGTGAGTAAGAAAAATTTATAAATTTTGTTAATATGTGAATCCTATTTTAATTATAAAATTCCATTATTATATGTCATACCTAAAAAAATTATAAATTTTATTATTTTGTACAATATTTTGCATCCACCATTCCATTTTATTTAATTTTTGGGTTAAAGCAATCTGATTAATTTTTGGTTTACCAGATTCTTTAATACTGTGGGTCATATCCACGAAAACAACAGGCTGGTCTTTCTATTATTATTTCCCTTTCTTTTTTTTCTTGTGCAATATGATTATCAATTGAAAACTATTTCAATTTTGAAATTTGTGAAATTAAAATTTTTTTAATGTAAGGTTGCAATCAGAAACAATTTTATCTTTAAATTTTAAATTTTAAAATTTGAATATTTTTCTCAATAAATTTTTTAAATAAGCAACATTATTGTATGATTATACATTTTTCTAGGTGGGGGTCATGATGGCATTAATGTCTCAACAATATTTTATATTTCTCTAATTTATTACCCATAAATTATCTCTAATGATTGAGATTAGACCCCCTGAAATATTTGACAAATTAAAATTTGATATCGGTTAGACACATCATTAAAGATAGTTTTTTAACGTGATAAATTAGATGTCTCGTGTTAGTTGGCCTAAACCGCACTCTTACTGCTGGGATGGGGCTCGGCCTTCGAACTGTACGTGAGACGAGTTTCTACCTCATACAGCTTTGGCCGAAGATCGGGAAAAATTTAGGAGAGATGGGGAGACCCAATAGCTGCCAATCAATGCGGGGATAAGCTTGTGAAGAAGCAAGCATATCCCCCTCCAAAAAAAAAAAAAACCGACCGTATAGTGCTAGCATTTCGCATTATTTCTACTCCATCCCATCCCATTCAAGTATTTTTCTTAATGTCTCATATTCTTTAAATCATTCATTCAAAGCTTGATAAAAGACCTTCATGGAATAATTTATTTGGTTGCATTTTTTGAAATAAAACTGTTTGAAAATGCATAATAGATTATTGGGAAAATCATCCAACTTTTTTTTTTAAAAAAAATTTGACATTTGTGACAAAATAAATTTTGAGTTTTAAATTTTGTCAATAAGTCTTAATTTTTTGATTTATTTTTAATCTAAATCATTTATTTATTTCCGTTTTTAACCATTTAACTCAATATAAATGTACATAAAACGTTTGCAATATTTTTTTTCATTGAATTTAATGATTAAAATTTTTTTTTTAAATCGATTTTACTTAATAAAAATAAGTAAATAGTATAAATTGAAAATAAATCAAAAGATTATAGCGAAAATTGATAAAATTAAAAAGTGAAAATTTATTTTGTTATAATTGTCAACTTTTGGAGTTTTTTTTGTTGTTGTTGTAATTGTCGCTAAATTTTTTTTTTTTTTTTAAATTCTCAAAAATATTCTGCAACTCAAAAAAAAAAAAAAAAAAAAGGGAAATGAAAACATAATCAAAACAATTTTTCTGTGTTTTACAAAAAAATAAAAGCAGAAAAAAAACAAAACACAATCGAACTGATTTTATTTGTAAACTTCATTTGTCAAGCAGAATCTTCTAGAGAAAAAATACAATGAACGATTTGTTACGAAATCTCAAAAAAATTCAATAAATATAATGAGAGATAAATTTGCTGACACACATGTCCATGTCATACAGATGTTGTGCTTATCCATCAAAGTGGTGCCAAATCCACAATAGTCATGAATTTACAAAACTACCCATTAGAGATTGAATGTATTTTTCTAGAATTTCATGTACTTATCTGTCATTTGACAAACACTGATGGGGTAGTAGGTTGATTAGGCAGAGAGGTGACAGAAAATAGATGATTGGATGGAAAGAAAATACAGGAAAATATAACTAAAAAAGTCTTCTTTTGAGTTTGTTTGACAAAACTACCTAATCTTCTTTTAGATGATCAATAATTAGGTTAGGTTGTGTTTGGCTAGAATGTTCATAACAATAAGTACGCTTGATTTTAGTTTTTTGAATTTAAAATTTTAAAATTAAATTTATTAATTTATTAGTTTTTTGTGAATATTTTTAAAATTTTAAATATTTTTTTATTTTTTTAAATACACCTTACTTAGATTTATCTATATAGTAAAATATTTTTAAAAATTAATAAATACACAAAATATGAAAAATATACTGGATTTTTTGTTTTTTTATATTTTTGACATTTAGTGAATTTTTTAAAGATTTTTTTCACAAATATTATATTTTTTAAGTGTATTTATGTTAGATGTGTCTAAAAATTAAAAAAAATTGCTTAAAATATTAAAAAAAAATCATTGAAAACAAAAAAAATAAGAAAAGTAAAAAAATAAAATTTTCTAAAAAGTATTTCCTGAAAACTAAAATCAAAACTAAAACGGGAAAATTAGTTTAGGGTTCCTCTCCCACTTTTCGTAATGGAAGAGTTCCACAAAATTATTTTTTGATGTCTAAGGTCCCTAAACATATATCAGAGAAATTTGACTCTTTGTCTCTCCTCCTCTACCGCAGAGCAGCACTTCCTCTCTCTCTCTCTCTCCGAAACCCTAAAACCTCAGCTTCCCACTTCTCTCTCTCTCTCTCTCTAGAATACATACACAAATATATATATATAGCTTCAATGGCGGTGGAGCTGGATTGAAAGCATGGAACATCTGATCTCTTCGAAGAGGCCAGTCACGAGCTCCTTCGAAGCTTCGGCAACGTTGAGTGTCTTTATGATCTCTCTCCCGAAGATTTGTGCGCGAAGATCTCACCGTTCGATATGTTGATCATGAGAAGTGGAACGAAAGTGACGCAGGTTTTTGAGGCTGCGAATGGCCGATTGAAGATGGTGGGAAGGGCTGGTGTTGGGATCGACAATGTCGATCTCCAGGCTGCTACTAAGCTTGGATGCCTTGTTGTGAATGCGCCAACTGCGAATAATATCACTGCCGCTGAGCACGCCATTGCTCTGCTTGCTTCCATGGCTCGTAATTTCTCTGCAAGTTAGCTTCTAAATACATCAGGAAATCTGAAGATTGTGAAGACAACATATATTCATTCTTTGCAGATGATCTAGATGTGGATTCCTAAATTTTCTTTAGGTTAAAGAGAATTTCTCTAGAAATGTTTCTTTAGGAATTTCATTGATTTTGAGAGAATTTCTCTAGCTTAAAGTGATTCAGAGAAATTCTTCATTCATTTTCTCTCGAAAAAATTTCTATCCAGATAAATTATGGACCAGAGAAATTTGAATAGCATTAAGTTTAAAAAAAATCAATCACAAACTCATAGAAGAACTATTAAACATGGGAATTGTTTATATATATTATGTATATTTTCATAGATTTCACACTCAATTGTTGTGCTTCTTAGTCTGCAAATCCCACTGATGTTATTGCTTCTTCTTTTTTTTTTTTTGGTAATCAGCTCGATGTTGTATGCACTTTCTGTCCTCCATCAACCACTCATCCACCGTCTCTTCCCCTAATGAGTTCAACCTCTTCTTTTCCAACTTTCTCTGGATTTCCAACAAGAGCAAAGGTTGCTTGAAGAAAGGGTTGCTACGTTGTCTGGAGAAATTTTCAAAATTTCTCTGGACCAATTTTATTTGTGACGTAAATTTTCTCTGGACCAATTTTCTTTGGATCAATTTGAGAGACCTTAGACATTATGAAAATATTATATGTCCTTTATACTATAAAATCTTAATATGAGGGACCTTAAAAAAAAAAAAAACTCCAACTAAAACTCATCAGTGATGTCATTTTTTCATTTTAATTCATTAGTATACAACTTCAAAATGCCTCCATAAATAGAAATATGATCACCAAAAGTAACATGGCTAAATAAATCAGTTTTTTTTTTTTCTTTTTTAGGCCAAATAAATCAAAAATCTATTTAGTATTAACAAATTTAAAACCACTTTTAACTTGTTCACTTACAAAAAAATTTAGTTTTTTTTAGTAACTTTTCAAAATGTATTAGCTTTTTAAATTTTTTCAAAAATAAAGCCAGAAGGCCACTAAAAAACACAATGCCAAATTCCTATGTCAGGGAAATAAATAAATAAATAAAACTCCCATGTCAAGCAATCCACTTCGCCTGTTGTTATGTGGTTTGCTAGTACTTTTTTTCACTCTCCTTAAAACATAAAGGGTGGTTTGGCATTCCCATATAATTCATATTTTTTATCTTTTTATCATCACATTATCTCTTTATTTTTCTGTACATCTTTTCATAAAAAAATAAAAAATACATTTATTTAGATCATTCCAAACAACCCCTAAATATAAAGATAAAACAATTTTTTTATCTTCCACCTTCAAACTCCAACTCCAAACTTTAAGAATCAACAAATATACGCAAAAATTAAATCACACAAAAGTGCTCAAAAGGCCAACTACTGCCTTAGGCAGGTCCCATCATCCTCATATGTACATTCTTGAATTTTATTTTATTTCATTTGTAATTTAATTCTATATGTAGAGTTATCCTCCTACTGCGCAATAAGAATAACTTTCTTCCATAAAAATAAACAGATAGAATAAAAACACAACCAACAGAATAAAGTCCAAAAAAAATTCAACAATAGTCCAATCAAAACATTCACAAGAAATTACTACCCCCCCCCCCCCCCCCCCCCCCCCCAAAAAAAAAAAAAAAAAAAAAAGTGTGATAGAAGAAGAAAATCCAATGGCATCACAAATATGAAACCCATTTCCAATAGCCTGAGATAAAGCACCTATAAAAAAAAATGTTTGCAATGATACAAACAAGTGAAAATTAGGACCCTTGGGAGGAGAAAGAAACAAAGGTACAAGCTTCATTTCAAGAAACATAGATACTCCATACACAAATTGCAAGTAAGTCTATCAAGACATTCTATCAGCTTAAATTTCATTAACGAATGCATATTAAATTGAAAAAAAAAATCATCTACATCGCAGGGCATGCCCCTCCGGCAAAAATCCTAGATAAAGGATGAATCAATCAACAACATTCGGAAGCTCAAGTTGTGTACGATTATTATGCAAGGTCTAAAAGCATCCCTCTTATTATAACTTAGGATAATCAACTTATTTAAGCTATTTTTACCGCATAATATAAAATAAGCAAATCATTTAAGCTGTAACAAACAAGCCCAAAGTATGCTTATGATAAACTTCCCCTAATTCCGAGTATGAAGAGCAACATACAGAGTGTTAGTTTCATACAATGTTCTGAAGATTTTTGCCATTCATCGAATGAATTTGCATCGGTTTACCATCCTCTGCTCATAGTGTATGCTCACATACATTTGGGGCTGTCCGATCCTCATGAGATCCATCAGCAATTTCATATTGCTGCACATTATCATCAATAAAGCATATGCAAGGATATGGGTAGCAAAAGTTCAACCACAATGCATGAATATTATAATCAGTCAACACTATTCCCGGTATAATTAACAGAATAAACAGCAACCCCTTTCTTTCACATTACAGTGTGTACATCAAGAGTACAGTAACCCATAGTCATTCAAATGGTTTTTTTTTTTTTTTTTTTTTTTTTTTTTTAAAACTCCAAATAATCAGAGAAGAATACCACAGAAAATGTTTTGTCTAGCAGGCAAGTATAAATGCTACAGTTTGAATCATAATGCAATGGCAGTGAGGCATGTATAAAGAAGGAAAACAAGAAATTGGTCGAAGATGCAATTAGAAACCGCCCCCTCCCTCCTCTTTCTCGCTCAGGCATGAGCTTTTTCAGTGCATGTAGACAGTAAAATATTTGCCTCGGAAAGCATAAGCTGGTCATTGAGGAAGAACCGGAGGTGCAATTGTTCTTGTATTGTATGATTTGCAGTGGCTGCATTTCTGTCCAATTATGTGGAAGAAAACTTCAGTCGTGTCATTGCAGTCATTACATAGAATCCAAACCTGCAAATTTTATGTTTCTCAGATTCTTCAACTTAAATGCAATTTTAGTGTAATTAAAAGCCAATAAAGATGATTCACTAAACCGAACAGGAGATGTTCTGATACATCAGAAACAAAACAAGCAAACATGAAATGGGATCTTTACATGCAATATTAAAAATTTATTCGTGCAAAAAACACCACAAGAATGATGTGACAATAGTAGTTTTGTGAATAAAAGCTATCTTTATGGGTGTTTTGTTTTAAAAAAGGTTCACATTGAATCATATCATTCTGTAAGAAAATTCTGTATGAATTTTGTTTGTATATTGTTTACTCTTTATCGTAATTGACATTGACGAGGTCATTTTGTGCATGATGAATCCAATTTTCCTTTCTTTTTTGGAGGAATTACATCCCAGTGGGACAGACAATTTTTTTTACACAAACATGGAAGGCTTGCACCCCCACAACATTTCACTTGCACCTCATCACAAAATTATTTGCATCTCACATGTTTTTGTAATTTTTTTTCTCTATCCCACTGTATTGTAGTTTTCCCTTCTCTTTTTTCCCCCTCATTGTCCATCTTTTTTACTAAGGTTGGTGTTGAGGAATGTTTGGGAATGGGAGAATCAACCTAAAGGAGGCATTAACGGTTATGTACTTATATCTAGTCATATATGAAGTATAATTATTTATCTAGCATATCTACATGCTTGTAGATCTCTGTTGAAGATCTCTGAAGAGCTGAATTTAAAAGTGATAATGATCTGCAAAGTCAAGTTGGAAGATGATAAATTGATCAATAGCTTTAAGTGTTATTAGGAGTCATTTAGATAATTTTATTATATTTTCTTTCTTTTAAGACTTTTTACTGGCTTTAGTGATAGGAAGCAAACTCTATTAGGAAGAGTTTTATAAGGTTTCTATGTTTTCTCGAAGTTTCTTAAACCTACAAATAGACTATATTGTCGTAAAACAAATTCAGCCTCCCAAAAATAAATAATTCAGATTTGATCGATAGATCTTGTGCTCTCTCCTTTCATATTCTTCCTCTTCTTCTTTGTGACTGCTTTCTTCTCTATCTTTATCTCTTCTTTACTCTCAATCTCTTACTCTTCCCTCCAATCTCTATTCTCTCTAATCTCCTCCTTGACTCTTCTTTGATTTCTTGCTACCTCTTCTTCTCTCTTCTTTATCTTCTTCTCCTATCTGATCTCATTACTCTCCTTCTCCTATATTCTATTTTCTCTCTTTCATCTTTTTCATCTTTATAACATACTATTAAAATAAAAAAAGCCAACACACAAACACACAAACCATCACATTATTTTGTCCATCATGAGTTTGAAGAATTCCTCATAAAGGTCATGCTACATCACAAGCATATCCTCAAGTTGCGCCGAATTTTACTATATATTAACAAATGGCACAAGTTTTTAACATATCTAACAAGGATGAAATGGAAGTACCTACCTTCTTGTAACGGTAATCCTCAGGCATGACGGTTGCTTCAATCTAACAAAAGTAAGAAAACTTCTAAGTTGAGCAAATCACAGTTGGAATAATCCATGGACAAGATAATAGTAACAGCTTGGTAAAAGTAGCTATGAAATCTTTCATGTTAAATATAATTGATGCATATGAGTATTTTTAGTATAAACATGATGACAGCTTGTTTTACCAAAAACAAAGAAAATAATAAGTTCAAGTTTTAAGTGTATTGATCAATGAGCATCTATTCAACCCACCTCCTCATCTATTCTCTTCCAGGCTATAGACATGTCAATAACTGACCTTGAGCATATGGGACAGCAATATCTGAGTGACATTTTCAAGGCAAGTAAGAGTATAACAACTATTTTTCAATGGTAAACAAACAAGGGAATATAAAGTAATTTTACAATGATATAAATGCTTACTTGTCACGCTTCATCATCTCATGGTAACATTCACAGTGCATTGTGTGCCCACATTTCATAACGATAGTGTCTTTTAATGAATCAAAGAGATACTGTAAAAACAATCATGCCAATGTGAAGATATTGCAAACTTTTAAGCTGTTAAAAAATGATCAAAAGTATTAGCAAGTTAGAAAGCAAACCTCGTAACATATGGGACAGTGGTGCCGCATGGAGTTTTCCACACACGAGTGATTGTCACGCAGACTAATTGCATAACATGATCCTGTAAAAAAAAAAGGAAAGAAATAAAAAAAAGTTATATGCATTGCATGCAACAATTAAATAATAACTGAAAGGAACAGTAAAGTCAAGGAGATTTTTAAGACGACGAAGAGAAAAGTACTAAGATTGGTAAAGATGCCCAAGTCCAAAAGACAAAGCGGTCCAAGTAATAAACAAGGACTCACCGTTAGAGATTGACAAAACTAAAACAGCTATAACCAACTGATTGGTTAGTGAAAAAAGGAAATGTGATTTATTCACCTACATAGATATTGTTGCCTTGGGCAGAGCCTAGTCAATATATAGAAGCAGGAAGTTTTTTTTTTTTTTTTTTTTTGAGGGGATAGAAGCCGGAAGTTGAACCATCCAAACATTGGGTAATCAAAGGGGTAATACCAGCAATTTTATAAGTTCTTGATGAACTAACAAATGCAACGTTTATGAACTAACAAATGCAACGTTTGTGGCACACTTGGTGGCTGGTGATTTAACATTTCTTCAATATTAAAAAACAAAACAAACAATAACTTTTTTAAAATGATTGGTTTGTAGTTGCAGTAAAGAACAAGCACACTATGGGTGCGGATGCATACCGCACTTCTTACAGTGGAAATAGTTCTCACGACCACCAACTCTGAAACAAAACATAACAAAATTTAGATGAGAACAATTTCAAATATCACGAATAAGACACAAAGAAGAAAAATCATCAAACTTTGCTGAATAACCTGCAGATCCCGCAATCATCACAATGAAACTGCCTTTTGTCAATCTGCAACAAGTGTACATAGTAATTAGCCTTTGCAAGAAACAAAATCAACAATAACATCCCAAGTCATCATAAGTTTGTATACAATCCTTGCTCTTCTTGAGCAAAGGTGGACTGACTGAAAGATCAACAACACTAAACAAGCTCACATGATTCGATTTTCAATTTTAATTTCACTAATTACAGCAAAGATAAGTCACAACAGTTAACATACATCATCGTCAAAGAATTTGCACACTTCACAGAAATATTCTCCCATATTAACTCCACAGTTCATACAAACACGAGCAACCTGGTTACAACCAAGATAAATATCCATAAAATCAATTTGGAAGATTAATCAAAAACAGAACAACAAAGAACAAATCTAAAACCAAAAGAGACATACTGGTTGCTCTGTGTCACAAACTGCGCAAATAGCCTGAAACATCAATGCAAAATCCATGGCTCTTAATCATAACTTAATGACAGTAAAAGCTAAAAATTAAATAAACAAATGAACAGATATTGAAACAAATATATCCATGATTACACATACTTGCTTAACATTGCTTCGAACTAGTTCGTGCCGATCAATGGGGTTGCTCAACATGCTCTAATGAATCCACACAAAAAAAGGTACAAACAACAAATACCCACATTAAAAACAGATCCATAGATACATGTTATACCCAAAAAAAATACAAGATTTGTGCAAAACGACCTATGAGAATGCTATAATTAATCAAACAAGCTAAAACAATAAAAACTCAGATAAAAAAACAGGTACATCGATGTAAATCTTGAGCTAAGAAGAGAGATAAGACAGGAAATGTGATCCAAATACCGTGGCTTCATTGTGACAATGACGACAATCGAAGACCTCATTACAACAAGGAGCTCTGATCTTGCATCTTCTTCTATAATGCTTGCATCTATCGGCAAAAAAAAAAAAGAAAAAAATCACAGAATCGAAACACAAGCAAATCATCAAATAAAACTCAACCCACCAATCAAACAGTAGAAAAATGCACGAATATGCGAAATGCACATATATATGTATAGGTAGATACAGAGAAGAGAATCAAAACACAAACAAATCATCAAAAAGAACTCAAACCCACCAATCAAACAGCATAATAAATACAGAGAGAAAGAGAAAGAAAAGGGGGTACCCATAACCCATCTTCCCAAAATAAAGACGTTCATTGGCAGAGCCTTCCATTAGAATTGGAAAAGATTGTTCTTAACCCAGAAAGGGCAAAAAAGAGCTCAGGGAGAGAGAGGTGGAAGGCACAGAATTGGTTGATTTGGGAAGATGGGGACGTCAAAGCGTCACGGCCCAATTGCCATCACTTTGCACAGCAACCAATGTTTAATATAATATATATATATATATAGAGGATAGGGAGCAGCTTATGTCCAATCCGATCTATTAGGCCTATGGGGTTCACTGTAGGTCTCTTTTTGATAATTTAAATTGTTCAATATGTAAAATTCATGCTGATTAAATATTAATAGCTATGTAATTAAGATAATTTTTCGTCAACTATTAATTTGTTCACGTCTATTTTTTATATATATACAAAATTGATTTGATCACATAGCTATCAATATTCGATTAATGTGATTTTTTATAATCACATAGTACTCAACGAGTTCTACATATTAGACGATTCAGATTATCAAAATAAAATCTATGAAAGCCGATCTAACAGCATCACTTAATCTGATCTCGAACTAGACATCAACTGAATCCGGATAGGATAATTGGATAACAATAACAATGAGAGAGAGAGAGAGAGAGAGAGGGGGGGGGGGGGGGGGGGGGTTGGGATGGGGAGGAGAGTGAGAGTGAAATGACTTGGAGGAAAAGGGACAAAGCGCCGAGTAATCGGCGAATTGGAATTTGATTATGAGGAGTGAAAGCAAAGCTAGGCTAAAGCAAAGAAAAGAAAAGAAACCATTGTGAGCATGCAAACAGTTGGTGCACGCAATCCCCTTTACATATAGGGCCTGCTTCCCTTCCGTCACACATCAGATTGAGAGGTACTCTTAGGCCTGTGTAGTTTATAAGGAGCATTATTTTAATAATTTGAATGGTTCAATATGTAAAATTTATAGAGTATTATATGCTTGAAAAATATTACGTTGATCGGATATCGATAGCTATCTCATCGGATCAGTTTTTTGTCAACCATTTATTTTTTCATTATCTATTTTTTTTATACAAAACTGATTTAATCAAGTAGTTATTGATATCCGTTCAACGTGATTTTTTATTAAACATATAGTACTCAACGAGTTCTACACATTAATGATTTTGATTATTAAAATAGGACCCGTGATGAGTCTCCACAGACCCAACATCACCCCCTAGTTTGATTTGGGACTGCAAAGAAGCCAATGCCTTTCATATAATGGGGAGACCCAACATCACCCCCTAGTTTGATTTGGGACTGCAAATAAGCCAATGCCTTTCATATAATGGGGAGATTTGAGAAGTGGATTAAAAATTAATTTTTTTATTTTTATGATTTTTTTATCTTTTTATAGGTAAAAAATATAAAAAGTGATATGATTCAAAATAAATTAAAAAATAACTTTTAGCTAGCTTTTCAAATTGCCCCAATATAATCACGTGCGTTCGCGAGCTCAAGATTGGGAGAGAGAGAGAGAGAGAGACCAAAATGTTTTTTGATGTATGCTTTTTTAGAAAATTAAAAAAAAATATCTTTATAGTTTTGAAAATTATATCTCATCTTTTAAAGTTTGGATTTTTAAACAAATGACTTCATTTATTAATAAATCATCAAGTTAATTAATAATTTTTATTAATATTAAATTTTTATTTAAATTAATAATACATGGAATTTTATTATTATATAAAAGAGTATTTAAAAATTTTATTTTTTCAGTTAATTATGTTAAATAAAAAATTATGACAAATGAGTATTTTTAATTTTTCAAGCGACATGGACAATCTATATTTTAAGTAAATCTTATAAATATATTTAGAATTTACTCAAAAAAAAAAAAAAACAAAGAAAATAATTTGAACTAGCTAAAATTGTAAAAGATGAAGAATGCTTTTTTAATTACACTAGAAATAGAAATTTTTAAAATAATTATAAAACCATGATATTTTATTTTGGGAATTTTTTTGATAAATCCTCTTTCTAAGAGTTTTATTTCATCCAACCCATATTCTTTTGGATAAATTACACTGACATCCCTGAGGTTTATATTTATTACAGTTCCCCCCTCACCTTTTGGAAATTACATCTCCCTCCCTGAGGTTTAAAATTTCATTACAGATTCCCCCCTCAACAATTTATTTTTTTTAAATACCAATTTTGCCCTCACTAGGTAAATTACATTGACACCCCTCACATTTTAGAAATTACAATCCCTTCCTAAAGTGTAAAGTAACATTACCAATTGTCCCCTCGATCAGTATTAGTTGGGAAAAAAATTCATTGAAAAAAAACTAATGGAAAAAAAAAATTGTTAGTAAAATTTTAAAATTTCTGCTTAAAAACCAACGTAAACTCATTTTTTGAATTTACATTTTTTCCTCAAATTTACAAACTAAAACAACCATCTGTAAACTAAAAAAAAATAATCAAAAAAGTTTTTATGACAGTTTTTAAAATTTTTGTAAATATAAATTGAAAACTAAAAACGAAATTGTTACCAAACAGACTTCAGATGGTAAAAATATCATAAAATTAACAAATAATTAAATAAGTTACCAACGTAAAAAATGACTTTTCAAAAAATTCTCAGATTATGTATGGTTTGATTTTTAGAAATTTTTTTAAAAAATTAAAAATTAATTTGGTTAAGAAATAAAAAATAAAAAATAATTATCATTATGTTGTCAATTAAAAATAAGAAGGTTCACGTCACTATATTAGATGAGAGAGAATTTTTAGAAAATATGTTGTGAACGTTCACATTAGATGAGAGAGAATGTTCACATTAAGTATTATCAATTAAAAATATATTCACATTGTATAATAATATAAAATAATAACATCAATGTTATTTAATTTGTATATGAAATTTCCTATGCCTTACTCTTTTCTCTTCTCTCTCCTCCCTCAACATTAAATATCAATATTAATATAAGGGTATAAGAGTCTAAGAAAATAGTATAAATCAAGAAAAAATATTTTATGGAATAAAAGTATAAATATATGAGACTAAGGGTTAAAAAATTATTTCATAAACTTCTTAAATTAAAACACTTCTAAATAAGATTTATCAATAAAAATCCCTTTTATTTTTGTCACATTATTTTCTCTCTTTTTTCTTTCGGTCCTCTCATCCTTTCTATCGTAAGCTACTGTTTCTCAACTTGTATTAGAAGTCCATTTATCAATATGGACATGACAAGATATTAATTGATAATAAAACATGGCTAGAGATATCAAGGAAAATGGTATCATCCAATCAATGAGTCTACTTGACAGTAGTATACCTTCATGATTTGATCTTATCGTTACGAGTGAAACTTTCCTTCTATTATTCCTTTTTTATTGATTTAAAAAAAAAAAAAAAAACCAAAAAAAAAAAGAAAAAGGACCATTTCATTTGCTTAAAAATATACCAACCTTCAATTTAGATGCCTAAGATAGACCCATCTCAACTTTCAAAACACAACGAAGGGAACAGTCTCTTTTTTTAAACTATAAACACCCTATTACACCCATGCAAATCAAGGTTCACAAACAAAATTAGGGTGAGAAAAAACACAGATAGAGATTTCATTTTCATCTTTCTCTCACAAATTAAGGAGAAAACTTATCCTTTTTTTTTTTTTTAGTTTCAATAAATGGGTTGTGGGGGATCAAAATACGACATTGCGACAAGGAACACCAAAAGCAAGAACAAGAAATCAAATGATGGCTCCAGTAAGAGTGAAGACGTAGAAGAGATCCTTACCAAGAAAGTAATAAATGACATGAACCTAAACATGAGAGTGGAACAAAAAGAGAGCCAAAACCCCAAGCGGGGCATCTCCTTGATGCAACAACGAGAAAAAGAAAGCAAAAATGTTAATTCAAAGGTGGTGCAACAAGAAGGCGATGAAAAATCAAAGGAGGGCTCTATAAATGTTGCAAATGCGAATTTCAAGGAAGTAGATGATAAGGAAGGACGTGTAGAAGAGCCAAAACAATACTGGGATAGTACTGCAGTTACCGTTGAGGCTATCATTTCGGATGGAATGTCTGGAAGGACAGAGTATTATTCTCCCCAATAGAAGGTTGGTGTTTCTGAAGATGTTGAGAAATTAAACAATGTTGTAGAGGAAAAGAGATTGGTCCAAGAGACAACAATAGAGACGAAGAATGGTTTATAACCTCGTTCCAGCTTGACAAGGCTTTATCATCCCAAGTGCGTACAGGATTGGTTACATTAATCATTTTTCGCCATTGTGATTGTATAGGCACTATAGAGCCTATGAAAATGAACAAATAGAAAGAAGCAGAAGCAGTGCCAACCCTCGAACCAAAAGCCTTGGCTACCACCGCCGCCAGCAGGGAAGAAAAGACTAAAAATGCCAATGAAGTACTGGTTGTCATTCCTTGGCTTATGCAGGGCTTTTTAGAGGAGCTCTATTAAGAGAGAGAGAGAGAGAGAGAGAGAGTGTTTGTGTCCATGTAACTTTTTTATGAGATTTTCTGTGTTTTTAGAATAATTGCACTAATCGAGCATTTGACAACACAAAATTCAAGTTTGAATTTAGAATGGAAAGCTGTCTAGTTTGAAAAAAACTCAACTAAAATGATTTTGACTTCCAATTCCGAGCCTTTGATTCCATGGTACCGAACATGTTTTTGGAGTTCATATCATCATAATCGATTCATGAGCATAAGAACCAAAGACAAATGGAAGAGCAAACTGAAACAATACCAACCTTAATTGTTATCCAAATCTAATGTAACATTTCAAGTTTATGTATTGACATTGTATTGTTTCTCCTTTAATGGTGAAACAATGCAAAGTGTCGTCAAGGCAAAACTCAAGATTTGAATTGAAAAAACAAAAACATTATTGTAGAAGTTGGCTTACTATACGTGATCCAATATGATCATGCATTTTGATTGCAGCCTCGTCCAGAGAGAAATTGTTGACAAAAGCAAAATCCATGTAAAGTTGGGTGAGACTGCATCAAGATCCCATTCCATCATTTCATTTTTAATAGACATAAATAGGTCTTATGTTCGACTCTCAGGGGCACAAAACACTTGAGGTATAATTGATATACCTTATCTGTATATGATTATGCAAATTTGAAGTTCATTCACCTGACAAAGTGAGTTAGTTGATTTGCCCATCATAAAAAATGATCCTCGGGTTGTGGGTCCAACAATATAAAACTTATTAAATTATTTGGCTTGAAAGCCTGTGACCCAACCTAGGTCCACCCAGCCGAACCCATACCTGGTCAAGGCGGGCGCCCAAATTGGGCATGGGTCTAGGTGTTGAACCCCAACCTGACTCAACGGGCTGCAAGAGGCAGCATGTAAAAGTGCTATAGAAAATAGGAAAAAAATTGAAGACCAATTAAAAATCAAAAGTAGGTATAGATGTCAACTTGTTGGGCTGAGCCACAGTCAGAGCTTGAGCCTAAGGTTTTTGCCTCGGCCAACACGGCACAAAGCCTGCCGGGCTTTGCACACGGATAGGCTAGGGCACTATTTTCGTGGGCCTGACTGATGCCGACCATTATAAATACTCAAAATCAGAAAACATGATTAAGATAATTGCCACTTTTCAAAGCAATCACAACCCAAAATGTGAGGTTAAATGATATGATTTTCAAGCTCCCAACAGACCCTTCCCAGAAGCAATCTCAACCCAAAATGTGATGTTAAATGATGCATGATTTCAGAATTTACCATGAAAAGCACAACTAGAGAGAGAGAGAGAGAGACAACGGCTAGAGTGGAAATTTTATGAATTAATTTAATATCAAATGTTATTGTGCATGTTTAATTTACACAATACGAGGAGTATATATATACACAAAGCCATCCCAACCCGCCCACCAAGCAGTCATATACCATACTCATCAATCAGACCTACAGGTGCTAAAAATAAAGAATGCTGAAGCTTCTAGGGATGACCTCTCTCAGGTTGATCCTTCAAGAGAAACCAAACCACAAGCCCAGCCAAACAGAATTCTAAATGACATTGCTTGGAATGCTTGATTCTATCTTCAATTTCACGACAGAAGTAGAAAGATCTCTGGACAAGATAAAATTCCCCCCGAGATCTTGCACACCATACGCGGCCACACGAGGGTCCATTACAATTCTGCACGTGCGTGGGGTGTCACCTCCTAATTCGACCCCATAATACTCTAAATGGTCTGAGATGCTGTTCCCCATCACCGACCTGCACAATTTTCAAGATTAATAGGTTTTTATCAGCTTCAGTAGTGACATTTGTGAGATTTTGTCCCAAAAATATTTTCCACCTAAATAAGCTTTTTTCCGTTGACCAGGGAAAACATTTTCAGTTGATTTTCGTTTTCTATTGTACCAAACACCAGAAAATGCAAAAAAACCTTTCGTCCAAACAAAATGAGTATTATGGAATCTTGAATTTCCCAGACACCATTTTAAAACGAGTCTCATGTATTAGGTTGCCACTTTTTTAGAATCTTGAACGATTTAAATGGAAGTTCGGTTTTGAACTAGCAAAGATCATTGATTACAAACGTTTTACCCACTTCAGAAATGTTAATATGAAGATCATGGAAAGGGATCACTTACCTACTACAAGACGGGTCTTCACCAGAATCATCACAGACCTTCTCAACTGGATAAACTAAGCTACCAAATTCAGCATTATAAAGCCACACCTGCATTTAGAAAAAGAGTGTAATTAGTATATACATAGTTTAAAGCAGAAGAGAGCTGTGCACGTTGACTACGAAAATATACGATCCCAACAACTCCAACATTAGTTTATTAAATGTATAGAAATGCTTTTCATCTTCATCTATTGTTTTCCAGGTTTTAGAGAGCTTGGCTAGAATTATTTCCAACTCATAGCCATCACTGTTCGGATCACAAAACTGTGACCTATTGACAATTTGGGTGTAAGGTTATTTTAGTCTTTTTACTCAAGCCATTAAAGGACCTGATAGTGCACATTAGTCCACAAACTACAAGGGGGCTATGTGCTTATTTTCAAATGACGGGATTATGTGCACATGGATTAACCCACAAGGGGATAAAGTGCAAACTGCCCTTTTCAAAATCGTTGAATTGAATTTATATCTTTGAATCAGCATGCATTAGCTTAAGGAAAACTCAACGTACCATTTGCGACTCATTTAAAATTTGATCTTTTGTGATAACAAAGCACATTTATTGATTCCAGCAGTTTTACTATCAGATATACATGTTTTAACTTTTAACAGCGTAAGGTTCTTCCAGCATAAGCATACAAAAGCCAATTTTGGGATTCGGAAGAATACCTCTGTTGGGAAGTGATGGTATGTCTTTTCTGTGAGATGAGGATAGTATGGTGGTAAATGAGGGACAATATCGTGTTCGTTTGTGACTCGAAATGTATTTGGCACAAGTTCGCTATAGTAATCCACAAAAGCAGAATTGCCAATACGAGGTTGTCCAAATGTCACAACCTGAACATTCTGGGTTTCATGATTGACCTGAAAATAAGCAAACAACCCTTTATCACAAGAAGTATGTGTTACGTGTGCTTAAAACTAAAGCAACATCTAAAGAACAAATCCCAGTCATAAAGCAATGCTTTGTAAAGACAAGAATCAAGAAATGGAACTTCATTTCAGACGGGTAGTTTAGGAAATTTCAAAACTTTGCAGAGAGCAAGTGTTCTGTAATATAATTAGTGTCAAAAAACAGATAACTTGTTCATCTCATTCAGAACACCATAAATACAACAATTAAAAAGGACAGGCTAGTCAAACTTTTTAACCAAAAAAAACCCAATATATCTATAAATACTCCAAATGAGAAGGCCACAATGAGTGGATATTACAAGAACCTTGCAGAAATTTGAATTTTCTCCGACCCAAGGCCCGATATGTGCTTGCCAACAAAATAAGGAAAACATGGAATCAACTGTTCATGATCGGTCTTTGGACTACGGTTCCTCTTAAATCACCACTAGTCCCAAAAGCTCTAATACCACTAATCCCAAAGGCTTAAGTTATTAGGAAAGCATCCAACAATGTATAAGCTTTCCAAAAGTTCTGTCATAATGCCAAAGACACGTGATGAGCAGTTACAGCAGTATATCTAGCATCGCTCATTGATGCCATACTAAAATATCTAACCAGTGCACCACATTGTCCGTTGTCTGTTCAGACATAGAGTGCCATAATGTATTTTATAATAACAAGAATAACACCTTGTTAACAAAAGCTTCATTATGATTACCTTGAGATCCAGTGCACAAAAGGCAGCCATGGCCCCTCCCATTGAGTGCCCTGTAACCATAACATTAATGTCTCCGTACAATTTCTTTGCTCTTTTAACAGCATTTACAACTCCAGGACGTACGGTTGTGTTGTGGTAAGCAGAATAAAATCCATGGTGCACCTAAAACAACACAAGAAGCATTTAAAAAAACAGCAGTCACTTTAACAACCTCCCCTTTCTTTAAAAAAATTATTCACAAGCAAAAAAAAAATAATTATTGCGACACACACCATTGCATCAGGCATGCCGGGGTAATTTAAGTCAAGCTGCTTCCAATACAGGTCTTCAACCCAATTCTGTATGCTGTACACATGCCAGGTCATTCATTAAACAGTAATGAACATTGATTTATCATGAAACATAATGAAATATCTTTCTCAACACATTAGAAAATAAATCAAAACAAAAATTTAATGTCACACTTACAACAACTAATCTATGCCCTAAAATTCATCTGAGAGAGGGGGAGAGCATATCTCCTGAAAAAAATCAGTTACCCCTCTCATGTTGCTAGTGTTCTTAAAATCTACTTCCATTTACATTGATTATGTGATATTTTTTGTGCAGATTTTTGGTAAATGTTAACATCATATTATTACTTTTTAAACAAAATAGTGAGGATTTATCTATTTTTTTATGAATGTCCTATTCTCAGCCCATTGAACGTTCTGGATTTGAAAACATTGCTCCAACAAACACAAATTATTAAGACTGTGAGCCTCTTCATACCTGTTGTCCTGTGTGCCTCGGAATGCAATCACAATAGCATTGAGATCCTTTGCCACCCCCACAAATCCCTGTGATGCATATCCATATTAATTTAATATCAAAAAAGAAAAAAGAAAAGAACTACAAGTACGACATAAATGAATATTGCCAGGGAAGGCTATTGCTTTTTTTGTTTTAATATGCTATTATGCTACGAGAAATGCACCTGCAAGCAGTGCTCGACATCAACAATCAGCTCGATCACTTCAAATCCCTGCTTCCAACAAAAGCAACTATAATTAACAATAACTAATAATCAAAAGTTGCAACAATGAAACATCATTTTATAGCCACACAAAGCTGCTCTTTCAGTTAATTGAAACACATGATGTCAATAGTAATCATACCTCAGTCAGATCATCACATCTTGAGCATGTCCAAGTAACTAGTTCTGTCAAATCTGACAAGTACACCTGCGAGTGTAAACATTAGAGAGATCTCTTGTACACATTACTGGAGTCAAGTACATGATTGCAAAGAATTAATTCAGCAACCTAATGTTTTTTAGAAAGAAGGAGCTTAGATATAGAGAAGTTGTATCTCCCTTAAGAAACCATGTCACAGCTATCAACCAAGAACATAAAAACAATAACTCCATAGGCGCAGAAGGGAAGGAACATGGCAAACATCTGCAAAGTCTAATGTTGGACTCTCAAATACAGCTGAATGCGCTTGTATTGAGAAGAGCACCTCGGGACATTTAAAGACTTTTGGAGTGCTCACTAACACCTAGAGAACATCTTATGTCCTGGAAAACGAATCTGAAATCCAAAGTTGATATCCTTTTAAGATTTTAATGTACAAAACTGAAATCCAAAGTTGTGTTGACTATATATTTACATGGAGACTACAGTTAAAGGATCCGCACGCTGTGAAACCTCAAATCCATTTCCTCTTAAGTCTAAAAAAAATTTGAAGCAGAACTTACCGCAGAAGCATACTCCACTAATATGGTTGCAATCGTGTGATTGTAAACAGGCAAATTATCTTTGTGCTTGACCTTGAGTTCTGCATTAAAAATATGTGCTTGGTAAGAAATTGCATTATAACTTTGCACAACGTTAAAAGAAAAAATAAAAAAAATTGCCAAACAAAATACAATCCAATCATACATACTGCTTTACACGTTCGAGTTATGTGTAAAAGAAGACCAGGCATGACCAAAGAAAAACCGTCTATACAGCATGCTCATGCACATAGATTTCAACGTGTAAAGCAGATAGATTTTGATTGTTAAATTTAAAATTTCTGAATTTTTTAGTAATACATGCTCATGCATATGCAAATCAAAAGAGGCATCTAAATGCATATTTTGTTTATGTGACAGCCATTCTGTGCTAATTATACCAAATGTTAGGTTTTTATCCAATCTATTCTCCTAAACCCCCTATCCAATGGGAACAAAAACTGACCCAGTGGCTGTACATTTATTTATTTTATGATTATGATGGGATGGCCGTAAAGAAGAGAATGACATATACTGGCCAAACACCATGAATTCCAGAGGAAATGGGGAGATATAATTGCAGTCATACATGAGATGCTTGTCCAAGTGACAGGTCTTTGATCACATCCTGAAAAGGGGAGTTCTACGTAAACCCATTCTACTTAAAAGGGCTTTCGAAGAATAACGTCGAACAGAACTCACGACCAAGATCAAGCGAGCTTTAGAAATACACAACAACAGACTGAAATTGTCAGATTTGCATCACCTGCATCATATGTTCAGATGCCTATATCTTTCCATCACCCAAAAACCATTGAACTACATTTTTCAAAACCCAATTACCCCTCGTCCTCCTAATTTCAGTAGACAAAGATTTTGTTCCAACATTTAAAAACCCAAAATATTGAATGCCGGATGATTGGCTGAGTGGTAAAGACTTGATAATAAGATCTAAGTTCTTCATTTCGAGTCACCAAGGGCTACTAAAGGTTTGTTCGTTAACTTAGGACCTGGATTAGTCAAGACACCCAATTATCAACCAAAAAGAAAAAAACCCAAAATATTGAACCTGTGTAAAACCCTCATTCTTCTTTTTCCTAACCAAACCCAACAATGGAAGCCACAATGTTCCCCAATACCTAATTTAATTAAATTCCAAGCACTCATCAACTTACAATCAACAATACAGCAAACCCATAAATATAAATTGAAGACTAACTTGATAATAACTTACCTCTACTGCAAGATATAGGTAACAAGCTCATCAAAATTGCAATCTTTAGCCACCTTGTTTGCTCCATATTCTGCAAAAATCAAAACCCATTAACAAATATATAATTATTATAAAACCCATCAACGCAAATATCATATTATATCCAATAATCCACCAATGCCAATAAAACAACAAGTGTGCATACATACATACATACATGTATATATGAATATAGATCTATATGGATCCGCCGGAGCTCCGAATCGATCGGCCGGAGATAGTTTTCCGGCGACGGTGTATACAAAAACGACGACGGATTGCTGGAAATTGCAATGGAGATTTGGAATTGGCAGAGATTGACGATGGAGGAGAAAGAAGGATAAGGGGTTACTAATCGAATTATCTGGGTATTGGGGTTTTGTGTTGATGTACGATTTTACCCCTTTTGGTTGTTTCTATTGAAGTGGTTGGTGTGTTATTTGGGTGGTTTGTGTGGGGGTGTTGTGGTAAATTACGTACCACGTTAAGGAACAGCGTGTGAGAGTTGGGGTGAGTTTTGGCTGAGGATGGATAGAGTCTGCCGTCAAACGCAACTGTATTCTGGGTCCTAGATGACGCTGTTTGTTGTTGTCCGGATGTTCAGGCGATTTGCACGTGATACACACCTAGGGAGTGTTTGGATTGTATTCAGCTTGCTTGTTTTCATTTTTTAAAAAATACTTTTTAAAAAATTCTATATTCTTATTTTTTATTTTTTTTTATTGAATTTTTTTAATATTTTAAGCAATTTTTTTTACTTTTTAGACACATCTAATATAAATACACCTAAAAAATAAAAAAATTGTAAATTTTTCTTTTTAAAAATTCACTAAATACCAAAAAAAAAAATACAAGAATTCAGTATATTTTTTATATTTTTATGTATTTATTAATTTTTTAAAATATTTTTTTACAAATTTTTTACTTTTTAGATACATCTAACTAAGATGTATCTAAAAAAGTAAAAAAAAATGTTTAAAATTTTAAAAATATTCACTAAAAACAAAAAAATACGAAAACTAAAAAACTCAATTTTCAAAAAACTTAATCCAGAAAACTCAAACCAAACACACTGATTCAGTTTTAAAAAGAAAGAATGCCTTCTATGCTACCGTTTGGCAAAAACTTTTTCGAAAATCTTTGATATATCCCGAATGGCTTGAATTACTATTCATTAATCGACCAGTCGGATAATCAGGTAAAACACTTATTTATCGTGGTTGTCATTTTATTGACCACAACTACTAACCTTTTCACCGATCGACAAAATGAAATTCGAGTCATTTGAACCAAGCTCAAATTCAAGCCACGCAACAGAGCTCAAACTTTTTTAGTTGATTTTTTAATATTAAGGCTTTTTAAATTTGGGACTATAAATTTCACGTGGCAAATTTATTTTTTTTAACTTCTATACGAAAATAAATAAAATATTATGATTTAAATTTAACATTTTGCCATATTAATTTATTTAACTTATTTTTATTTTTATATTTTTTTAATCTGAACTGACATAGGCAGGCGAAGCTTATGTCATTACCTTTGCAATTATCACAACAATTTATTTATTTGTTTTAAAATAATATAAATATATAAGATGTTCATGGATCAAATTGATCCGAATTTATAAGAAATTAATAGGAATGGCAATGCATAACCTATGGATATTCATGGAGACCCAACCTAAATATATGGGTTTTTCCTTTTTTTTCTTATCCATTGGGTAGGGTAAGTAATATTCTTTAAATATCCACAGGGTACCCACTAATTTCCCCATATGTTTTTTTTTTATTTTTTATTTTTTTAAGATTCACAACCAAAACTAAATATGTATTCAATCTTTTTTCTTTTATTTATTTATTTATTTTTTCAGGTTCACAACCAACTTTTTTTTTTCTTTTTTTTTCTTTTTTTTTTTTAAGATCCACAACCGAAACTAAATATACATCCAATCTTTTTTTTTTGTTTTTTTTTTATTTTTAAGGTTCACAACCTTTTTTTAAAAATTTTTAAGATTCACAACCAAAGCTACTGTAACAACCCTCACACTGTTTACCGATTAATGACTGATTGATTACCGATTACTGCTAAACTGAGACCGAGTATGAAAAGTAATTGAACTGACTGAATTACTGAACTGACTGACTGGAATCTAGAACTGAATTGACTGAGTATATCTAATTAATTGCATATCTATCTGTTTGTCGTTTAATTATCTGTTTGCATTTTTTTATGTTTAAACTGTTAATTGAAGGCCTTATCGGCGGCCGAACCCAAAATCGATTGGTGTTTTGTGACCATCATAATTTATGTGATTTTATGGTACACTTATCTGAAATTTGATTTAGTATGATTAAATTAGTTTAAATGGTATTAAATTGCATAGTTTGACTTAATTACATTAGTGCCACTTAGTGGCCACTACACCAAGTATTTAGGGACTTAGTATTGCATTGCCCAAAACATTTTCCTCAGCCTTCCTCCTTGTGATTGCCGACCATAGAGAGAGAGAAACTAGAGGAGTGGTTTTCATCTCAATTTTGCTTGTAAATTGCTTGGTAATTGAAGGAATTGGAACATAGGTTGCAAATTCAGCTTCCTCACCTTGTAATTGAAGTTCTAGGTAAGGAATTTAACCTCTCATTGTTGTGTTTAAGCTTGTTCATGCCTAGTTCTTGTATCCTTAGTGATTTGAGCCTTGAATTGGTCCATATATGTTAAATTGGAGCCTAGCTCATGCATACATGCCTTTAATTTAAAATTTTGAAGTCGTCCTTCATGAAATGGTGCATGCATGTTCATAATTTTGCAATGGTCCATGTTTTCAACTTGTTTTTTGAACAATTGGCTCACTAGAGCATCAAATTGAAGCTTTGAAATGATTTGAATTCATGCATGTTTGCATGTTCTTCATGTTCATGAAAATGGGTTTGAAATTGGATTTAATTAACTCACCATTGGGCTTTGATTTCTCAAATTGAGCTTTGAAACTTATTGTATATTGAGTTTAGATGTGTTTTCCAAAAATTGGGCCCAAGAGGTCGAGTTTTGAGCTAAGAAATGCTTGGTTTGAGATTGGGAGGCAAATCTGGAAATTTCAGAATTTGGCTTTTTCGCTCGAGCGAAGGATTCCACGCTCGAGCGACCATCGTTTATTCTGAGCTCCGCTCAAGCGAAGGAATGGTGGCTCGAGCGTAAATTGCAAGCTCTCAGAATCTTGGTGCACGCAGACACACGCTCGAGCGAGAGAACCTACGCTCGAGGAAGGACTGTGTCTTGCGCTCGAGCGGGCATCAAGCGGAGATTTCCAACATCCAGCACTTTTTGCATTTTTGCAGACCGCTCGAGCGAGGAAGTCCACGCTCGAGCGACCCCACTGTTTTGACAAGCTCGCTCGAGCGAAGAAAGCCACGTTCGAGCGAGGCCCCTGTTTTCTGAAAAATTCTGAAAATGTTTTCTAAGTGCATCTTTGCATCTTCATCCCATCCTAGGCATTCTTAGGCCTAGTTTAAAGCATCTTAATGAGGATATAGATGTAAAACACACCAAGGCAAATTTAGGGATTAAGTTATTATCTTTCCCAACTGTGAAACTTAGTGTGTGTTCAATCTGTTAACTGTATAGGGTTGGCATTCCAAGGAGACACTCTAACTTACTGTAGCCCAGAACTCTGTGAGTAACAATTGTGTAAAGATATGTTCAAAATGATTATCTTCTGAATACTGAACTGAACTGTTTACTGAACTGATATTGTCTACCGAATGAATGTATGTCCTATATTTTGAACTGTACTGTGGCATCCTTAGCATCCACTGTTTACTGTTACTGTTACAGAGATCTATGTCGGTTCCTTCGTAGAACCACTACTGTTTACTGATTGATGGCCATCATTACTGTTCAGTCTTTAAGACCTACTACTTATTGTATTGTTATGCTAATGGATGTACCACATATGACTGATTGACTGAAAGACTGAAATACTGATTTAATGAACTGATTTCATTACTGTAAAGACATTCATTCTAAACCTCTTTACGCATTTATGTTATTCACTGGGCTTTATCTCACTGCTCGTATATATATGTAGGTGTACAGGTACCAGACCGGAGCTAGGAGCGTGGAGTAGATTCCCTTTTTGTCAAGCCAACCACTGTGCCTTACTGCGAGGTTCCGAGCCTGCCAAGCCATGGCTTAGGGGTGTTATATTTCCCCGCCTATCTTGGTACTGTTTTTGTAATACTGTATAGACCGTATTGTACTGTTTAATAGGGATTTGGTCCCTGCTCTGACTGGTTGTATATATTGTACATACTGTTTTGTCTCTGACTGCATATATGTATGAAAAATCTTTTTGGCATACAGACTGTCACAGCTCATTGGACATTATTTATTTACTATATTGGCTTCCGCCAAGCCGCTGTACTCTGTATTACTGTATTACTGTTAAGCAGGCCTTCGGTAATCTAGGATTACTGGCCGGTTACGGTGCTAAACCCATAGGGGCGGGTTTAGGTCGTGACAGAGTGATATCAGAGCGATACTTACCATGAGTTATACCGCACACACGTGTCCAAATGAGCTATAGGATGTCCTAGAAAAGTAATAAGGCATTACATGAGCATGATAAGTGTGTGGTTATGACATGACTGATTATATGCTAATGTGTTAACCTGTTTAAAGAAGTGACTGCCTATGTTGATAACTGTTACAACTGTTATAACTGCCTATAGTGAAATAGATAATGCAAATGAATCTGAATCCTCATCCACTGAGGCAAGAATGGCAAGAATGGAAAGAATGATGGAATTGATAACTGCTAGACTTGAGCAACAACAGAATCAACAGCCCCCACCTCCTCCTCCGGTACAGCCGGAACAGAATGTGAATGTTAATGATGATGACATAATTGCCCTTACCCAGAAGTTCAGCAAAATGAAACTACCATCCTTTAAGGGAGGTCTTGAACCGCTAAAAGCTGAAGCATGGGTCCTTGAAACAAAAAAGTTGTTTGAAGTGTTTCCGTGCTCGGAGGCACACAGAGTACTGTTGGCTATCTTCACCTTGCAAGAAGAGGCTAGAAGGTGGCGGATGCTAGTTCGTGACACCAACACTGTAGTGACTTGGGCTCAGTTTAAGGAGTCCTTCTTTGAAAAGTATTTTCCCCAATGTGTCAGGGACAGGAAAGTAACTGAGTTTGAACAGCTGAGACAGGGTACAATGTCTGTTGCTAAATATGAAGCAAAGTTCACCGAGCTTGCTAGATATGCACCACATATGGTGGACACTGACTACAAGAAGGCCAGAAAATTTGAAGGCGGCCTGAATGTTGCAATACTCGACAGAATAAGTGTTTTAAAGCTACCGACCTATGTAGGTATTCTTGACCGAGCATTAATGGCTGAGTCGAACATCGAAGCAGTGAAATAATCTGAATCACCAGCGTCTAAATGGCGTGGTAAAAGGCAGGGTTTTAAGTTCAAGAAAGGCAAGAACAACCCGCTGAACAAAAAGCAAAATACAGGGTCAACGACTACATCTAGTCAAAGGAACTGTTCCATTCCGCCCTGTTCCGAATGTGGTAAGAATCACAAGGGAGTTTGTTATAAAATTTCTGGTGCTTGTTACAGGTGTGGCAAGGTGGGCCACATGGTGAAAGATTGCCCCTCTGCACCTCAGGGCAATAGCAAAGCTACACCAAGTGTGGCGGCATCAACTGTTACACCAAAACCGAACCTTAAAGCTACTGGGAAAGAGCATATGAGGCAGGGCCGAGTGTTCGCCCTAGTACCGGGAGACGTACAAAATACTGAGACCGTAGTGTCAGGTATCGTCTCTATTTGTACTCAAAATGCATATGTACTGATTGATTCGGGGTCTATACATTCTTATATATCGCATGCTTTTTCGCGGAAATTGAATAGACCCTTAGAACCCATGAATTACTTGTTAGCTGTATCTTCACCTGTTGGGGGATCCGTGACATGTGCTTATATGTACCCTGCATGTGAAATCATTGTTGGGGATATGCATCTGTTTATTGATTTACTGCCATTGAACATTGATCATTTTGATGTAATATTGGGAATGGACTGGTTAACGAAATATCATGTCACTATAGACTGTATAACGAAACAAGTAGTTTTCAGTCCACCGGGTTTGCCCGAATTTGTGTTTAATGGGAGTGGAGTAGTACCTCCTCCGTATTTGATTTCATCTGTAAAAGCTGTTAAATTGATTAGAAAGGGGTGTAAAGGATATCTGTGTTCTGTATTGACTGTATCTACTGATGATAATGCTAATGTGAACAGTATTCCCATAGTCAAAGAGTTCCCAGATGTTTTTCCGGATAATCTGCCAGGGGATTTGATTGACAGGGAGATTGAATTCACCGTTGATGTGATTCCGGGAACACAGCCAGTATCTAAAGCTCCTTACAGAATGGCTCCAACTGAACTGAAAGAATTGAAAGTGCAACTGCAAGAACTGTTAGACAAGAAGTTCATCAGGCTCAGTACTTCACCGTGGGGCGCTCCTGTTTTGTTTGTGAAAAAGAAAGACGGCTCACTGAGACTGTGTATTGACTACCGTGAACTGAACAAGGTAACTGTGAAAAACAAATACCCATTACCGCGTATCGATGACTTGTTTGATCAGTTACAGGGTGCTCAAGTGTTTTCAAAGATCGATCTCAGATCTGGATATCACCAACTGAAAGTTAAACCATAAGACATTGATAAAACTGCTTTTCGAACGAGGTATGGACATTACGAATTTTTAGTTATGCCTTTCGGAGTTACCAATGCACCTGCTGCATTTATGGACCTCACGAACAGAATCTTTAAACCATACCTTGATGACTTTATTGTTGTATTCATTGATGACATACTGATTTATTCCAAAAGTATAGAGGAACATGAACATCATCTGAGACTTGCCCTACAGACCCTAAGAGAACAGAAACTGTATGCTAAACTGTCTAAATGTGAATTTTGGCTTGATCATGTTATGTTTTTGGGGCATGTTGTTAACAAAGACGGAATTTCTGTTGATCCGTAGAAAATTGAAGCTGTAGTGAACTGGCCTAGACCAACAAATGTGACAGAAGTCCGAAGCTTTTTGGGACTGGCTGGATATTATAAAAGATTTGTCAAAGATTTCTCCAAAATTGCCTTACCATTGACTCAACTGACTCAGAAGGGGATATCATTTGACTGGACTGACCAAAGGGAATCAGCGTTCCAAGAGTTGAAAACTCGATTGGTGACTGCACCTGTTCTTACCCTACCTTCAGGTACGGACGGTTATACTGTTTTTAGTGATGCTTCTCATAAGGGTTTGGGATGTGTTTTAATGCAGAATGGGAGAGTAATTGCCTATGCTTCTCGACAATTAAGACCGCATGAAAAGAACTACCCGACCCATGATCTGGAACTTGCTGCAGTAGTATTTGCACTGAAAATCTGGCGTCACTACCTGTATGGGGCAACACGCGAAGTTTATACCGACCACAAGAGCTTAAAATATTTCTTCACTTAGAAAGAACTGAACATGAGACAGCGAAGATGGCTAAAATTGATTAAAGATTATGACCTACAGATTTTGTACCATCCCGGAAAGGCCAACATCGTTGCCGATGCATTGAGTCGGGAATCGATTGGGAACTTAGCCTGTTTGCTCACCGGACAGAAAGAGTTGCTTTGCGACCTTGAAAAGTCTGAAATTGAAATTGTTTTGCGAGAACAAGGTGGAACCTTAGCTGCTATTTCTGCTCAACCAGCACTGATTGAGGAAATTAAAGAGAAACAGCAACAGGATGACTTCTTGAAGAAGATCATCGAAGAAAGGGAATCTAAACCGAGACCGGGTTTCCAGTTTGAAAATAATGTACTGAAATTTCAAGAAAGACTGTGTGTACTGAATGATTCTAAGTTGAAAAGAAGACGTAATGACCCGGAACTATGTGACGTAATTCCCGATAATTAATTATGTGTTTATGTGATTTAATTGAAAAATATCTGTTGGAATGGGAAAAATATCTGTCGGAATTACAACTTCGGGACTGAAATTGATGACTGTAATGGGTTCAGAAAACGAAATTGAACATGTCTATGTGATACCGGGAATTTTTAGAACCATTTGGGAAATTAAATTGAAGACCGAATTTCGTCTGAATCGCTAAGTCCTGTTTGGTTTGAGTTTATGACCCAACTTGCTTTATATGATATATATGGATATAGATGGTTATAGATAAGGTTCATTGACTCATTTGACTCAACTAAAGAAGAGAAAAATCTGGAAAAGGGAGAGAAAGAGAGAGAATCGTGGGAAAGGGAGAGACCAAGGGAGAAAGAAGAAGAGGAAGAAAGGAAGAAGGGGAAAGCAAGTTAAAAGGTAAGAATTTTCCTTAAATTCTTGAAATGGATTGTTGATTCTTGCATGTTTAACTTAAGATCATGGTTTAGAAGGGTTTGGTTCATGTTTATTTGGCCTAAAGGAGGTTCTTCCTCAAAACTCCATGGCTATAGAGATGGGAAGCTTGTATGTATATGTTCATGGATTTTCATCTTAACTTATGGGTTGATCTTGTTTATGAGCTATGTGGGATTTGAATTGAAGATGTAATAGTTAAATTATGATGTTTATCAAGTGTCTTGAGACTTTGGTTTCATGAAATTGAAAGTGGTTTTGCAAAAGGGAAGAAAGGGATGAAGTTTAGAAGAAGAACCAGAGTTTCGGATTTTTACAGGGTCCGCTCGAGCGGAGGTGAGCCCGCTCGAGCGTAGATATCGACCTCTCAGCAGTTTTGGGAAAATTGTACTGGCCGCTCGAGCGGCCAAAGTTGCGCTCGAGCGGAAGGGCTTATTTTCAGGAAATTGTGGGACGTTGACGTATATGATTTTAACATGTTAATTGCATCATTTATCATCGTATGAACATGAAATGAGTATGAATTAAAGTAAGGAAGGATTAGATTGAGCATGAATGAATATGAAAGAATGTAAGAAGAAAAGGAAATGGTGTGAATTATGTGATTTGATGATGAATGATAAGAAATGTGTTATACTGTTTTATGTTGCAGGTCAGAATGAGAAGACCGTGCCATCGGTATCGGAAACCCACTGTGAATAACATTTCTGTAAAGATATGTTAGTATGAATTATGTTCAAAAGTGATTATTATGTTATGATTTTGAAATGATAAGTGTTTTTTGTGAACGAAGGTCCTAGTTTGCGAATCTAGTATGGCATCCATAGGTAGTCCTAAACGGACCAGTTTACGAGATCTCGTCAGTCGATTAATCGGTGTACGGACCGGTTACTCTAGTCGTAAGACAACACATGTTAAGTCCCTGTGGAGTATGCCATTACGTATGTTTATATGATGATTGATACATGTTTATGATTGATTTATTTTAGAATTATGAAATATTGGACTTCGTTCATTAACCTCTTTACTGTTATGTTACTTGCTGAGCTTTAGCTCACCCCCGTATTTATGTATTTATAGGTGTGCATTCAGGGAGTCAAGCCCAGGCGGAGTCTTGATCGAGCCGCCACTTTGAAGCTTACCTGAAGTTTTGTGTGCCTCCGAGTTGGGGCTAGGCCTGGAAGGCCGGTTGTGAGTTTTGTCGTTTTGCATGTGTTGTATATGTTTTTTATACATGTTATGTAATGGATGTGGGTAATTAACTCATTTTGGCATGTAAATGTATGTTCATTTTTATGCACAGCTCTTGGACTATTAGTTTCTTCTTTTTCGCTTCCTCGAGCCTCGTTTATTTATGTTTTGTACAGTGAGGCCTGTGGTAATCTAGGATTACTGGCCGGTCTCGTCCCCAAACCTCTAGGAGCGGGTTTGGGGCGTGACAGAAGAGTTCTGCAAGAGGGCCACAACTCAAAATTTTCTATCCATCCGGGGAATACGAAAATGTATCAAGATTTGAAACAGAATTTCTGGTGGCCGGGAATGAAGAAAGAAATTGCCGATTTTGTATCAAAATGTCTTCATTGCCAACAAGTTAAAGCTGAACATCAACGACCCGCAGGCTTATTGCAGCCCTTACCAATACCAGAGTGGAAATGCGAACACATTACTATGGATTTCATCGTCGGATTGCCTCGCTCCAGTAAAGGTATAGACTCAATTTGGGTTATTGTTGATAGACTGACGAAATCTGCTCACTTCTTACCTGTTAAGACAATTTATAATGCGGACAAATTGGCTATACTCTATATTGATGAAATTGTTAGACTGCATGGAGTGCCTGTGTCCATTGTTTTTGACAGGGATTCGAAGTTTACATCGAGGTTTTGGCAAAGCCTACAGACTGCATTGGGAACTGAACTGAGACTGAGTAGTGCCTATCATCCTCAGACAGATGGCCAGTCAGAAAGAACCATCCAAACTCTGGAGGATTTATTGAGAATGTGTGTCCTTGATTTTCAGGGAAACTGGGAAAGCCATTTGCCATTGGCTGAATTTGCCTACAACAACAGCTATCATTCAAGTATTGGTATGGCGCCTTTCGAGGCATTGTATGGCAAGAAATGTAGATCTCCGATCTGCTGGGCAGAAGTTGGAGATGGGACTTTGCTTGGGCCCGAGATTGTGTATGAAACAACTGAGAAAGTAAAACTGATACAGCAGAGGCTGAAAACTGCGCAGAGCAGACAGAAAAGTTATGCAGATGTCAGACGACGAGACAGAGAATATGAAGTGGGTGATCACGTTTTTGTGAAAGTGACACCAATGAAAGGCCAGACTCGTTTCGGAGTCAAAGGCAAGTTAGCGCCAAGATATGTCGGACCGTACGAGATTATTGAGAAAATCAATCCGGTGGCGTATCAAGTTGCGCTGCTTCCTGAAATGAAGCATATGCACAACGTCTTCCACATTTCGATGTTGAGAGATTACCTCCGGGATCATTTCCATGTGATTGAGCCTACTCGGGTAGTGTTGAGTGATGACTACACTCACGAGGAACGGCCTATACAAATTGTAAATAGACGGATCAAGAAACTGAGAAACAAGGAGATCCCGTTAGTGAAAGTCGATTGGCAAAACCATGGTGGCGTGTATGCCACTTGGGAAAGGGAAAATGACATGGCTAAGAGATATCCTGAATTGTTCCCACTGAATCCTGTTTTCTTCCAGAATGAATGTAACTCGAGTTTAGAGGACTAAACTTTTTTTAAGGAGGGGAGACTGTAACAACCCTTACACTGTTTACCGATTAATGACTAATTGATTACCGATTACTGCTAAACTGAGACCGAGTATGAAAAGTAATTGAACTGACTGAATTATTGAACTGACTGACTGGAATCTGGAACTGAATTGACTGAGTATATCTAATTAATTGCATATCTATCTATTTGTCGTTTAATTATCTGTTTGCATTTTTTTATGTTTAAACTGTTAATTGAAGGCCTTATCGGCGGTCGAACCCGAAATCGATTGGTGTTTTGTGACCATCATAATTTATGTGATTTTATGGTACATTTATCTGAAATTTGATTTAGTATGATTAAATTAGTTTAAATGGTGTTAAATTGCATAGTTTGACTTAATTACATTAGTGCCACTTAGTGGTCACTACACCAAGTATTGAGGGACTTAGTCTTGCATTGCCCAAAACATTTTCCTCAGCCTTCCTCCTTGTGATTGCCGACCATAAAGAGAGAGAAACTAGAGGAGTGGTTTTCATCTCAATTTTGCTTGTAAATTGCTTGGTAATTGAAGGAATTAGAACATAGGTTGCAAATTAAGTTTCCTCACCTTGTAATTGAAGTTATAGGTAAGGAATTTAACCTCTCATTGTTGTGTTTAAGCTTGTTCATGCCTAGTTCTTGTATCCTTAGTGATTTGAGCCTTGAATTGGTCCATATATGTCAAATTGGAGCCTAGCTCATGCATGTATGCCTTTAATTTGAAGTTTTGAAGTTGTCCTTCATGAAATGGTACATGCATGTTCATAATTTTGCAATGGTCCATGTTTTCAACTTGTTTTTGGAACAATTGGCTCACTAGAGCATCAAATTGAAGGTTTGAAATGATTTGAATTCATGCATGTTTGCATGTTCTTCATGTTCATGAAAATGGGTTTGAAATTGGATTTAATTAACTCACCATTGGGCTTTAATTTCTCAAATTGAGCTTTGAAACTTATTGTATATTGAGTTTAGATGTGTTTTCCAGAAATTGGGCCCAAGAGGTCGAGTTTTGAGCTAAGGAATGCTTGGTTTAAGCTTGGGAGGCAAATCTGGAAATTCCAGAATTTGGCTTCTTCGCTCGAGTGAAGGATTCCACGCTCGAGCGACCATCGTTTATTCTGAGCTCCGCTCGAGCGAAGGAATGGTGGCTCGAGCGTAAATTGCAAGCTCTCAGAATCTTGGTGCATGCAGACGCACGCTCGAGCAAGAGAACCTACGCTCGAGGGAGGACTGTGTCTTGTGCTCGAGCGGGCATCGAGCAAGCATCGAGCGGAGATTTCCAACATCCAGCACTTTTTGCATTTTTGCAGACCACTCGAGCGAGAAAGTCCACGCTCGAGCGACCCCACTGTTTTGACAAGCTCGCTCGAGCGAAAAAAGCCACGCTCGAGCGAGGCCCCTGTTTTCTGAAAATTTCTGAAAATGTTTTCTAAGTGCATCTTTGCATCTTCATCCCATCCTAGGTATTCTTAGGCCTAGTTTAAGGCATCTTAATGAGGATATAGATGTAGAACACACCAAGGCAAATTTAGGGATTAAGTTATTATCTTTCTCAACTGTGAAACTTAGTGTGTGTTCAATCTGTTAACTGTATAGGGTTGGCATTCCGAGGAGACGCTCTAGCTTACTGTAGCCCATAACTCTATGAGTAACAATTGTGTAAAGATATGTTCAAAATGATTATCTTTTGAATACTGAACTAAACTGTTTACTGGACTGATATTGTCTATCGAATGAATGTATGTCCTATATTCTGAACTGTACTGTGGCATCCTTAGCACTTACTGTTTACTGTTACTGTTACAGAGATCTCTGTCGGTTCCATCGTGGAACCACTACTGTTTACTGATTGATGGCCATCATTACTGTTTGGTCTTTAAGACCTACTGCTTACTGTACTGTTATGCTAATGGATGTACCACATATGACTGATTGACTGAAAGACTGAAATACTGATTTAATGAACTGTTTTCATTACTGTAAGGACATTCATTCTAAACCTCTTTACGCATTTATGTTATTCACTGGGCTTTAGCTCACTGCTCATATATATATGTAGGTGTACAGGCACCAGACCGGAGCTAGGAGCGTGGGGTAGATTCTCTTTTTGTCAAGCCAACCACTGTGCCTCACTGCGAGGTTCCGAGCCTGCCAAGCTATGGCTTAGGGGTGTTATATTTCCCCGCCTGTCTTGGTACTGTTTTTGTAATACTATATAGACCGTATTGTACTGTTTAATAGGGATTTGGTCTCTGCTCTGACTGGTTATATATATTGTACATACTGTTTGTCTCTGACTGCATATATGTATGAAAAATCTTTTTGGCATACAGACTGTCACAGCTCATTGGACATTGTTTATTTACTGTATTGGCTTCCGCCAAGCCCCTGTACTCTGTATTACTGTATTACTGTTAAGCAGGCCTTCGGTAATCTAGAATTACTGGCCGGTTACGGTGCTAAACTCATAGGGGTGGGTTTGGGTTGTGACAGCTGCATATACATTTAATCTTTTTTCTTTTTTAATTTTTTTTAAGGTTCACAACTTTTTTTTTTTTTTAAATAAAGATTCACAACCAAAACTAAATATACATTCAATCTTGTTTTATTTTATTTGGCTCAATAATAAAATCAAATACACATTAATTAACATTATCACATTATTCTTGTCAAATTTTATGCATATCTAGAATTTTTTAAATTTATTTAAAAAAATTAAGGACACTGTCTAGTGCAAGTTTCGGTTTGCTTTTCTATGTTATTTTATTATGTTATGTATTGTAATTTTCAGAATGGTTTGCTTGTTCTGAAATTTCAAGTAACGAGTATGAATCTATTTGTTTTATGTTATCACACAATTTATGCAATATATATATATATATGAATGTATTTGAAAATAAGGAAATTTTAGAGAATCGAAACAAGCATGAGTCATGATTGGTTAGAAAGCATGGGTACAAAGATTTATTTGCTGGAAAAACAAAAAGGGGATACAAAGTCTTACTAAATAAATTTTTTTAAAATAAAAGAATTTTTCTTAGTTATGAACAGATTTAACTGAAATCAGCTTGTTTTCCAATGTTATACTTCATTTATTTAGATAGAAAATATTTTTTTTATAAAAAAAATTAAAAATATATTTTTTTATATTTGGTGCTGGTGGTGATGGGACGAAGGTGAAAGTAGAGATTGTGACATAGTGGTGGGGTGATGGCGGCAATGATGATGGTAGTGGCTATGGTGATGGTAGTGTCATAGTGAAGGTGAGAATAGTGGTAATGGTGTTGTGAAATTAATAAAAATTTAATTGAAAACATTTTTTGTTTTTTAAAAGTAACAAACAACAAAATTTGTGGGGGACTAAAGGAAGAAGATGGAGGATGGATTGGGTGTGGTAAGGCATAGATATCTTAAAATGAGTGGTTCAGATTTGTTAAAAGGTATAATTAGATTTTGGATAAATTAAAATGAATGGTTTAAATTTGCTAAGAGAAAGATGGTTTAATGTCTAAAATGTCCGTGGCTAAGAGATCAACAAACAATTCCTTATTTATGCCCTGATGCAATTTAATATGGGTCTTATAACACTTTTTTCAAACAAGTTCTTTCACATTTTATTTCTTCAAACAGGCTCTTATAACATTGTAAACAGGTTCTTATAACATGTAGGGGAGAGAGTGAGAGAGAGAGATGGTTGTAAAAATTTTTTTAATCTTCCACGTTCTTGCACATTTTTTTTTTCAATTACTAAAACCTATTTGATTGTCTCAAAATTATATATTTGATTATTATAAAAACAAACTTTGTAATTAATTAATTAATGTGTATTTGATTTTGTTGTTGAACCAAATAAAATAAAATAAGATTGAATGTATATTTAGCTTTTGTTGTGAACCTTAAAAAAAATAAAAAATAAAAAAATAAGTTGTTAACATTAAATATATTAAAAAAGAAAGAAAAAAGATTGAAGGTATATTTAGCTAAAACCTTTAAAAAAAAAAAAAAAAAAAGAAAGAAAGAAAGAAAAGAAAAGAAAAGAAAAGAAAAGTTGTTAACATTAAATATATTAAAAAAGAAAGAAAAAAAATTGAAGGTATATTTAGCTTTTGTTGTGAATCTTTAAAAAAAAAAAGAAAAAAAGTTGTTAACATTAAATATTTAAAAAAGAAAGAAAAAAGATTGAACGTATATTTAACTTTTATTGTGAATCTTCAAAAAAAATAATAAATAAATAAAAAAATAAGTTGTTAACATTAAATATATTAAAAAAAGATTGAAGGTATATTTAGCTAAAATCTTAAAAAAAGAAAAAGAAAAAAGAAAAGAAAAGAAAAGTTGTTAACATTAAATATATTTAAAAAAAAAAGAAAAAAGATTGAAGGTATATTTAGCTTTTGTTGTGAATCTTTAAAAAAAAGAAAAAAAAAAAGAAAAGAAAAAGTTGTTAACATTAAATATTTAAAAAAGAAAGAAAAAAGATTGAAGGTATATTTAACTTTTGTTGTGAACCTTTAAAAAAAAATAAAAAAAAATGGTTGTTAACATTAAATATAAAAAATAAAAATAAAATAAAAATGGGGATTAAAGTGGGTTGGGGAAAATCCAAACCCATTAAGAAATGGGGAGGGTGGTACCCATGGGGAATGGGGAATGGGAAAAATTTATTATAGGGGAATGGGGATGTGGAATTAATATCCACCCCATTAAACCCCCATTGCCATCCCTAGAAATTAATAGTAACTTCGCCCTCGTTTCGAAACACATTTTTTTAATAATTTTTTGATTTTTTATTAAATATGATGTCAAAAAATTAATATGTTTGTGATGACTTTTTAATTTTTTAACAAAAAATATGTGTAAAAAGTAAAGAGACAATAAAATCTTTATTTTTTGGTATAAGTTATTGATTTTTAAATTTTTTTAATGATTTTTGGACTTTTAAACTAAAAAATAATATTATCAAACGGGACATAAATTGGTTTGTCTGATCTATGTGACCATATCATAATCATATTATATGAATTAGATTATTTCGATTCAATTCAATTCTAAGATTCTTAAAAATTTTATATATTAGAAGATGTATGTGTATGGATTGGTTTGGGAATTTGTTTTTTTTGGTATTTTAGTTTTTTTACAAAAACATATAAAAAAAATAAAAATAATTAATTGTTGTCAAATATTGACTAAGTGCTCTTTTGACAAAAAAAACTACGTTTGTAGCTTGTTTGCTAAAAAAAGTTATACTGGCTTTTATAGTAAGGAGTAATTTGATAAGTCTAAAAAAATTACATATAAAATTACAGTTACATCTTTTATGTTTTTTTATATTTACATGGGTAAAAATATAAATTTTTTACACTGGGTGAGGGTAGTTTAGTCATTTTTATTATGATGTGACATTATAAATAAATATTAATAAAAAAAAAGTTAAAAGCAACTTTTTGTCAACTTCCTAAATTATTTTTCTAAAAAAATCAAAAGTTTAGTTAAAAGTCAAAAGTCAACTTTTAACCATAATCTTAAAACCCCCCTAAATAAACCAACAACAACCACTATAGTCCAAAACTAGAGGTGAATAAAATTGGATTGAGCTGAGTTGATCTAATCTGTCATCAGATTTAATCTAGTCACTTAATCTAATAGATACGATCTATTAATATTTTGAAATATTAACAACATTTAATTATAAAGTATATAATGCTTTTATTTTTCTTTTATTACTTGAATAATAATAATAATAATAACAATAAATTTACAATTGCAATTGGGCCCAAAAGAAGTTTCAAACCTTTGGCAATCGGGCTTTAAGATATGCTTTGAAAAACAATGAGAAAATAACATTTTAAAATTGAACCGAAGTCTTTGTTTTTCCTGGACCAAAATCAAGTTGATATTACTTTGGATTTGGTTTGGATGGATTCTAATGGTTGGATTGATTCAATTTTTGAATATTGTAAAACCAAACTAACTCGATTTATTGTTTAAAAAAACAAACCCTATTTGATTATGAGTTTTGTTGCAAATCCAACTAACAGATTGCATTCGCTTCTAATGTTTATTTTAAATAGTCATTTTATTTTAATTCAATTTAGGCTTATTTTGGGAAGACAGTTATAATCAATTTTTTGGTGAAAATGTATGAATAATTTATAAATAATTTTTTTTGTGAGAGAGAAAGTGAGTTATAATCTGAGAAGTGAATTATAACCCACTTCTCAAAATGGGTGTTAGGAGTACGGAGTTATTTGAAATTAAAGTTATCATTTGATTTGAAAACTAGTTGACTGACTTATTGAACTTTGACTCTATGAGCAGGCTATCCCGAGTATGGGCCAGGTGTTGAAGCCTAACTTACGGACCCAACGTAAAATATGAAAAATTAAAAAACAAAACAAAGTGAAAACAAAAAATTTTTTTTAAAAAAAACTTGATGAAACCTAACTTTTTAGCCGTCTAAAGCAAGCCCATTTAATAGAATTTGCCTTTGGACTTAAGATTTTCGAACTTAGCCCGATCCCCAACTTTAGTTCCAAGCATTCAAGTAGTGTTGAATTTAAAATCAATAATGGTAGAGGGTCCTAATTTCTGTGACTCAAATGGTTCGAATTTGTCAAAACGACGTCATTTTGAGTACAAAATAACATTAAAATTGTCAAAACGACGTCGTTTTGACAATTTTGAGCCATTTGAGCCACAGAAATTAGAGCCCTCAAACATTTTTCATTTAAAATTGCACACACTTTGATTTTTTTTTGAAAATTCGACTAGTTTAAAATATTTTTTAAAGTTTTGATTTATTTGCATTTCAATTTGATTTTAAATTAATTTTAAGTAATTTGAGTTTTAATAACTAATTTTTAATATAAATTTATTGAATTTAAGACCGAGTCAAACTCACAAATATTAACTAGTTCAAAAAACGTGTTTAATCTTCAATACATGCCCAATTTATACAACATTCGTTTGGGAAGTGAGTTAGTATTTTGACTTTTTTTACCTTAGGTTAAAAAGTATCGTTTGATATTAAGGATGTAATCGGTTCGGTACGGTCGGTATTTAGGTAAAAAATTACACCAAATCGATAATGTCGATTTTATTATTTTGAATACCGATACAGACCGCTTCTCATATCAAACCGCACCGAACCGAATCGATTGAAACGGTTCGGTTTTGTGCGGTTTAATTGGTTTAGAATTTTTCAAACCTGAACAACTTTTTAATATAATCATTAATCTATATAAAAACATTAAATTAGTTATTTGTCTATTATTTAAAATATATCAAATCCATCAATTTAATACATACCTTTCAATTCATAAATTAACAAAAATAAAAACAAAAAAAGTTTAAAAATATTAAGGTTTCAATAATAATAAGTTAGAGTTAAGATTATATATAATAAGAGTTTACAAACTTAGGTTATAAAGATGATAAAATTAATTAATTAAGGTTAATAATTTATTATACCTATTAATATCATTATTAGATTATATATATTATAGATATAATATATGTTGAAACGGTCGGTTTTAGTTTAGATCGGTACACAAGGTACTTAAACCGATAATGAATTGAAAATAAAAAAAAAATCAAATTTAAAAGCCACATAGCTCGATTTTTGTTAAAAAACAGACTAAATATAGTTGGTTTGGTCCGGTTCAATCTGTTTGGTCGATTTTTTGGATTTTTCTTACATCCCTATTTGGGATGAACTTTTTTGATTTTTATAAGGGAAAGAGTTAAATGATTATGATTTAAATATGTCATTTTATCTTATTACTTTTTTAATATATTTTTTTTTTGGTCACTATTTTAACCCTAACCCATCATGCCAAACATGGGGCTGTTTGGGAAGTGAGATTTTAGCATCCTTTGGGCTAAAATTCACAAAAGATAAAATAAGTTAAAATAGTTAATAAGATAAAATGTCACATCAAATCCATAATAATTTAAATTTTTTTGTTACAAATATCACACTCAACTACAAAAAATCTAATCATCTTCTCGAACACAAAAAATTTAACATACTAAGCCTCCGTTTGGGAAGCCAAAAAGCCAGGCTTTTTGGCTATTTTAGCCACAAAAGACAAAATAGACTTTTTTAGCCACAAAAAACAAAACATCACATCCAATCCATAATCATTACACTCATCTCTCACAAAAAAAGCCAAAAAAGCCAAAAAGCCAAAAAGCCCTTCCTAAACCAAACTTTTAAGCCTAGGCTAAAATAGCCAAAAAAGCCAAAAAGTCAACCCACTTCCCAAACGGAGGCTAAAATAGTCAAAAACTAAAATAACCTACTAAAATAACAACTTCCCAAACACCCACCTAATAAGTTGGGAGAAAAGTTAAGGATCATGAAAATTTTTTCATGAAAATGATTATGAAAAATTTATGATCCTTAGATTACCTTGATTAGTTTGTGTTGTTTTATTCTAAGTGTAATTCAAGAATTACAAAACTTTCATGAAAATTTTTTCATGATATCTAATATTACTGATAAGTTGGTTGGGTCACGATGCACCCTAGAAGCATGGGGCTCCGCCCCTCAGCCACCGGTCCACACGGTTAGCGGGAAAATACCAAATCCCACACAACTGGCGGGAAATTTATCATTTCAACCAAAAAAAATCCCCAAATTTCACATTGCCCAATCCAAAAAAGGGTATAAATACCCTCCATTTCACGTATTCTTACGAGTATTGGCTTTCTAGGTCGGTACTTCTCTCTCTCTCTCTTTCTCGCTTCTACGAAACCCTTGAGCTTCGAATCCATCCATGGCGAGACCTTCGAAATCGAAGGACTCATCGGAAGACGATCTATCCAACGGCTCAAATTCGTCGGAGGAAGAGCAAATCAACGATCAGATCAACGAGGACGAAGATGAGGAGGAGCTCGAGGTCGTTGCCAGGACCGCCGACGAAGACTCCGACTCCGACAACGACGCCGGCGAAGGTAAGTCGCCGGACACCGAAAACGAGGCTGACGCCGGCGACGACGGAGAGGAGGAGGAAAGCGAAGAGGTGAGTTTAGATCTGAGTTATTTGGGTTAGTTGTGTGTTGAGTTTGATAGGGTTTTTCATGTGTTAGGGTTTGATAGTTTAGGGGTTTTAGAGTTTTCGTTGAATTTCCACTATTTGGGCGTGCTTTGATTAACATTGTCGTTGATATATAGATATTTGTTTACTGGAATGAGTGATGAATTTGTGAGAAAGAAGAAACACAGAAGTTGAAATTACAAGTTTATTCAATCAAGAACTAACAGTTCAAACAATCAAGAGAGAAAACAAACACCAAAACAATTTCACATTCCTTTACCGATCATCCATCTACTATTACGAGTTTCCCTTCAAAATCAATACTTGGCTAATCACTCTCAACTATCTCTGACAACCATCTAACCACGAACCATCTACTTAACAACCACTAATTAATTACTACTAATTAATCTTTCTTTTTAACCATTGAGTAAAAACGCCACGCTAGAACAGCATAGCGGACTAAGGGCTGTTTTGGGAATTGACTTTTTTTTAGTGTCTTTTTAGTTTTTTATGAAAAAAAGGCACAAAAGAAGTAGGTTTTTTTTGTTGGGTAATGGCTGAGAAGATATCTACTATACGAGCTCCGCATTCCTTTCCTCCTACTATTTGAATTTTGAGGATTTTTTTGATTTTTTTTTTGGTTGTTGTTGTTTTGGGGTTAGACTGCCCTTAGTTGATGAGAACATGCAACATGACTTGCCTAAAATTGTGTATTCTGTTTTTTTTTTGACTGGTGAAATTCAGTAGTTGTTAGTTGTTAAATTAGCAACTATGAGCGTTAGCCTCCCTACTCTTGCAAAGCACAAAGTGCTTGCCGCCTAAACATGTCTATTGTGAGGTTGAACTTATGGCACTTCAATTCCAGCAGTTTTTTCATTGTTATTATCAATTGATGAGTTGTTTGTGATTAGATAGTAGCCATAGACTAAAATATTTCAAACCGAGTTCTCTAGAGTTTCCATCATAAATATTATGGTGATAGTTTTCTTTCATAATTATGTAATTAATTGAACCAGCTTCCTCAGCTCATCATTGCTATCATTTTATAATTTCTTACCACCAGGATGAGAAGGTTGTGACTAATATTAACATTGGAAAGCGTGAAAAAGCCAGATTAAGAGAAATGCAGAAGTTAAAGAAGCAGAAGATTCAAGAAATTCTGGACAAACAAAATGCTGCCATTGATGCTGATATGGTGTGCTACTTAGGCGAATTTCTATTTCTCTAGATTATATATCAATTTAAGTTTTTCTGAATGTGATAACTGAAACAATAATCTCTCTTTAATGGCAGAACAACAAGGGAAAGGGTCGCCTGAAGTATCTCCTGCAGCAGACAGAGATATTTGCTCATTTTGCCAAGGGTGATCAGTCTGCAGCTCAGAAAAAGGCAAAGGGGAGGTATAATAGATGCTCTTTTGTGCAATTAAGCTTTTTGAACGCTGTAGTGGATATACCTTAGTAGCAGGAATCGTTCATGCTGCTCACGATTCTTCCTCAGAAGCGTGATTCTGCGCTGCTGACTCAAATTCGTTGAAGAATCGCGATTTTGATGCAAGAGAAACGCGATCTGATACGAATATGTCTTCTTCTCAGTCGGAGCTCCATCGTGGGCCATCGCAAGACCTTCACAGGCCATCGCAGACTTCTACCTTCCTCCTCGCTGATCTTTGCGAGTCGCACACAGGCCATCACGACTTCTCTCTCCTCTTCGCTGGTCTTCGCGACGTCTCTCTCTTCGCTGATCTTCGCGAGTCGACTTCTCTCTCTCTCTCTGATCGTCTTTTCTCAGATCAAAGATAGATAGATATATATATAATACGTATATATGTTTTTGTTTTTATAAGTTATATATTTATAAATTATATATATAAATATATGTTTTTATTTATATATTATATATAACTTTTATAAATTATATATATATCTGTTTTAATTTATATATTATATATTATTTTTATAAATTTATATAAATATATGTTTTTATTTATATATTATATATAACTTTTATAAATTATATATATATCTGTTTTAATTTATATATTGTATATTATTTTTATAAATTTATGTGTAATTATTTATATATTATATTTATTGAATTAATGTTATTATGTTATTTTTTTTAAGAAAATAACGTAAAATAAATAATTTTTAACAAAAATATTTTAGAATAAATTGATAAAAAAATAATAAAAATATTTTAGAATAAATTAAAAATATTCTAATAAAAGTATATAACTAGAATATTTTAACATATAATTTTTTATACTTCTTATTTATTTATGACATGTGTAGTCCCATAAAAAAATATAACTTTACAATATATTTTTATATATTATTTAAAATATATACAAACGCTCCCAACTAAACGATTCTTGGAATGCCTACGATTCCACGCTCTCGCTCTCGCTCCCGCTCCTGCTCCCGCTCCTGCTCCCACTTCGTGCAACTAAGGGATATACAACTTTGCTTATATGATTGCTACAGTTGTGCAATTAATGTGAGCGTAACAAAGGTGGATTTTTTTATTGTAGTGTAACAATATTGATCAGTGAAGTGTTCTCGGTTGCCCAACATTTTTGAATTTTTTTTTTCTCTTCCATTTAAATCATAACATTTGCTACTATATTGAATCATGATTGATAGGGAAAAAATTGTTTGGACTTTGGTGCTGGATGTTTTTTCTTGTGTGTGTGGTTTGGAATATTTTGTAGTTGTGTTTGTCAATTAAAGTATTGGATGGACTATTGGCCAATTTCCAGTCATAGCTTATCACATTATGCATTTCAATATTTGACAAAGGTTAATAACAGTTTCCATCTTGCTAATTGTGTAATTTAGGGGTCGTCATGCATCAAAGATTACTGAAGAGGAAGAAGATGAAGAATGCCTCAAGGAAGAGGAAGATGGTCTCTCTGGGACCGGAAATACACGGCTGGTGGCTCAACCCTCTTGTATAACTTTCTCTCTTTGCGCTCACATGCTTGCATTTTCCTGCTTGTGTGGCTTTGATCTTTGTGATCAGTAGGAATCTAATGCGGATTAATAAAGCTGTGTTTTGGAAAATTTGAGCATCTTGTTTGGCATGTGCAATGATTTTTGTTCTATTCCTTTTGCTTTTAAGATTCTTTCCCATTGTCTGGTTTGAATTTTTTAAAATATGTATGTTATATTTTTCTTGTCTCTGTAATATTTTTGTATTACATATATCTACTTATGTAGATTTGTATATTAATTTTAATTTAAGGGTCAAAACTTCACATTGGGGAAACTATTTTTAAATTTTTTTTTGGAGTTGGATTTCAGCTTATTATACCGTGTTGTTCTATTGTGGTGGTGTCCCAAAGTTGAAAATAGCCAAAGGGCACCATTTGACTTCTTATTATCTACTGTTAGATTATACTTTTATATTATTTGTCTTGCTCACTAGTGAAGATCTGTCTTGAATTGAAATGCTTTTTGTTTATGCTGAGGCTTTTGTTTAAAAAGATTTGCAGTTTATCTTTTCTCTAGTTTGGGGTGGTTTAATAACAATGTGCCATTTAGTTTGAGGTGCCATTTAATATAAAAGTGATAATTTTGTTGTTTGCTTTTTATTTCTCCAGGTATTGAAGGAAAGATGAGGGATTACCAACTTGCTGGATTAAACTGGCTCATACGACTGTATGAGAATGGCATAAATGGAATCCTTGCGGATGAAATGGTATATCTTGTAGCTTTTGACTAGGGAATAGCGTCCATTTGCATTATAGTATACTCCTCTTTGAGATTCTCTCTCCCCTGAGTATTGAATATCATTACTTCTGATTTGTATTATATAATCATTCTATTGGATAATTTGTCATGGAACAGTTCATTTTTTGACAATTGTGATATTAACAATGATTTGGTGTTGTGACTATGTAGGGTCTTGGTAAAACGTTGCAAACAATCTCATTGTTGGGCTATCTGCATGAATTCAGAGGAATAACTGGTCCTCACATGGTTGTTGCTCCAAAGTCTACGCTTGGCAACTGGATGAATGAAATCAAACGCTTTTGTCCAATTATTCGTGCCATAAAATTTCTTGGAAATCCTGATGAAAGAGTTAGTCGCTCATGATTGCTTATTCAATTATTAAAAATAATATTTTCCCATATTTATAGTTGTCAGTTATGAATGCTGAATAATTCTGTTAATGGTTTTTTTTTTTTTTGCAGAAGCATATACGGGAAAATTTACTGGTTGCTGGGAAGTTTGATGTGTGTGTCACCAGTTTTGAAATGGCAATTAGAGAGAAATCTGCCTTGCGCCAATTTAGTTGGCGGTATATTGTCATTGACGAAGCTCATCGAATCAAGAATGAGAATTCACTTCTTTCAAAGACAATGAGACTTTACAAGACTAATTACCGCCTCCTTATCACGGGTACTCCACTGCAGGTATATATCACTTGCTTTCTTCATTGATGTGGGAACTTACCTGTGCATTTAGCATCCATGATGATGGCTGTACGAGTGTAGCCTTTTAGAGACTGTCATTTTTTAAATATATTTTCTTGACATCATCAAGAATTGGTATAATGGATGATGGCTGTATGAGGGTAGCTTTTTAGAGACTGTCATTTTTAAAATATATTTTCTTGACATCATCAAGAATTGGTATAATTTTTTTTTTTGGGGTTTTGGGGGGGGGGGGGGGGGTTGCGAGATGTGTTGTGGGGTTTTTGAAGGGGAAAAACCCAAGAAATAGAGGGAATACACAGGCTTTAGAAAACCCCAGGCTTTGCAATCTGGTATAATAAAGCCTTGAATTAGTCAACTTGACTGGGATAATATGAAGCATTGACATTTCAAAACAAGTGTTGTATTTGTGTTGGACACATGGACACTTTGCGGGGTGGTGTGCCCCCTTATTTAATTAATATATTTTCAGAGGACATGTTGAGAACACTTCGGGAACACATTAGGAACATGCCAAGTTGTCTTGTCCCTTATTTTCCTTAGTACTTTTGATGAATGTTGAATGTTTATTATTAATTTTTTGAGATTTAAATACTTAATAGATCATTTATAAAAAAAAAAGGATATAAATTGTAAGTGTTAATTTATAAGTGTTTTTTTTTTAAAAAAGAAGAAGAAAAGAATTAGAGTTATTTTTATTTTTATTAATTGTTTGTTGATGTAATATTAATCTAGATAGTAAATAAAATTATATGAAAACATATTTTGTTGTTGCGTCCCCACCATGTTCGTGTCTTCATTTTTTTGAAATCCCCGTGTCTGCATTTGCATCCGTATACATGTCTGTGCGTAGTTGCTTCTTGGATGCCTGCAGTATTTTCATTCCTACTAACTTGAGAATAATTCCCCCCTTTCCCGTATCAGTTTAGTATCAATGTTTTGTTGAAGGCATTGGTGGAAATTAATCAATGTTGCAATTAAAATTCTAGTTTCATTTCTATTGATGAAAATACCATTTGTTCTGGAGAAAGAATTTACATGAAACATCAATTTGTTGGTTGAACCTCTGACTATGTGTGTGGAGTCCATTTTATTGGGAAATAATGAATTGCATTGGAAAACAACTCAATTTCCTTCATATTTTCATATTTGTTTTTTATTTTTTATTTTTTATGGGTTTAGTTTGGGAGGTTGTTGGTTGATTTGTTGCATCTTCTTGGGAGGGTCATTGGTTTTTTTGCATTCTGAATTTCATTATTGTTTCTGTTCTCTTATAGGAGTTATTATATGTTCTCCTACAGTGTGTTGTTTTATACTTTCATTGTAGGCTTGATATTGTTTCTCTCTTCCAACATGCAGAACAATCTTCATGAACTGTGGTCTCTTTTGAACTTTCTTCTGCCAGAGATATTTAGCTCAGCTGAAACTTTTGATGAATGGTTTCAAATTTCTGGTGAAAATGACCAGCAGGAGGTTGTTCAGCAACTTCATAAGGTAAGTTGACAAGCCCTTAATATTTTGAGTATTAAGTTGTTATATTCTAACCAAACCAACTATGTTTTGTGTCCAACTAGGCGGGGTTGGTTACATGATTTTTTGTTTTTTTCAACATTCTGTCAAAGCTTATATGATGATATTTTCTTTCTTTATGCATCTTTAAGGTCCTTCGGCCATTCCTTCTCCGAAGGTTGAAGTCAGATGTCGAGAAAGGTTTGCCTCCCAAGAAGGAAACAATACTTAAAGTTGGTATGTCCCAAATGCAGAAGCAGTACTATAGGGCATTATTGCAGAAAGATCTTGAGGTTGTAAATGCTGGTGGTGAGCGCAAGCGCCTTCTGAACATAGCAATGCAGCTGCGTAAATGTTGTAATCACCCATATCTGTTCCAAGGTGCTGAACCTGGCCCTCCTTATACTACAGGAGATCATCTTATTACAAATGCTGGTAAGCTTCTCAGCCTATGAAGATTTTAATGTATTTGTCTTTTTAAAAAAAAATGGTGTTTCTTGATGATTATTCATGCCTTTTTTAACTATTTGATTTGCAGGTAAAATGGTTCTTTTGGATAAGTTGCTCCCAAAACTTAAAGAACGTGATTCAAGGGTCCTAATATTTTCACAGGTTCCTTTTCTACCTCTTTTGTTTCAAGATCACTGTCAATGCATTTCATACTGGTTATCATTGGTTAGGATCATTTTTATGCCATATCTATGCATGCTGCTTGTGTTGTATAATATCAGTCCGAGCACACCTTTGTACTGTAGGTACACCTTGTACTCTGACGAATATACCCCATCACACCTTTGTACTGTAGGTACACCTTGTACCCTGACGAATATACCCAATCACTGAGGGTCTGTTGAAATTTAAGCTGACAAGGAAATAGCAAAATCCTTTATGCTTAATTTGAGTTTTAGTGATTCTTACGAGATTAGAGTTGAAGTTCCATGGAATCCCTTAGACTTTTGGTCACTCTACCAAGTCTTGTCCTTTTAATGTTAAGCAAACTAAAGAGGAGAAAGGGGAAATAAATTCTAGTGAAATGGGAATCAGTGAAGACGAAAAAAGGAAATATGCTTCTCCAAAATAGAAGGTTGATGTGTTCTTATCTAATTATTTTTACTTGTTAGCATTGTGTGCTCCAAAAAAGAGGTGGAGAAAACGAATGAGAAGGTAAAGAGAAGGAAATTAAGGATGAAACGAAAAGAAAATGTATTGCGCTCTTTCAAGAGATAAGGACTAAAAGCTTGACAAGAAGATTTTAAATCTACTGTTTGGTTGGGAAAATTGTCTTACTGTCCCTAAGAAACTTCTGTGAAAATGCTAGGAGGAGATGTGGGGTCGGGGTTTTCTCACTTTCATTGTGAGAGGTGTTTTTGCCTATCCTCTTTGGTTGAGAGGTTTGTTGCTAGGTGGTTTGGGTTTGGTGTCTCATGTTTAAGAGTGTCTTTTGTGCCTATCTCCTCCCTGGTAGTGTTGGAAACATGAGAGAGCAAATGTGTATTATTCCATTAAACCAAATTGTCCTATCATGATAAAGATGATGATACTGTTGTATGACCCAGATGACAAGGCTGTTGGACATTTTGGAAGACTATTTATTGTTTCGTGGGTACCTGTATTGTCGGATTGATGGGAATACTGGTGGAGAAGATCGTGATGCTTCAATTGAAGCCTTTAATAAGCCAGGGAGTGAGAAATTTGTCTTCTTACTGTCAACCAGAGCTGGAGGCCTTGGCATCAATCTTGCTACTGCAGATGTTGTCATTCTTTATGACAGTGACTGGTAAATTTTTTTTTTTTAATTTATTTTTGATCTGGTCAGGCTAGGAATTGCAATATCATCTGATAATCTGTTGCTCTCTTCTTTATTACATTTTAGGAACCCACAAGTTGATTTGCAGGCTCAGGATCGTGCTCACAGGATTGGGCAAACGAAAGAAGTTCAAGTATTCCGTTTTTGTACCGAGGTTTACTTTGTTTATGTATTAGTGTATAACACATCATGTCATAAGCTATTTAAAATGTTTATTAATATCATTGTTATTCTCAATTTGGTTATGAACAGTATACAATTGAGGAAAAAGTGATTGAGAGGGCTTATAAAAAGCTTGCACTCGATGCTCTGGTGATCCAACAAGGGCGATTAGCAGAGCAAAAGAGTAAGTGGTTTATACTTTCCTAATTATGATTTAATATTCAAATTAGTGCAAGTGCAGTACTTTGATAATTCATGGCATTTTTTTCATTTTAATATTATTATTATTATTGGCAGCTGTTAACAAAGATGACCTGCTGCAAATGGTGAGGTTTGGTGCTGAAATGGTTTTCAGTTCCAAAGATAGCACAATTACTGATGAGGATATAGATCGGATCATTGCTAAAGGAGAAGAGGCAACAGCTGAGCTTGATGCTAAGATGAAGAAATTTACAGAAGACGCAATCAAATTCAAAATGGATGACAGTACGTGGATTCATTATCAAAAGTTTTTTTTAAAACATTTTTTACTCTATGCCTTTTACAACTAAGTCAAATTGCAACTTATGGGTTTGTGCAGCTGCTGATCTCTATGATTTTGATGATGAAAAGGTACAAACCATTCTTGCATGTGTGCCATGATTACTCTGGACTGTTTTATCATCTTTTGCTTAATTTTTTTGAACTGCTATTTCATTTACATTTTTGATTTTGATGAAGGATGAGAACAAGTTAGACTTCAAGAAAATTGTCAGTGACAATTGGATTGAACCACCGAAAAGAGAGAGGAAGCGAAAGTAATAGTGATTTTTCATTTCCCTTTCAGTGTCTTTTGCACCTCTTGCCTTTTCTTGAAACATTATTTTTTGTCTTTTTTTAGTTACTCGGAATCTGAATACTTCAAGCAAACAATGCGCCAAAGTGGTCCAGCAAGACCAAAAGAGCCTCGAATTCCCCGCATGCCCCAGTTGTAAGTATCACTTGAAAATGATTCTTTCTTAGACTAGAGTTCAGGTCGAAAATTGTTTTACATGTTTTGCCTTTTTTTTTATTTTTATTTTTCTTTTATTCAGGCATGATTTCCAGTTTTTTAACACACAAAGGCTAAGTGAGCTGTATGAAAAAGAAGTACGCTATCTCATGGTGGGTAATTCCTTGGATATTCATGTTTCTTTGTTTCTTATTTTTTTCCTCACTTTGTTGTAATAGGATTTAAATCATGCAATCTTTTGTTTTGCTTAATTTATTTTCACAATTGTCAGCAAACACATCAAAAGAATCAGTTAAAGGACACCATAGAAGTGGATGAACCAGAAGGTATGTTCACTACTCTTGGTGATGGTGTCATTTCTAAGTAACATTTCTCTAGTGAACCTACTGATAATTGAGTGTTGATCATCTAGAGTTGGGAGACCCCTTAACTGCTGAAGAGCAGGAGGAAAAGGAACTGCTATTAGAGGAGGTGAGTGGTTAATAAACATAGATTGGGTTTTCTGTTATCCGTCGCTTCATCTAAAATTGACCCCTTTTTTTTGTGTTGATTTTAGGGATTTTCTACGTGGAGTAGAAGAGATTTTAATACTTTCATTAGGGCTTGTGAGAAGTATGGTCGGAATGATGTGACCAGTATAGCTTCTGAAATGGAAGGGAAAACAGACGAGGAAGTTGAAAGATATGCAAAAGTTTTTAAAGAAAGATACAAAGAGTTGAATGGTGAGTGAAAATTAATGCCGTAACTTCTTGTAAATATTGATGAATTTTGGGTATTTGACAATAATGCTTGGAAACAAATTTTCTCTCACAATTTAGCTTTGTCAGTGCCCTCTCTAATAATGTGAATGAACTTTTAATTGGAAAATATACCCATATTTCTTCTCATCGCATGGGTGGTTTGATGGTCAGAACAAAAAATAAATTTTAGTTGTTTTATTAATGTTTTAATGCGTAGAACCATTCTTGTATTTGATTTGTTTACAAGTATCTCAAAGTGGTTTAGAATGAACTTGTTTAGAACTTTAAATTTAAAATTCTTGCTTCTTTTAAATTATAATTGCAAATATGTTGTATCCAGATTATGATAGGATCATCAAGAACATTGAAAGAGGGGAGGCTAGAATTTCTCGTAAGGATGAGATCATGAAAGCAATTGGGAAGAAATTGGATAGATACAAGAACCCATGGCTCGAATTGAAAATCCAGTATGGTCAGAACAAAGGGAAGCTGTACAATGAAGAATGTGATCGTTTCATGGTGAGATTTTTAAGCAATTAAATTTTTTTGGCACATACTGCTGGTTTATTTTATTTGTTTTATGGTTATAATATTAGTTGCCCACTACACTTTGTATAGATCTGCATGGTTCACAAGCTTGGTTATGGAAATTGGGATGAGCTGAAGGCTGCTTTCCGCACATCACCTTTGTTCCGTTTTGATTGGTTTGTGAAGTCCCGAACAACTCAAGAACTTGCAAGGAGATGTGATACTCTTATTCGGTTGGTGGAGAGGGAAAACCAGGAGGTTGACGAAAGAGAGAGACAAGCCCGTAAAGAGAAGAAACTTGCAAAGGTTGAATTAATTCTTCACTTCACCATCCCCTACTTTACTAGATTGCATAACTCATGTAATTAAGCAATTGTTCTTTGCAAGCTTGAATCTTATAAAGATGAACTTTTTTGTTATGGCCCACCAGAACACGACTCCATCAAAGCGTGCCTTGGCAAGGCAAGCAGCGGAGAGCCCTCCTCCAACTGTAAAGAAGCGGAAGCAATTGTTGATGGATGACTATGTGAGCTCGGTATATATTTGCCCCCTCCGGGAAACTATATGTTGATTATCATTTCTAAGTTCGTTTGCTAGGTGGTATAAGGTAAAAAGCTGATTATGCTATTTTTGCAGGGTAAGAGGAGGAAATGAACTATGAAAATACAAAGCTAGCATCTGGTGTTTAGTTTGCACCAGAACTATTATGGCATGGTGTTGCTGTTGCGTTTTGATTTCATGATTACACTGCTCACCTTATCTTATTTTTGTAATTTTTAATCTAGGCTTGGCAGAAGCCATTGACTCATCTGCAGAAGAGGGTAATATATAATTTAGATTATAGGTTAGGGTTGGGAAGTTGTATAAATGAGTAAATACTGGATAATTTAGAAACCACCTCACTGATGACAGTTGACTGCATGAAATATTGTACTTGACTGCTTTAGGCGGAGAGATTCTACCCTATTATGTTATGTAGTTTACCAAATCATTGAGAAACTCCGGTAGTTTTGATTCTGCTTTGATCTTGTAACAGTGGTAGCTTTGTAGTTGTTCCTTGATCTGGTCTTTCTTGAATTGTTAGCTCAAGTTACTTCTCTGCCTTCTCTGCCTTTGTTCCTTTTGAGAGAATTGTAAGTTGGGATATGCGTATACTTGTTTGGAGTCCACTTGAGGTTTGAATGTGGCAAACTATTCACACAGTGATGGATAGTTTTTGTACATGTATATATATATGAGATTGAGAGAGGAGAGGCTATAATCTTTCTTCAATTTTAATTTATTGGGCAGCAACACATTTGTAAGATGAGAATAGGAACCTAATGTGCTTTTGAAATGATGCATCCCCTTATGAGGTCAAAATAGCGAAGTGCACTTGGTCTGCATTTTATTTAAGAAAAAAATTACAATTTAAATTATGTGCGTTCTGCTTATTGTCAAAATGGTGATCGCTAGTTGAGAGTCCAATCAAGTATTCTAATAAATTTAGTAGTATAACTAATTCAATTTTCATAAAAATTAATGATTATGCTAGTCCTGGTAATTTGGAAATAAATACAACATTGTTATACTTGGACAACATAAGTCATTATTTAAGTAGTTTAAAAAATATAAATTATAAACAATAAGCGGCCACAATGAGCCTGTTTGGTGTAGTTAAAACAGATTATAGATTGTTGAGTAATGTTTATTAAATAAGTTATGAAATAGTTTTTTTAATTAATTTTTATTTTTTATTATTTACTATTTATCTACATTTTTCATAAAAAAATAATAATAATAATATTTTGTAGTTCATTTGGGTCTTTTTCTATTTAAAAATAAAAAATAAAAAATAAAAAATCTAAGAATATAATTGTAAATTAACATGTTTACAGTATAATTGTAAAACAAGAGATGAACAGCTTTTTAGAATTAGTTTTTTTAACTTAAAATAAGTTGTAAGAATCAAAAACTGTTTAAAATAAGTATAACTAAACTGTTTAAAATAGCTTTTCAAAAGTTAAAAATCATAAGTTAACTCAAAAAAGTCCAAACAAACGCCTCTAATATAGACTACTAAAATGTAGGGAAGAAGCATGAAACCCAATTCAAAATAGGATGCAAATCAATGACATGTCGCAGATCATATAATAAATCAATTATGAACCATAATCAATGTTGTGTCTTACAAAATTCGAAGGTTAAAACTCCGGAGACAATCGAAAACATTAAACATTGTTGAAAGTTTGATAAAATTAAATCTATTTACAAGCCCTCACAAGAAAATCAAGCCTACACAGATGCAAGCATGCACAGAAACAGAGAGGTTGTTTGATGGACAATGACGCAACAACGATCAACCCTCTTAGTATAAGCCGAAAACACAAACAACTCAAATCCATACCGAGCAGTACATCATCATAACAATCGACCAATGAGACTCACACCACACCCACTAAATTTTCCCCACACAGCTACACATACAATACATGGGCTAACAAAATGAAACATCTTCCAAGCTTCTCTCCTGTATCATAAACTTCACAAAGAAAACAAAAACGAAAAAGAAAAAGAACAACAAAAAGAAAAAAAAACCCTAAATACATAAATTAACATTTTGCATACCAGATTATGCAGTGGGGTTTACCTGAAAATGCCCAAAACTACAACACTGACCCCATGAGGTTCCTCTCCTTGAAGCATTCGGTTTCATATCAACCCCTACAAGCAGCAGTAAAGGATGACATTTTTGCGTATTCTCTTCTTCTTTCTTCATGATGGCCGCCAAAAAGGCTGAAGTGACATGACTAGGGTTTTTGTTGCAATTTACTCATTTGTACCGTCAAAGCTACCCTTCCCATTTGCCCGCTTTTTCTCTCTCCAATTCTCACCCCACACTTTTGCCTCTGCAACCGCACGTTCTCTGTCGAGATCTCGGTTCCTTGGAGTCTCTCTTGCTCTTCCTGCACTAGCTGGGCTGTCTCTCTGAGATTCCTGACGTTCTAGTTCATCCACGCACCATTTCCTCCCGGACCCACCACCGGTTTCGCTCCTTCCTAGCTCTGCTCCAGTATTCAATTCCCTTACAGAGTCTCTCTTTCTGAAATCAGGAGAATTCTTATGGTTGGAAGGCGAGCCGTGGTGTCCGCCACGTCGAGGCCCATCTGGACTATCCAGTCCATCTGCCATGTTCCTTCTGTCATCCTTGTTCCTAGGAGTAGTGGGTACATTTGGATCGTAAGTTTGGGAAGCTAAATAAGTCAAAGCGGTCACAACATCCCCTATTAGAGGCCTCGTAGCAGCTTGTTCTTGCAAACACATGGCTGCAACGGCAAGTGCTTGGTAGAGTCCTCGAATTGGGTAACGACCTTGTAATAGTGGATCGGCCATTTTGGGGAACTTCCTGCGATCCTTGAAAAGTGGCCGTGCCTACAAATCCGTGTCCCATGAAATGAAAAGCAGAAATGGAAAAGGAAAAAAAAAACTACTTTTATGTTAATTCACTAGAACAGCATAACCTCGACAACCATGTCCCACAAAAATGAAAAGCAAATATTTAAAAGAAAAAAATTCGCTTCGTTTGGCTGTGTTTTCATTTTGGTTTTCTTTTATGGGAAATAAAAAACCCACTTGGCAAATTATTTCTGAAAATTGTTTTTCAGAAATTTTTTCTAAAAACAACCCATTCTTGTTTCCAAAAACACATTGAAAGCGAAAATAAAAATGAAACATTTTTTTCCAGAATAAAAAAACAAAATACAAAAGCAAAAACACAAGCAAACAGATTCACTACTTCTATGATAATTCAGTGGAACACCATAACATTGACAACATGTCATCTGTTGGTTTGTGTTAATTGCTAAAGAAGTCAACTAAACCCTAAATAATAATACTATAGAAATATAAAGAGAACAACTTACCCATGCAACGAGATTATGCTCTCCTGGAGCCCGAGTGTTGTCAATAGCCTTGCGCCCTGTAATAATCTCCAGAAACACGACTCCAAAACTGTAGACATCAGACTTGAGCGTGAGTTGGCCAGTCATAGCATATTCAGGAGCACAGTAACCATACGTCCCCATAACCCGGGTGGAGACGTGCGTCTTATCACCAACTGGACCTAGTTTTGCGAGCCCAAAATCAGATAGCTTGGGATGATAGCCCTCATCTAGAAGGATGTTCGATGATTTTAAGTCTCTGTATATGACAGGAGGGTTTGCCTTGTCATGCAAATACTCGAGCCCCTTCGCTGCACCTGCTGCAATCTTCATCCTTGTATTCCAGTCCAGTGGCTCTTTGCCAGGTGGAAGATCTGAAAACAAGTATCAAATGAAGTAATTGAGTAGGTTTACAGAAAGCACACTCGTTAGAAGAAAATTTGGACTCTTCTATTCTCCCAATATACTCGTGTCCACTAAACATGACAAGGGTAAAAGTAAGGGATTTGTGTCCAACACTTGTACCCAAATTAAACGGTTGGATCCTTTAATTTTAAAAATTGTTTGAAGTTCACATTTGGTATGATGAGAGATAGAAATCCCATTTTTTTCCTAAATCTCAAAAAATTTAAGTTATATTCTTACTAATTTACAAGTTCTTATGTAAGAATATCACACACTATGTAATATATTTAAATCAAGAATTTCTTTCTCTGCCAGTTCTTCTACAATATCAGGGCAGTTAGGACAGCCAAAACGTGAGTTCATAATGGGTCAGTTATAAGTGGATATTGTATATGAATGTATAACCTTTAAAATGAGGACCAATTATTAAGGAATAGGAATGCTAATGCAACAATCATATGAAATGCGTTATGGAAATTCCTTATATTCTAGTATACTCATATCAACATGCCAAATTTGAGAATTTAGTATTTACTATGCCTTTACCACTAGAACCTAAGATGCATAGACACAGAGAGGCTGAAAACAAATTTCAAAATATGCAAGACACGGTGCGTGAAGGATACACATAAAATATATAGTTTATATATATATATTATGAGTATTTCTTTCAAAGATAATTATAAAATGCAACATAAGTTACATAACACTAACTCCTAAAGTTAAAAAAGATGGAGGATTAAAAGGTATAAATCTATATTATTTATCACAAAAAAAAAGGGTATAAATCTATATTGTTTTTCTTTTATCATTGTATCCTAAGTTATTTTGTTTAAATTTATAGTATTCTAATTTAAAAAAAATTAAAAAACGTGTGTGACAAGTGTCAGGAAGTGTCTGACAAGTGTTAGTATCCGGCCCGTGGCTGACTTAAACATGTCACCTTCTTAGAAGTGTTTATACTTCTCAGACTATAAGTTCACCACAAAGTTTCCTCCTCAATCACTATCACACGATCAACTGTTGCTACTATACAACACAATGGATTCTACAAACACCAACACCAAATTCAACTATTAGGACAATAACAGGTTTCAACTACTAACCCCCAATATTACACAAGTAACTAGGAGACTACTGTAAGACCACCCAAAATACTATACAACACAGTGGATTCTAGAAACACCAACACCAAATTCAACTATTAGGACAATAACAGGTTTCAACTACTAACCCCAATATTACACAAGTAACTACGAGACTACTGTAAGACCACCAAAAACTACATCATCTACTACTACTATGGTAACAAATTAGACTAATGTTGTGGATACTACGATGTCTAATTCAACTGAAAGAGCAAGAGTTATTGCTACTACAACTAAATAAAATTTCAACTTGATCAAAAAATTTTATTTGTTTTTCCGATTGGCATTGGCATGTCCGGATCAAAACCCAACTAATCTCTAGGGGTGCATAGGCCCTCGGCAAAGAGTTTTCCGTAAGTGCACTACGGTTAATTCAAGGGTTTTCTCCCAATCTGATGACCTAAGGAATTGTTAGCACCTAAGAGATTTCGATTCTTGAACCTTGGAGGGAGTACACCCCCAAGACCCAAGGCCTTGCCACCAGGCCAACCCCTTGGGATTTATGCTTGATCATAAATTAATTACTACCACCACCCACCACCATACAAAGTTCTCTGCTACTAATACGGGTGCTAATAGGTCAAATCAACTACAGGTCCTACTAAAACCATGGTCATCACCATGTCAAATTCAACATACCACTTTTAAGGCACTGCTAGTGCTAGCTAACTCTACCAAGCTAGGCTCAACTGCAACTACCACTATTCCAGATTCTAAATGGATGTGATTCATTAACATTTCTGAATCATTCATTCTAAAATCTGATCATCCTACTTCTTTATATCTGCATTCCCACCTATAAAATGCTTTTCTAATGAGTGGGTTTATCCATTGCCAATGGTCGCTTATATTCTCCAGAAAAATCATCCTTTTTCTTCTTCCTTAACTCAACTCTAAAAACTGAATTTCTTCAATCTTTTTGCCAGCTCTTCTACATGTGCCATGCCTGCTCAACTACGCTACCATTTCAGCAAAAAACCCTCATTTATGCAAACCTAGTTGCTTGAGCAATTAATCATAGTCTTTTGATGTTAACGTTGAACAATCACTTCACCCCAAGGATCACCAATTAGGAACCTGTGTTTGGCATTCAGAATGATGAACTTAAACAGGAGCCCACTTAGATTCTAATCCAATATTTACCTCGTCTCTAGCAATCTTTTTTGATTAGCAAGTTAGCAACAAAGAAAATTGTATTAGAGAACAAGCCTTGTACAATCAAAAAAAGAAAAAAGACGGATCCAAACACCCCTACAACAAATCAGAAAAAACAAAATAACCTGATCCCACACTCACTCTCACTTTAAAAACTCCATGGCCAAATCATTTAGGCAAATGACAAAATCCTAGCCTTGAATGACATAAACCAAACCATTTGTGTACATTCATAAGGCTTCACTCAATTTAAGAGCTATACCACCTATTTGTAAAATTGAGGAAGCCATTCATGCACAGACAAAAGTATGCTTACATGTTTGCTTATGTCTTAGAAGAACGCAAACTAAATTTTTCACTAACATGTTGGATACTGAAGTCCTAAAGGCTAATACAGTCAATGATTTAACCTCAGATCAATCTATGTCATTATGTAATGAATAATATTGCAACCCCAAGAACCATTTAAGTATAATGCAGTAGTATACAAACTAAAAACAACTCTTCCTGAGTATGCATTGTTTAGTTTCGTGTTAAAATAAAAAAAAATATCACAAGTAAACTACACACACAAAGATAAAGGGTATCTTATAATATGGTATTATAACTGCTACACAAAGGCATGAAAATCTAACCATGTAAATGATCCTCCAAAGATCCCAATGGCATAAACTCATAAACGAGGAGCCGCTGGTCCCCATCAGCACAATAACCTATCAAATTGACGAGGTTCTCATGGTGCAAGAGGCTAAGCATAAGAACCTCACCAAAAACTCTCTGTTTCCTTGAAGGCCATTTCGATCAAGCTGTTTCACAGCAACTACCTGCAAATATCATTATCTCAAACAACAAACATCATTAAAGTGAAAACTGGACATGTTTAATATCACACTTATATTTCACAAATGGAAAGTTTGGAGGTAAAACCTTCAAAAATTGTGGGAGTTCTTGTGATACTTCATATTTAAATCCTAAAATATTGTACAGAAAAAAGCAAACCAAGCAACGGAATAGAAATGCTTGTAGTGGTCATGACATCAGTGTTCAATCAATCAAAACTGACCTGCCCCGTGGTCTCTAAGCGCCCCTTGTAAACACGTCCGAACCCACCTTCACCCAGAAGACACTCTGGCCTAAAGTTTTTTGTGGCAGTTGCTAGCTCACGAAATGTAAATGTCTGTGCAGCGATATGTGCTGTTGGTCCAGCTTTTTGAACTGCTGGTTCTTTTTTAGGATCCTTCTTGGGATCAGAACCACTCCGAATCTTTGATTTGTCTAGAAAAATAAGAGAATCAGATACAGTGTACGGGACAAACAATGAACAAAGATATAACCATCTTCTTGTTATACACCAAATAGAATGCAATCATAAGTACAAAGTATAATCCTACTCATTTGGAATTTTTAATTGCCTTTGCATTAAGGGTTACTTGATCTTGATACTTTTACAAGAAATTGGCCACATGCCAAACAACATTTTACCACTAGCTATATGCCAACTTTCAATTCCGGCTTATTTAGGCATTAGGTCCAAATTGTCATTTTTAAGGCACTCATAAACATCCATTTTGTTGTAACTTGGCAACTAGTAAACAAATAGAAAATTTCACTATATGAAAGCAAAATGTATGGAAATCCAAAAACTAGCAGATCTCCAAAACACTTCCCTCAAACACAACACATTAGTGATCAATCAAATAGCAAGAACCATAAACAAATCCACAGACCAACAAGGAACCAAAAAAAAAAAAACAAACAAACCAAACTAAGCCCTATTTCCCAATCAACAAATCAATAAAATGTGATCCCAACAAAAAAAAAAAAAAAAAAAAAAAAAAAACCCTAGAAAACACAATTCAGGAAACACCCGATGAAACAAACAGTAATGGATGAATCAGATCAAAAACTAACAGAAAATTCTAACAACCACCCGGCATCCATATATCACCAACGAAACAAAATTCAACAAACCTAAAGCATACAAACTAGTCCAAACAATCAAGAAACACAAAACCCAATAAAACCCATCAGTAAATATTTCCAAGAAAGCAATTTTCAAAAACAAGAACAGAGAGAATAGGCGTTTACCTGAACTAAACCTGCTCACATGTTGAGACTGAGCAGTTGAAGCTTCCCTTTCAGAATCCTTCTTTGCCACTTCTTTCACACCATTCCCATCCTTGTTTGATGATCCAAAGCATTCAAAACACCCACCCATATCAAATCCTCACAAATCAAAGAGACAACCGAACCCCCAAAATATATATATATATGTACAAATATATACTCAACCCTTCCAACAATCACTTCTCATCATCATCATCTCACAAACTCATCTTCCAAAAATGAAAAAATCCCAATCAATCACTCCTTTCTTTCTCTAGAATCCAAACTGAAGAATTTTCAGCCATTAGTCACTTATCAGTGAACCCAATTAGCTCAAGAACAAAGATCAACAACCCTTTTTTTTCTCTTTCTTTTTTTCTTTTTTGTATGAGAAAGCAGATCACCAAATCGAAGAATTTGATGGGTTGAATAGAAGGTAAAGAAACGCTGAAAAAATATTCAGACATAAAAAAAAAATAAAAATAAAAAACTATAATATTACATTATGTGTCTGAGAATTTACATGTATGGAAATACATAGAAATATGGGGGTGAAAGTGAAATTAGCGTTAAAGTTTTGGGGGTAAAAGATAATTAAGTGAATATCTTCTTGAATCTACGGAAATGCCACTTTGCTTTTTGGGTGTTCTCACCTTTTCTTTTTTGCTTTATAGCCCCTAAAATACGGAGAAATTACGGCTTTGGATTGAAAAAAAAAAAAAAGCATCAACACGGTCGGAGAGAGGTTATGTCCCACTCTAACACTTTGTCATTGACATTTTTTAACACGTTTTAAAAATTTAAATAAATACTTTGTAAGAGTGTAGTAAATGATGACCTACGGTTGAGATTTTCTCTGGGTTTTGAGTGATCATATGGCTTTTGGACCGTTTGATGGGAAGATGATGATGGGAGGTGGGTAAAAAAGTTGTCGTGGTCCCGCTTTGATCCAATGAGCCTCTTTTGTTTGAAATAATTTTTGAAATTAATCACTCTTGGTTTTGATTTTCAAAATTCACATTTTAAAAATTTTTATTTTTTTATTTTTATTTTTTATTTTTGTTTTCATTGATTGTTTTAATATTTTAAGCATTTTTTTGGTAATTTTTAAGTACATCTAACATAAATATACTTAAAAAATATAATATTTGTGAAAAAAATATTTAAAAAATTTACTAAATACAAAAAATATAAAAAATAAAAATTTAGTACATTTTTCATTTTTTTTATGTATTTATTAATTTTTTAAAATATTTTTTTATAAATATTTTACTATTTATACATCTAAGTAAGGGGCATTTAAAAAAGTAAAATAATTGTTTAAAATTTAAAAATATTCACTAAAAATAAAAAAATACAAAAAAACTCAATTTATAAAAAATTAAATTCAGAAAATTGAAACCAAACACATTGAATTGGTTATCTCCTGTTCGATAATTCAATTGGACTTTTCAATTTGGGATGTTCTAAATAAGTGCACTTTTTGACTTTTTATGAAATATGGATTAGGTTTGAAGTGATATGGTAAAGAAGTAATGTGACTCAAATAAAATAATGTGACTTAAATAAGATAGTGATTTTTTGACTTTTTTAAGGGATGACAAACAAGCATTGTGAATCTATTTTGGCCTCATCTTGATAATATAAATTGTTTATTTTATAAAATTTATTAAAAATATCATATATATCAATAATTAGATCAATTGAATATTGAGAACTATTTGATCGGATCATATTTGTCTGAAAATAAGTAACGGACTATTTTTAAAACTATGTTGCCTATTAATTGTTTTTTAGAAAAATGTAATATGATGAAATGATTTCTGATATTTGGTAAACTTGAATTATGATATGCATGATCTTTTCGAAGGACTTTATAAAATGAATAGTTTAAATTATCGAGACGGATCTAAAATAGACTCACATTGGACGGGACTAGACGGTCGCGTCTGATGTTCCAACTAAGGAGAATTCCATACCATTTTATAAAAAAATTTGATTTGATTTTTTAAAAATTATTTTTAAACAATTTTTTAAATTTATTTTTATTGAATTTTTTTATTTATATTTTAATTATCTGTTAAACTTTTTAGAAGCATTTAGATCCATTGCATTTTAAAAAATAAATTAAAATTTGAAAAAAGTTACTAAAAATAAATAAAAAATTCATTCAAAAATATTTTTAAAAAACACACCAAGTTTTTTGTTTTGTTTTGTTTTTTTTTTGCAAATAGATTGTTTGCCTAGGCCCATACTCCCAATACCTTGACACTTGACCAATACAGTACACATTGGGCTTGGATGCATAGCCCAATATAACATTAATAGAAAAAAAAAAAAAAAAAATTGTAAACCATTTTTATGTTGAGCCATTTGGGCCAATAAAAAATTTGAAAAATACAAAAATAAAAAAATAAAACAATTGTGGTACGGTACCTTAATCTTTTTTTTTTAATTTTATTTTTTATAAATTTTTATAGAAAGGACGGTAGTTTGGGAAGTGGGTTGACTTTTTGGCTTTTTAGTTTTTTTGGCTATTTTAGCTTAGGCTAAAAAGTTTGGTTTGGGAAGGATTTTTTAGCTTTTTTGTCTTTTTTTGTGAAAGAAGAGTAATGATTATAGATTGGATGTGATGTTTTATTTTTTGTGGCTAAAATAGCCTATTTTGTCTTTTGTGACTAAAATAGCCAAAAAAGCCCCATATTCTTCTTCTCAAATGGTAGCAAATTGACAATGTTGATTTTCCTAAAATTGAAGATAGATTTTTTTTTTTTTGGGTTGGGAATTCTTAGTTATGTAAAAAAAAAAAAAAAAAAAATCAATTTTATATCATATATCTCACTTTTGAATTAATTTTAAAAATGTTTGACTTTTCTCATATTCACATCTCAACACAAGATTTAAAGGGCCCGGGGGACCAACCACTGATCTCGTTTCAATGATCCAAGTTATTAATTTTGTAGGGTCCTTAACATATATTATTCATAAAAAATTATTTCGATCCGACAATCACAATCTTTCATTTTATCGTATTTGTAACTTAAAAAATGAGCGACAAATACATTTTTGAAAATAGGCCATCTATTTTTTAGAGATAAATACGACAAAATAAAAATTTTACGATTATTGAATGGATATCATTTTTTTATGAATGATATATATTAAGGATATTACAAAATGAACTATTCAAATAGTCGAAATAAAACTCGTGATGAGTACCATAAACTCCTCAAATATTTTCATTTGATATATAAACATGAGAGAAATCCAACTCTTTTCGAAAATCAAAGGTGGTGTTTGGTTTAATTTTGGAATCGTGGTTCCAATAAAAAAATTTCAAAACTTATAATCAAATACACAACTCAAAACTCAATCAAAAATTATTTTCAAAACTCATAACTAAACGCACAATTCAAAACTCATTTCAAAATTTTATTTAAAAAAATCATTTTTTAAAAAAATTTTGCTTTTTAAAATTATTTTTAGAATCATGATTTGAGTGTGGAGTCATATTTTGAATTATGAGTTTTGAGAAGAAAAAAATTGTTTGTTTATGAGTTTTGAAAAGAGTTTTGAGTTGTATTTTGAAATTTTTTAGATTTATTTTTTTAAATATTTAAAAAAATTAATTTAATTTTTTGGGGTAAATATTTTATATTTTAAATATTTATTTATGTATTTTAATGTGTACTGTATTTCATACATTTGTGTGTTGTATTTTTTTAAATATTTAAAAAATGTTATTTTTTATTTTGTATATATAATTTTTATTTTAAATATTTTATTTTATAAATATTTTAAAACTATTTTATAAAAAAATTTAATTTTTTTTGAATATTTAATTTTTTTTAAAATTTTAAAATATTTGGATCGTCATACACACACACACACATACATATATAAATCATAACAAATTATTTGGCTAATACTTAAAAAAAGGATAAATTACAAATACACCCTCTGAGCTTTGCTTAAAATACGAATTGCTCCCTGTGGTTTGAAAAATTACAAATACCTCCCCGTCAGAATTTTTTATTTAACAGAATTAATTGAAAAAGAAAATTTTAACTGATCACCTATACAATAATAAAATTATCTGAATTATAAATTGAAATAAAATTTTAACATTATTAAAAACTATTAATTAACTTGATGATTTATCAATAAAAGAATCTATTTGTTACGAAATTAAAAACCTTAGGGGGCATAATGTAATTTCTAGAACAAAATGAGTAATTTGTAATTTAAGTAAATCTCAAGGAGTGTGTTTGTAATTTACCCTAAAGAAAAAAAAAAATTTGTTTGAAAAAATAAAAAAATATTTTTCTTCAAAAATAAATATAAAAAAATATTTTTTTGAAAAAATATAAAATAAAAAATAATTTTAAAGAACAAAAAAAATATTTTTTGAAATCTTTTTAATAGAATTTTGAAAAGAATTTGATTATGAGTTTTGAAAAAAAAAATTTGAATTGAGTTTTGAGTTATATGTTTAGTTATGATTTGAGTGTGGAGTTGTATTTTGAATTTAAATATTAAAAAAATTTAAGAATAAAATAAAAAATAAAAAATATTTAAATAAAAAATATATATTTAAAATGAAAAAATAAAATTTTCTTAAACATTTTTAAATATTTTAAAAAATAAATTCAAAAAATTTCAAAATGCAATTCAAAATACAACTCAAAACTTTTTTCAAAACTTATTTTTTTTTTTATAAATAATTCAAATACTCAAAATTCATAACTAAACAAATTTTCTTTTTTCAAAACTTAATTCACAACTCCATACTCAAATCATAATTCTAAAATTAAATCAAATGGAATCAAAATATGTAATTTTTGAATGGCTTTTTCTATGAGTGAATTGTTTTTAAAATTTTTTTTTTTTTATAAAACTATGAATATTTAAATTTTTTTTTTATGAATAACCTAGGATTGGTGGTAACGTACGTGTATGTGCAGCATATCCTATGAAATCAGTGCACCATATATTCTGTTCCAAAGTCAAACCTCAGCAGCCAGACATTGTCCTATGATCGTAGGGTACTAATCTTTCAATCTATACCCTGATAACTATGGTCCACTAGTGGTTCCTCTAATTCAATGGTCCCAAATTCTCAATCAGTGTTGTGATCATCACAAGCCAATGTTATAGGTGAGATGTACTGTATCATAGCTTTGTCTTCCGTAACGTAGGCGGGAATTCCGTGGTCAAGTGGACCATCCTTGGACCACCGTCAATCTTGCTCCTGATTGACACGTGGCTCACTGCTGATGGTGGATGATTGTTGACCATTTGACTTTTGCCTTCGGTTAATAAGTACACTTTTTGACTTTTCTTGTATTATGTGTAGAAAAAGTAGAGAGGAGATATTGATTGATGTGACCCAAAAAAGAAAAAAAGATGAAATAAGTGCACTTTTTTAGTTTAGCCAAACTTGGCTTAAGCCCAAAAATTTTATTAAATTTTTTATTAAAATGTTTTATAGGATTTACATGGGATTTATATGGTGTAGGTTTCATATTCATATGAAATATTTGATAAATTTTTTGAGATTTCTACCATTTTTCGTCTAGATAAATGAAGTCATAAATGAATCAAACCATTCAAATTTGTGTTTGATTTGTTAATTTTTTTTTAAAGTTGAATTAGTTAAATAAATAAAATTAAATTTGAATATTTTTTGAAATTTATTAAAACTTTTAATTGAATAAATTTTGAAACTTATTAAAATTTTCAAATTAAATTTGAACAATTAAGTGTTCATTCCTAGAAATATAGTCAAACTCAAGCTCTTAGCTCAAATTTGAAAACAAAAATCAAATTTAATACGTATATAAGAGGGAAAAAAGAGAGAGGAGAAGATTATGATCAAAATATAAAAAAAAATACTAATATTATTAGTAATTTATATCAATTAAATATTAAATTTGCACAATTATCAAACATAATTAGAGAAATAAAATAAACTAAGAAAGATATATTTACATATTATTAAAAATAAATATTAATATATATATATTTTTTTTTATGTTCAAGAGTCTTTTAGAACTGAGATTGGTTCCAAATTTACATATTTGACTCCAACTCATTCATCTAGCAAATGAATCAAAGTCAAATCAGTTTTAAATCAATAGAGCTTAAATTGTTCATAAATAATTCGATTCCCTTGTAACTCTAACTAGAATTCAGAGATGAAATCTTGCCTTCACCTAAGTAGAGAGTAGGGATGGCAATGGATAACCTACCCTGTGGGTATTCATGGAGACCTAACCCAAATACATGAGTTTTTCCTTTTTTTTTTTTCTTATCCATTGGATAGAGTAAGTGATATTTTTTAAATATCCACAGGGAATGGGTCGGGGATGGGTACCCACTACTTTTCTCATATATTTTTTTTATTATTTTTATTTTTAAGATTCACAATCAAAGCTAAATATACATTCATTTTTTTTCTTTTATTTATTTTTTTCAGGTTCACAACCATTTTTTTTTTTTAAGATTCACAATCAAAGGTAAATATATATTCAATCTTTTTTTTTTTTTTTTTTAAGGTTCACAGCCTTTTTTTTAAAATTTTTAAGATTCACAACCAAAGTTAAATATACATTCAATCTTTTTTCTTTTGTTTTTTTTTAAAATTTTGTTTTTTTGTTTTTTTTTAAGGTTCACAACCATTTTTTTTAAATTTTTTATAGATTCACAACCAAAACTAAATATACATTCAATCTTATTTTATTTTATTTGGCTCAATAACAAAATCAAATACTCATTAATTAACATTGTCACATTATTCTTGGCAAATTTTATGCATATCTAGAATTTTTTAATTTATTTAGAAAAATTCTATTCCTACAAAAAAATTTCATCTTCTTTTTTAGTTTATTTTTAATTTTATCTATATCATTCTCCTCTCTATTAATTGATCTTCGATAATCTGAAGGTGAATTATTGCTCTCGTTTCAATCATCATCATCTTCTTCTTCTTCTTTTTAAAAATTTTTATTTGCATTTATAGAATAGATTTTCTTGTTTTAATATCTCATGCAATTGTTTTATTGGATTTTTCTCTCATTTGATGGTAGCCTTAGATTGAATTTCTCATTTTCATCTTAACTAGCTATCACCTTAATTAAAATTTTATATAGTTTTGTCTTCAATTTTTATGTTTTGGTTATGATTAATTGCTTGTTTTTGATCGATAGTCACAATCTTGTCATCGCTAGATTGTCGTCATCGCAAATCGCCATTGCTGTAATGAGAGGATGAGAGAGAGTGAGAATTAGCACTCTAATTGTCAACAGAGTAGTGAAAACATGTGGAGAAATTATTTTCCGATATACCCAAAAAAAATATGAAAAAATTAGTGGGTACCCATTCCCGGTTGAGATTTAAATAACATTACTTACCCTACCCGACGAACAAGAAAAAAAGAGAAATCCAAGTATTTGGGTTGGGTCTCCATAGATACCCACATAGTATGTTATTCATTACCATCCCTAATCAATACAAGTGTATGAAAGCATTATTTGAGAATTAGCTAAAAGACTAATTTATTAATTGAAAATAAATATATAAAAAAAATTATGTTAAAAGTATTAGCTTGTTTGATGCATTTTTAATTGTTTAGTTTTTCCAATGAATTTATAACCTAAGTTAGGCGGGGAAAAAAAAATCTCTTTAAAAAATATAAAAACTTTCTTAACTTTAACAAAATGACGCCAAAGTCATCGTTATGATAGAGGGGAATAACTCACCTTCAAATTATCAAAGATCAATTAATAGAGAGGAGAAAGAGATACATAAAATTAAAAAAATAAAATAAAATAAATGGAATTTTTTTTGTAAGAATAGAATTTTTCTAAATAAATTTAAAAAATTCTAGATATACATAAAATTTGACAATAATAATGTGACAATGTTAATTAATGTGTATTTGATTTTGTTGTTGAGCCAAATAAAATAAAATAAGATTGAATTTATATTTAGCTTTAGTTGTGAATATTAAAAAAAATAATAATAATAAAATAAAAAAATTAAATGGATATTTAGCTTTGGTTAAGATTGAATTTTTCGAATAAAATTTAAAAAATTCTAGATATACATAAAATTTGACAATAATAATGTGACAATGTTAATTAATGTGTATTTGAATTTGTTGTTGAGCCAAATAAAATAAAATAAGATTGAATGTATATTTAGCTTTGGTTGTGAGTCTTAAAAAAAAAAAAATAAAAAAAATTAAATGTATATTTAGCTTTGGTTAAGATTGAATTTTTCGAAATAAATTTTAAAAATTCTAGATATACATAAAATTTGACAAGAATAATGTGACAATGTTAACTAATGTGTATTTGATTTTGTTGTTGAGCCAAATAAAATAAAATAAGATTGAATGTATATTTAGTTTTGGTTATGAATCTTAACCAAAAAAAAAAAGAAAAAAAAAAAAAGATTGAATGTATATTTAGCTTTGGTTGTGAATCTTACCCAAAAAAAAAATAAAATAAATTTGAATGTATATTTAGTTTTGGTTGTGAATCTTAAAAAAAAAAAAAAAATAAATAAAAAAAAAAAAAATGTGGGGTCAAGTTGGGTTGGGGAATATCCAAACCCATTAGGAGATGGGAAGGGTAGTACCCATGGGGAATGGGGAATGGGGAATGGGGAATGAGGAAAAATAATTTTAGGGGAATGGGGATGGAGAATTAATATCCACCCCATTAACTCACATTGCCATCCCTAGTAGAGAGGAAAATTCTAGACACCCAGAACTTCGGTTAAGAAATATATATAGAAAACAAATGGGTGATTGAGATTTGATTGTCTTCACCTAGGTTGAAAGGAAAACTTTAAAAACCTAGAACTTAATAAAACAATGCTCAAATTTTTTTTTGATCAGCAAAATAAAGATTTATTGATTATAAAGCGAATTACATTCAACAATATATCAACAAAACAGACGAGTGCACTCAGCATCATAGCAAACCTCCATAATCCCAACTAGGTTGGCACCGCAAAGGAAGCACAATCACTTGCAAGCACTCAACCCAAGATTGACGAGAAGCCAATCAAAACGACCAAAATCCAAAAAAACAGAACAACAACAGAGCTTCAAACAAACAACAGCAAGTTGTAGACGTCCCCGAACGCATCCCGGGGAGAGGAGTGCGAGTCCCCCCCGTTCTGGTTCGATATTGGGTCACTACAGTTCGAAGGACTCAAATGTCACGGTTCTAAATCTCGAACCAAAGAGTCCAAATCCGGCAAATCGTTTTGAAAACAGATTTTTGAAAGAAGTGCCAAACATGGACTGCTTTGCCAGATACAGAGTCGCCACCTAAATATTTTTTAATGGGAAATTTAGGAAACCCTGACTCGGTGCCAAAGGCCACGTGTCCGTCATCACCAAAGTTGCCTCGGCTCGGGAACTTGGGTACGATTGGGGAAGGTCACTTCGTGAGCACCCCCGCTCGCCCGGTCAAAGACCGGCCTCTACTAACCATGATATCTTATTTTGAAAACATTGTGAGTTCTTATTCCGGTTATTAGCCTAGGTTACTATGTGATGCGCACAGCATACAAGTATAGACTGAGTCGCCTGAATTGGAACAAAACATTTCATGTTTGTTTTTGAAAGATGGTTTGCTATCCGCAGGTAGGCTTAAGATGCAGATTTTGCCACCCTCGGGTGGGCTTAGGAAAACATGGTGTTGCCACAATCTAGTGGGCTTAAAACAAACATTTGATGAATTGTCCCAATCCAAATAACACAACCTCCATCCACAGGCATTCAGGCAGTTGTATCATATAAGCAAATAGCCTCATGGCAAGCATGCTATTCATGGCAACACTCACACGCATGCAAGGATGCTAAAGCATAAAACTTACCGAGTACTCCAAGCCAAAACAAAAGCTCATTAGAAATCATGCATGATCCTAAATATGCTGAAATGCCTAATGCAACACATGCAAAGATGCAACTATAGCAGGCTCGGCTATTCTAAACATGGCATATGGAATGCTACAACTAACACGTATTCAATTAGGAATTGAAATACGAATGCAGTTTGTATGATGCGCCGAGCCCGGTGCGTGCAAAACAGATGAATGATGCAAACATGCTGTCATACTGTATGCTAATTGAAATATGCCCTATATCTAACCATTGTAAGCAGGTAAATAAAAGGGAGAAAGACGTGGGGTTGGAAGACATACATCACACTCACCCACACTTATTAAGGGTCCAAATAAATATACAGTCCCAAATGAAAGAATAATACAGTCCAAAATATTACAGATTCCAAATTAATTAACAAATTAAATAAGAAAAACGTAAAACTGGCAGGCAAGCCAGGGGGTGCCTTGATTCTGATGAATGATGTACGTTGGAGCTGCCTTGCGCGGAAATCCACTGGGATGCCCCAATTAGCCTCTGTTTTGCAATGTTTCTCGAAAAGCGCGCCAAGCTTCGGAAGACCGCTGGTTCTGGATATGCTGCAACAGAGAGCAGGAAAGGGGCATAGCAATGTATTTCACAAATATATGCATGCCTCGACCCTCGTGCCACCAATCACGCATCTCGATGCATGATGGCCGAGGAGTCGAATTGCACAACTCAATATAGGATGAATGCATATGAATGCTACAATAAAACCTAACTCCATCACGGATAATCCGGAGTGTCGGTGACTGGGGAATTGAGACATATTCCGTTACTCGGAGTACGAAACGCATCTCGTTTCCCGTGCCCGGGCTAACTCCTATCCCGAACACGATGTAATATGCATGATATGCATGAAATGCAACTAAGATACAATCCTAACATACACAATGCTATGAAAATGAGATGTCTCGAAATGCGTGCACGCGGGCACGCAAACCGAGGCGATGATCCTAAGGCGTGAAATGGCATACGCAATGCAAATTGGACTTACACTAACACGAGTGGACCTCAGCCACACTCACATAAGAGGCCGTCAGATAAAAGTGAAGTGCCTCGAAATACGTGCACATGGGTATGCAAAACGAGAAAATGGCATACGCAATGCCGCATGGGCTTACACCAACACGAGTGAACCTCAGTCACACTCACATAGGAGGCCGAGAGATGAAAAATGAGATGTCTCGAAACGCGTGCACACGGGCACGCAAACCGAGACAATGGCATACACGAAGCAATGAGACTAAAATGGCATACAGAATGCGAAGTGGACTTACACTGACATGAGTGGACCTCGGCCACACTCACATAAGAGGCCGTCGGATAAAAGTGAAGTGCCTCGAAATGCGTGCACACGGGCACGCAAACTGAGGCAATGGCATACGGAATGCAATGATGCTAAAATGACATAAAGAATGCAAAATGGACTTACACTAACATGAGTGAGCCTCAGCCACACTCACATAAGAGGTCGTCGGATGAAAATGAAGTGCCTCGAAATGCGTGCACACGGGCACGCAAACCGAGGCAATGGCCCTAAGGCATGAAATGGCATGGAAATGATATGCAAACATGCAAATGAATTTCAGCACTCACAAATGATGCAAAACAGTCCCGAAAGGTGGGGAAATGACACCAAATGCACGGAATGGTCCCGAAATGCGATATTAAGCACCCGAAATGGCCTACAGCTGTACTAAACATGCATGATTGGTACATGACATGCAAAACAGTAGCAAGGCAGCCCCAAAATAGTATTTTTTACAGTACAAAACATGGCGAAATAGTAAGCATAGATAGGACAACAATGGCATGCAAAAATGGGGGCCAAGAGAGGGGTATTGAAACAAGTGATGTATGCGATGCTCAAACTGAAAAATTTCCTTCTACAACACTGATGAGAGACGAAAAAAATTCACATTTAAAGTTTATGACAACCCTCAAATCAGTATGAAAACTTGCTAAAAATGTCATGCAAGAATGAAGCCAACAAAGGCTAGAACATGAGGTATGCCTTACATTCATCAAACAGCCTTGGACCCTTAACAAAACATGACAAGAAGGCCAAAATATGGATATTTTCAGTACTTCTCATGGCTGAAAACAGAAGCTAGATAGGCCTAAAAAAGCATGCGAAAATGGGGGCCAAAGAGGGGTATAATGACAAGTATAACATGGAGGCCCCCAACAAGGTTGATCCCTTCTACAATGTTGTAGAGGGATACAAAATAAGCCTACTCATAGTTCATGACATGCTCCGAAACAGACTACATGTAGGCCAAACAAATCATGCAAATTTACGGTAAATAGGAGAGATTATGAAGCAAGTGCAAGATAAAGGACCCAAAAAGGGTTGAGCCCTTCTTAAATGTTGAAGAGGGGCTCAAAATAGGCCCTCTTACAGTTTACATTATGCTCGGAAACAGATCACTCATAGGCCAAATATTCAATGCGAAATAATGGCATATAAGAGGATATTGAAACAAGTGCCAAATGGAGGGCTCAAACAGGGTTGAACCCTTGAACAAACATGAAGAATGGCTCAAAAAAAGCCTAGTTTCAGTTAGGGTCGGAGCCCAAAACAGTAAGCAAATAGGCTAAGAAAATGAGGCAAAAATGAGCTCAAAAGAGGGTGAAGTGGACTTACCCTTGAAGATCAAGACTTTGGTTGCTTCTTGGACCAAATTTGTTGCCTCTTAGCTGCTGGAAAGCCTCTCCTTGCTGCTGGAATGGAGTGGTGATGGTAGAGCTTGGTAGTGATGAAGAAATGTGGTTGGAACTTAGGGATTTTGAGAGAAAATAAGAGAGAAATAGAGAGAGATGGATCCAAAGGCCTTAGGGAAATTTTTGTAACCCTAAAACATGAGTTGGAGGATGGTTATAAAGGCCAAGGAAAGGGAGGAAAGGTGGAGGGAAATGACATCAAGTTTCCCTCCCAAAGGCTTTCCCCGGATCAGATATTTTTTTGGAAAAAACAGCTGTATGGCTGTATGGCACAGATCCCAAGGAGCATGGCCGGCTGGGTACTTTTACTGCAGGTGGCCGGCCGGCCACCCCCTATGGCCGGCCGGCTAGGGGTCAAAAGGGTCAAGTGGATTTGCTGGCCAGCCACCAGATATTGGTGTCCTCCCAGGTCCCCTCAATACGACCATGTGGTTCAAAATTGGCAATTCTAAAACAGGAGAGAGAACAAGCCACTTTTAGGAGGGGTTCAAAAGGTTCAAGTTGAGTTACTGGCCGGCCATGTGATATTAGGGTCCTCCCATGTGTGTACAACACAAATATGTGGTTTGGGGTTGAAGAAGGTGGCCCTAGGGTGGTCAACATTGGCTCGGAAGTGAGAAAAACGGGCGTCGGAGGGCGCCGGAGGAGCATAACTGGTTGCTGAGACAATTGATGGCCTCCCACCCTTCAGTGACCTTCCTGGTGATAAAACAGAGGTACCTGCCAAAAATGAACAAAAACCGATGCAAAACGAATGCTCGGGGGCCAAAACACGCAGTTCGGGGTCCCGAAAATAGGCCGTTAAGCACCGAAAGTGACGTTTGGCCACGAAGTGGGTATCTAAGACCCCAGTGTCCCTCGAAAGGGAGTAAATGAGATACATGCCAAGAACCGGAGAAATCGGAGATGGTTAGGCTGTCCCGAACCGAGGCACACGGCTTGACGGCTCCGAAAACCGAGAACCGGGCTCCGAAATGGGCAAAATGGCCTACGACCACGAAATGTAGCCCACGGCCACTGAGAGATGGTCTACTGGACCTCTCCCTCCCCTCAGGAAAGAAAACAGAGAAAATCGAGTCTGGTTCGCAAACCGAGGCAAGGCACAGAAGAGGGTTCGGAAGTCCGGAGGCAGGGCGCACGGCCGCGACTCTGAGACTTCTGAACGAGCACAATATGCAACATCACCGAGCGCTCAATCGGTGACGTCTGAGTCTTAAGGTTGGTCAAAAATGGGGTGTCTACAGTTGCCCCTCTTTGACAGAACTCGGAAGTCACAAGTGACGGGAGTGAATGTCAAAGCCCAGAGACGACCCATTTTTGACAAGGCCGAAGACTTAGACAATCATACAAGATAAACAGAGATATGTGTGCCCGCAGGCATGCCCGCAGGCAGGGGGGGCAAAATGCAAAGCGACATGCACAGAGCCAAATGATCATGCAAATGCAGCAAGCTGTAATGAGGCAAGTATTCGCAAATAGATGCAACAGTTTTAAGCAAGAATGCAAAGCAGCAACTACATTTCATGCAGTTAGGAATGCGGAGAATCATTCGATTCTCGTCGCGTCTCACACGGAGAAGATACGATACCTGCGCGATTCGTCTGGTCGCACCAGCCTCAAATGAACCGTACATACAATATCGTGCCTGCAAAAGAGAGAAATTCAACAAGAACAATATGCTAACAATATATATTCAATGTGATTCCTGTGGTTTCGAAAGTTTGACACACGCAGTGTCGGCGAGTGAATGCATTGCAATGCGAGAAAGGAACGTGCGTGACAACGCACGCTCAGGCACAGAGGTACGGTATACCAAGAAATCATGCATGACAATGCAAAATGTTGATGAGAATGCAAGTTATGTGCAAAACAATGTAAAATGAGCACGAATCAGGGTGCTCGTTTGTTGCGAAACAACGTGTAAGAAAACGCGCATTTCGGTGAAGGCAACTTGATCGCGGCCTCTGATTCACCTCCCGGAGAGGTTACAACATGTTCAAAAAGGATACACCTTGATTTTGATGAGTAATGATGAGACACATGTCAGAAATTGCAGCTGAAGTTCCGGCGGAGCAGTTCTGCGCCAAAAAGTACACTTTTCTTGAACTTTTTTCAGGTCCCGGGAACTCCGATCTTCCTAAAAATTTGCAGGGACCTAGGGGAGGAAGTGGGGAACACCACCGGCCAGGTGGTTGCCCAAGGGGAGGCCACCGGCCAGGGACCAAAAAGTAAATGGCTGGCCAGCCCGAAAAGGGGGCCGGCCGGCCACCTGCACAAAATCAGGGGCAATTTTGTCTTTTGCCTCATTTTCTATATATATCCTCATCCATTCATTCCGAAATCACTCCCACAGCTGCGAAAACTCCTTCCCTTGCTCCCCAAACCATTTTTTTCTTCAGATCTGCACTTTATACGCGCTTTTCGGCCTTCCACGCAAGTTGTTTTCGCGAAATCTTTCAGTTTTAAGCACTTTGAACCGATTAAATTTTGATTTCGGGGCTTCTTTTCTCATTTTCACCACTTGAGGTAAGTTTGTCTCAAAATTTGGAAGATTTTCTCGGGAGTTGACTTTTGTTGACTTTTTCATTTCCCGAGCGTTGACTTTTGTTGACTTTTTCCAATTTTTGCTCATTTTTGCTCCTTTTGCAGATTTCTTGAAATGGCGGGTGATTACCCTCATGGCGGAGGTCCTCCAGGTGCCGGGGATGACTTTGATGTTATGACGTTGTCCCCGAGGGTCCGACCTTTCATCCCCGAGAGATACGCCCCATCGGTACACATTCTTCCGCGGGCTATTTTTCATTATTTCACCGACTTCAATGATCGGGTACCCGGGGATCTACTTCTGCGAGAGCCGGAGCATCACCTCTCTTACGAGGTACGAGAGGTATTTTACTTTATTTTCTGTATTTTTCGCACATTTCGTACCTTTGTCATGCTTGAACACACAGTTTAGCTTATGACATAGTATTTTGCTTGCATTCTGAACATATGACTTGAACACTTGAACTTCTGAACACTAGGCTCATTGATTGATTGTGAACGCACGACACACATTAGTTAAGAATTGAACACACGGCTCAAAACACTGATTTGTCGAACACACAGCCCGAATTTGAAGGTGAACACACGGCACACACTGACTAAGAGTAGAACACGCACTCCCAAACTCTGATTTTCTGAACACGCAGTCCAAGTTGATGGTGAACACACAGCCCACCCTAACTGAGAGTAGAACACGCAGCCCTAACTCTGATTTTCTGAACACACAGTCCAAATTAAAGTGAACACGCAGCCCACTAACTTTGAAATTTGAACACGCAGCCCAAATACCAATTTACTGAACACGCAGCCCAGATTACAGGTGAACACGCAGTCCACTGATTTTGAAATTTGAACACGCAGCCCAAATACCAATTTACTGAACACGCAGCCCAGATTACAGGTGAACACGCAGCCCACTGATTTTGAAATTTGAACACGCAGCCCAAATACCAATTTACTGAATACGCAGCCCAGATTACAGATGAACACGCAGCCCACTGATTTTGAAATTTGAACACGCAGCCCAAATACCAATTTACTGAACACGCAGCCCAGATTACAGGTGAACACGCAGCCCACTGATTTTGAAATTTGAACACGCAGCCCAAATACCAATTTACTGAACACGCAGCCCAGATTACAGGTGAACACGCAGCCCACTGATTTTGAAATTTGAACACGCAGCCCAAATACCAATTTACTGAACACGCAGCCCAGTTGATGGTGAACACGCAGCCCACATAGATAGAGAGTAGAACACGCAGCCCTAACTCAGATTTTCTGAACACGCAGCCCAGATTGAAGTGAACACACAGCCCACACTGATTGGGAGTAGAACACGCAGCCCTAACTCTGATTTTCTGAACACGCAGCCCAGATTGATTGAGAGCAGAACACGCAGCCCTAACTCTGATTTTCTGAACACGCAGCCCAGTTTGAAGGTGAACACGCAGCCCACATAGATAGAGAGTAGAACACGCAGCCCTAACTCAGATTTTCTGAGCACGCAGCCCAGATTGAAGTGAACACGCAGCCCACACTGATTGAGAGTAGAACACGCAGCCCTAACTCAGATTTTCTGAACACGCAGCCCAGTTTGAAGGTGAACACGCAGCCCACATAGATAGAGAGTAGAACACGCAGCCCTAACTCTGATTTTCTGAGCACGCAGCCCAGATTGAAGTGAACACGCAGCCCACATAGATAGAGAGTAGAACACGCACCCCTAACTCTGATTTTCTGAGCACGCAGCCCAGATTGAAGTGAACACGCAGCCCACACAGATAGAGAGTAGAACACGCAGCCCTAACTCTGATTTTCTGAACACGCAGCCCAGATTGAAGTGAACACGCAGCCCACTGAGCACAACTCATTCATTTGATTTGCACACAGCTCATTCATTTGATTTGCACACAGCTCATTCATTTCATTTGCACACAGCTCATTCATTTCATTTGCACACAGCTAACTTTATTTCCTTTGCACACAGCTAACTTTATTTCCTTTGCACACAGCTAACTTTATTTCCATTTGCACACAGCTCATTCATTTCATTTGCACATAGCTCATTCATTTCATTTGCTGAAACGTGTATTCATTCTGAATGCAGGTTGGCTCTCGCACGGTACGGGGGTATGGCTCCACTGCAGCCAGGGATTGGTATGTTGAGCTTCCGGAGGCTGTCCGGGACTTAGTTGATCTAGCAGGGTTTGGGGCCTTCTGCGTTGGATTATCACGCTGTCCTGCCAGTAGGACTCTGTTGGGAGCTTTGGTGGAGAGGTGGTGGGACACCACCAATTCCTTCCATTTTTCTGCCACCGGGGATCTGACTATGACCCCGCTAGATTTTGCTGTACTCACCGGCCTAGACATAGGAGGTTGGCCCATTCCTTACGACGAGGATATGGGCGAGTGGGAGGCCGCTTGGATGTATTTGCTGTGGGCTCGCCCGCCTGTGGACAGAGCTTCCGGGAGAGTCCGGTACACCTGGTTCTCTTCCCATTTTCGGAGGCCGGAGATGGAGCCTGAGTCTCCTGCGGAGGCTGAGCAGTACGCCTGTGGTTTCCTTATGTTCCTCTTTGGCACCACTCTGTTTGCAGATAGGGGGAACACTGTTGGGTTGTATCTTTTGAGTGCCCTGGTGGACCTATCACAGGTCAGTCGGTACGACTGGGGCGGCGCCGGCCTGGCTACCCTCTATTGCTACATGAGCGCCACTTCCCGCGGGCAGGGAGACTTACTTGGCGGCTATTGGAGAGCCTGGGAGGTACGTTCTGTCCTCTTGATTTACATTTCTGCACCTTATTACTTGTTCATTGCACACACGGCGCACTTTACATCCTGTATTTTGCACTCAGCATTTTGTATTCACATTCTGCACTGTTTTCCACAGCTATGGGTCTATGTATACTTTCCGACATTAGCCCCGGAGATGGTGGTGGCAGGGCCCCTCATGACCCCGTATTCCTTGGTATTCGAGGGCGAACACCGACCGAGACCCCGAGAGACTTTCCTCTATCTGCGACAGTACTTTGACACCGTGCGAACGACAGAGGTATTTCAGAACTCTCAGTTTTCTGCCGTTTTCATCTTTGATCTGCCTTGTATATTCCCGATTTCTGATTGATTCATGCACTGGTTATCCGCAGATCACGTGGCAGCCCTGGGCAGTCTTGGGCGATGGTCTCCGATTTCAGTATGTCGGAGGATCAGGCACCTCCCAGTACAGGATCCTGCTCGAGGGACCGGTTGGTAGAGCATGGTTCCTGGGGGAACGCTTCCTGCGTCAAGTGTGGGGATACCTTTCTTAGGATCCTCTTGCAGCACCTCCAGCCACTATGCGGACTGCTGATAGACTTTCTACCCAGGAGGTCATTAGCGCTATGCAGGGCACCGATGCTTTGCTACATCTTACAGAGGGAGACTACGCCACTTATCGTCACACATATCTGATGCCTCCCTTGACAGGAGTGCGCGCTCCGCCACTGAGGCCCTCTGGTGTACCATCTTCGAGTCGGGCTCGTGCTACAGATATCCTCTCCTCCAGCAGGGCTGGTACGTCTCGAGGTGGGGGCGGATTCATTCCCCCGATCCCTCCGACTCTTCATCATCCCGGGTGGCCAGACATGCCGACCGAGTTGATGGGGTGGCAGTATGGGACTACTTCTCCGATTCCGATCCCTATAAAGCCTCCGATGCCTGGTCACAGATATGTCAGAGACCCTGATTCACCACCGGTATGTTTTACAGCTTTGATTTATCAGTCAGACATTTGGACATCCATTCCTTTACTGATAGTTTTGCATTTGTATCTGTAGCCTCCAGTTGAGTACATGGATGAGATGCTTGGGATGCTGGCCTCACTTGAGGGGATGGTCCTGCGTAGAGTGGCGCAGTTGTCCATCATGGGCTTCCAGGTACCCTTTTAGTTTTCTGGTATTTACCATACTCCTGATGATATGCTGATCTTGAACATTCTACTGCATTGATAAGCTGTTTGTGTAGAGCACATCTGACACACACCCCACTCACATACTGTACTTTCATCTGGTTTTCATATTTGAACTGATGTATTGAACTGTTCATTTTCAGATGCCTCCTGTATATACTCCGCCACAGGCTAGACCGCCTGGGCCTTCTCAGGGAGGTAGACCGTCTGGATCTTTTCGAGGTGCTGGACCATCTGGGCCGTCCCGAGGAGCTGGGCCATCTAGGCCGTCTCGAGGGGCTCGAGGAGCAGGGTCGTCTCACAGACGTAGGGCTCATGTTATAGAGCCAGAGCCCGATGAGGATGAGGAGGAGGAGGTCGCAGACCGTCAGTCGGATACATCCGCTGAGGAGGAGGATTCCGACCTTGGTTCCGGAAGTGGAGGCGAGGCTGAGGGGGATCCTGAGGATGACAGCTCCGACCCGGATGGCGATGATGGTGCAGAGGTTGTCCCGCAGAAGAGGATGATTGGGCCTCCTCATTCCCGCTCCCGAGGGCATTGATGCTGTTTCCTGCTTTATTTTACTTTTTGCTAGTAGTTTGTAGCACTCTGCAGATTATCAGGCAATTTTATTTCCTGTAAAACTCGTACCTTTATTTGTTGTAAAACATGATAGAATGAAACAGCTTTTGAAAAGGATGTTTGTATTTGAAAGTCTTAGCATCGCATCGCGTCATTTTGCACAAAAATAAAATCGAATGAAATGTGCGCACCGTGTATTCACCGAGTCAGGTAATGAGTCGACACAACAAAACAAATAACTCAACTCGTTAAGAAAAGACAAGATCTTAACAAGTTTACAACTCGATAAGCAAAATACAACAATGTTAATGACTCGATAAACAAGACTTAAAAAAATTGCGTAAACAAAAGAGTAACAACTCAAAACACCAAATATGACAGCTCGACAAAACTTACAACTCGATAAACAAAACGACAACTCGATAAGCAAAACAACAACTCGATGGGCAAAACAAAGCGTACATTCAGATGATCTGGGTGACGGAACGCATCCGAAACTGAGAGAAATGGAGGCCTTTGACATTCCCGATGCATCGAGATGCCTCAAATTTCCTTCCGGAGGGTAAACAGGACCAATGAGCATGGTGGGCCCCACTTTGCTTTTGGAGAGCCATAGGTGGCCGGCCTGCTAGAATAGGTGGCCGGCCGGCCACTTTTCTCTGCAGCCTCCAGAATTTTGACACTTGTCCCCTGAATAGTGTTTTCTCCTCTATAAAAGCTCCAACTTCGAGATTCATTCATTTCATCACTGCTTTGCACAAAAATGGAGGCATTTCTCTCAGAAAATCTCACATCTTGGATCTCTTCTTTAGATGGCTCGGAAAAGTTGAACTTCCGGGGTTTCGGCTTGAATGCACTATTCACGCTGGGCCGGACTCCACTGCACTTTCCCTTCCTCCATGCGGCGGCGAGATTTTGGAACCCGGTGACGCACGTTTTCAGCTTTGGAGGGCAAGAGGTATGTCCCACTTTTGAAGATTTTCAAGTTTTGATGGAGTCTGAACATTCAGAAGAGATCTTGCCTCAGTCTCGTTTCGGCCACGCCCAAGCTTTAGGGCGGATGTGCGGTCTCAACGCGCATGATGCTCGATCCCTGATTTGTAACGGGAGGTTGGATATCCCGAGCCTGATTTACCGATTCTCCGATGCCGGTGACCGCGGTGACCATTATCGGCAAGGTTTCCGACAACATGCCCTCTGCTTGTGCATGCTATCCCATTTTCTGTTTGTCTCGGGCTCGGGGGGAGCTAACATCCGTTTGATTGAAGTTGCTCAAGGCTTGAGGGAAGGAAAGAGCTGTACCGCCATGACATTGGCTGAGACATTGCTGGGTTTGGATGCCTTCCACCGCCAGGAGACAACCAGGTTTGCGGGGAGCCCACTACTGTTGCAGGTAATGTTTCCCACCCAAGCTCACATATGTAGTTGCTCACATCGCTCGGCCCTCAGGCTCGGTTTTTCTCACAAAACCCTCATCTTACTTTTCTCTCATCGCACATCTCTCTATTCTTTATTCTCTCATTTTTCAATCCCTCCCCAGATATGGTTGATGGATAAATTGCGAGTTGTGGACTCTTGCCCTGCTTACTCAGCCCGCGGCTACTTCTTTCGACAACGCCTGGTTGACGCCCTTGATGAGGGATGGTGGGTTGAATGGATGTGCAACTTGTCAGCTGAACGCATTGCTTGGCGCTGTCCTTGGCTTAACCTTCCGGCGATGAGCTATAGCATGTTCCAGGATACTGGGATCCGGTTGATTGGCCTGACCCATTGTGTATTCTATTTCCCATTCCGCATTCTGCGCTAGTTCGGCCATGATCAGACTTGCCCTCCGGAGGGGATAGAGTATCCGGTTGCCTTCCCGATCCGAGGTGCACACCTCGCCTGACATACTACGGCTTGGAGGACTAGAGAGCTCCTGCCCCCCGCCCCTATTTTCAGTTGCACTTTGTCTGATGAGTGCTGGGATTGGCTCAATGAGGAGGCACAGATTGGGCCTAGGTCGGCATCGGAGGCTTCGACTAGCTCCGGGAGGGGGCGCAGGGACATCTGACCTGACTATGCCCCAGATTTATTGCTTTATTAGTACTTTCAAGTTTTCATTATGAGTGTAATAAAAAGCAACTTCAATTGTATGCAAGAGCAAGAAGCAACTTCAATTGTATGCAAGAGCAAGAGAACTCTGTTTTGAAATCAATGAAATTGAAGGTTGTGGTACTGAAAATTTCCCGTTTTGGTCCAAAAATGGTCTTAGTTGTGAAAAGATTAATTTGAACAAAGTTAACTTTTATTAAAACTTTTCAAAACTATTTTCGATAAGGATCAGAACTGGACACGCTTGAGATCTGTCACTGAGGTGCACAACTCCGGATCCTAGCAACTGGAAAGTTGCCCCTAGTCTGAATGGTACCACAGCACTTCCTGGCAACGGAAAGTTGCCCCTAGTCTGAATAGCACTGCACCGGAGATTACGATGAATGCTGATGGACAAGGATGACTGAGATGATCAAAATGAACAAAGTTGATCGGGGAAAATGTTTATGGCTGAACTTCAGGATGAAGCTGCCTACGTATCCCAAAGATGGGAATCAAGCCTTACGTAGTTCAGGCTTAGGTTCGCTCGGGTATTTTTACTCTCCTTTTGCGCTCTAACTTTTGCCAAGGCCGCCCTTTGCGGGTTTTCAACCTTGCGAGCTCAGTTTTTATATTTTTCAATTTTTTGTGCTCTGAGTTTTGCCTGGGTCGCCCTTTCGGGTTTTCGGCCTAGCGAGCCTCTCAAGGGTAGTATTTCTTCAACTTGTCCATGTTGATCGGTTGGGAAAACTCTAAGCCATCCAGATCCATCAGAACCACAGCTCCACCTGACCAGATTGACTTGATAATGTAAGGACCAGTCCAATTAGGTCTGAACTTGCCCCTTGGGTCGTGGATGGGAGCTCGGTTGTCCTTGAGCACCAAATCTCCTTCCTTTAAATTCCTGGACTTAACCTTCTTGTTGAAAGCCCGGGCAATTCTGCGTTGATAACCCTGAACATGGTACAGTGCTTTTAGTCTTCTTTCATCGAAAAGCATGAGTTCCTCGAATCTGCTCTGTTGCCAATCCGCCTCGGCTACTTGACACTCGGCCAATACTCGCAATGACGGAACCTCAATCTCAATAGGTAGAACGGCCTCCATCCCATAAACCAATGAATACGGAGTCGCCCCAGTTGAAGTTCTGATTGAAGTCCGGTAGCCCCACAGAGCAAACGGCAGCTTATCTGGCCAGTCCCGGTAGGTTTCCACCATCTTCTGTAGTATGCGCTTGATATTCTTGTTGGCAGCCTCAACCGCTCCATTGGTTTGCGGCCGGTACGTAGATGACTTATGAAAAGCCACATTGTATTTTTCCAACAAGTCTATCACTTCCTTCTTGAAGTGGGAACCGTTATCTGAAATTATTTCGTTTGGGACTCCGTAGCGACAGATGATGTTGTTTCTGATAAACTTTGCAACGTGCGAAGCCTTCAACACCGCATAAGATTGGGCCTCAACCCACTTTGTGAAATAATCTATCGCTACCAAGATGAACTCATGCCCATTCGACCCCTTTGGCGTGACAGCTCCGATCACATCAATTCCCCAGACTGAAAATGGCCATGGCGAAGTCATGTTGTACAGCTTTGATGGCGGGATGTTCATGCGATTTGCATGGATCTGACATTTATGGCATCGCCGAACAAAACCAATACAATCTTCCTCCATGGTGGACCAGTAGTAACCTTGTCTGAGAATCTTCCATGCTAGCATTACCCCATTCATATGTGCTCCACATTCCCCTCGATGGATGGCTTCCATTAGACTCTTTGACTCTTCGGCATCAACACACAGTTTATGCATTCCCAGATGACCTCTTCTATACAGCTTACCCCCACAGATGATGAACTGAACGGCCAATCTTCTTATTGCCCTTTTGTCCTTGGCGTTTACCCCTGGCGGGTATGCTTCCTTCTCCAAGAAATTCCAAATGTCGTAATACCAAGGGTGTTCGTCCTGAACTTCATCTATGGCTGCAATCGACTCATAGGCTGGTGCAAATTTCTGGTCAATGATGACTGGACCCATCCGGACTCCACACGGGATGTTTATCATGGATGATAGAGTTGCTAAAGAATCTGCGAACCTGTTGTTCTCTCTTAGTAGATGAGTAAAACTTAGCTTCTCAAACCGAGGAATTAGCAAATCCAAGGTTTGGTGATACATCATCATCTTTTCCTCTTTTACTTTCCAGTCTCCTTTAGCTTGAGACACAACGAGGTTCGAGTCCCCAATGACGTCCAACCGTCTTGCCCCTAGTTCCAGGGCTGCTTCTAGACCAGCGATACACGCCTCGTATTCTGCTTCATTGTTCGAGACTTTGAACCGGAGTTTGAAGGCTAGAGGGATACGGGAATTGTCGGGCGCTATCAGCAACACTCCTATCCCATACCCATGTTGATTTGACGCTCCATCAAAGTACATCATCCAAGTTTCATCGTCGATATGCAAAATGGCTTCATCTGGGAACAAATACTCCACTGCTTCATCTCCCTCAACCGGATGGTCGGCAAGGAACTCTGCTACTGCTCTTCCCTTCACTGACTTGCGTGTGACATACTTGAGGTCAAATTCGGAGAGCAACAGCAACCAACGAGCTAGCCTACCCGTAAGCGCTGGTTTCTCGAAAAGATATTTGATGGGATCGAGTCGTGAAACCAACATTACGGAGTGAGCTAACAAGTAGTGCCGCAGCTTCCTGGTAGCCCATACCAGAGCTAAGCAAGCCTTTTCCAGCGGTGTATATCGGGTCTCATATTCCAGCATTTTCTTGCTTAAATAGTAGATGGCTTTCTCCACCTTGTCTTCTGATTCTTGAGCAAGCATGCAGCCCATCGTGGTCTCCATCACTGACAGATACAAAATCAACGGTTTCCCCGGTTCTGGTGGCGATAAAACGGGCGGGTTCTGTAGATACTCTTTAATCTGCTCAAACGCAGCTTGACATCGGCCGTCCCATTGGAACTTCTTTCCTTTCTTCAGGAGACCAAAAAGTGGTTCACAAGTCAAGGTTAATTTTGAGATAAACCGTCTTATGAATTGCACTTTACCCAGAAAGCCTCTCACCTCCTTTTCAGTCCTTGGTGGGGGCATTTCTAGGATGGCCTTGATTTTGGAAGGGTCGACTTCGATGCCCTTTTGTGTAATCAGAAACCCCAGCATTTTTCCCGCTGTAACACCAAACGTACATTTTTGAGGGTTCAGCCGCAACCGGAATTCCCTGATCCTTTGAAAAAACTTATGCAAGGCGGTGTAGTGGCCCTCTCTTTCTTTGGACTTGACAATCATGTCGTCCACATACACCTCTACCTCTTTGTGGATCATATCATGTAATATTGTGGTCGCGGCCCGTTGATAAGTAGCTCCAGCGTTCTTCAACCCAAACGGCATTACCCTGTAGCAGTATGTCCCCCACGGGGTGGTGAATGCAGTCTTTTCCCTGTCTTCTGGTGCCATCACTATCTGGTTGTATCCTGAGAAGCCATCCATAAATGAGAGCAATGCATGCCCTGCTGTGAAATCTACAAACTCATCGATGTGCGGTAAGGGGAAGTCGTCCTTCGGACTAGCTCTGTTCAAATCCCTGAAGTCTACACACACCCGGATCCTGCCATCTTTCTTTGGCACCGGAACAATGTTGGCCAACCAAGTCGGATATTCAGATACCAGCAGGAAGCCTGCGTCGATTTGCTTGGTGACCTCTTCCTTAATCTTAAGAGCCCAATCCGGGCGGATCCTTCTGAGTTTCTGCTTGACAGGTCGGGCCTCGGGGTCAAGGGGGATCCGATGCTGTACAATCTCAGGATCGATTCCAGGCATGTCTTCGTAGGACCACGCGAAAACATCTTTGAAATCTTTTAATAAAGCGACTAAGCGCTCGCGTTCCTCCGAAGACAACGTGGACCCGATCTGGACCAGCCGCGGGTCCTCCTCAATACCAATGTTCACGGTAATGATTTCATCCATTAATGGTTTAACAAATCTCTCTTGCTCTTGCTCAATTAAACGTTGTAAAACCGGAGGAACTTCGTCCTCTTCGTTTTCATCAAAATTTTGAAAGTCTGAATTAATGCAATAAATTAGGGGCACAGAAAAGTACTCGGAAACCACAGATAGTTCATTCTCATTAGGCACTGCCAGATCGTCCAATTCATCGGTTACAACAGACTCAAATGAAAAGGAAAAAGATGACCTAGACAGGACCGTGGCATCCGGGTTAACATCCCCAGGAGTACCAGACTCAGACTCAGTCGAGCTGGAACCTGATTCTGACTCACAAGACTCGGTGGAATCAGATCCCGGCTCACTACCTGACCCGGTGCTGCTGGACAAAAATCCCTCCTAGTACTGCCAAGTGAGAGAGGGTGCGATAGATGCATCCAAGATAGCTGCTGGTTGGCTCGCAGCCGTTTCATCCCCAATCATGGAAACCTCGGAGTTATCCCCCAAGCACTTATGGTCGATCGGAGGATCAGAGAGTAGACATGCCAACGCTACCCCCATTTCAAATTCTGTGCCCTCAGGATCCACTGCCCTACACTGCTCAACCTCAGCTGATGGGTCCGTCTGCTCTTCGGCAACATCCTCCCCGGGTAGTTGCAGGTCGAAAAAGATCTCAAAACCGGGCACGCGCTTCTTCTCCGCGTTTATCCACGGTTCTGGGAAGCCGCAAAATGGAAAATCCTTCCCCTCCCGGACGAAGTGTCTGTTCAGGGTGCCCTGGATGGGCCTATGCATCAAGTCGAATGGCTTCCCAGCCTGCTTTGCTCTGGCTCTTCCGGCCATTTCCTTCCCTTTCCTTACCCAGTCCTCTTTGGTGGGCAGATAACCCAGTCCAAAGGTATGCGGGTTATGTGGCACTTCGGCCAATGTTGCGACGCCTTTCCTGCCGCTCCTTCCTAATCCCATCCCGGGGATGTGTTGTAGCTTGTTCATGAGGTAGACGGATTGAGCACTGACGTACATACCTTCATTTACAGCCATGATGTTTTGCACAACCCGGGCCTCGGCCAGAGTAAATCCTGATATAAACACGTCCTCCATGCCGTGTTCGATTTCTAGGACTGGTGTAGACACCTCCGGAGGGGGATGGATCGATGAATTCCCAAACACGATGGCTACTCCCTTTCCACAGGGGTATTTCACCATTTGATGCAGAGTAGACGAGACGGCCTTCACCTGGTGTAACCACGGTCGCCCCAAAAGCAGATTGAAAGTTGCGGGGACCTCCAAGACATGGAAATCTATCTCGTGCTGTCCAGGCCCAACCTTGGTTTGGATTTTGACAGTCCCCATCACCTCTCGACTTGTATTATCGTATGCTTTGATCACTTGAGTGGTTGGGACGAAGCCCGCGGGCTTCAACCCGATTGCATATGCTGTTCTGGCTGGGTAGACGTTGATAGCAGACCCGGTATCAACGAGTACCACCGGTATCCACTTGTCTCTACATTCCACGGAGATGTAGAGAGGTTTGTTATGATTCACGCCCTCAGGCGGCAGTTCCTTGTCTGAAAAGGTTAAAGCCGGGGAACCTCCTCCCGGAAAAACCAGCCCAACCAGCTGCTCTGGTGTAGTATCGATTGAGAGTTTGGCTTTGTCCATGGCAGATAGGACAGCTTGCCTGTGTACCCGTGAGGCCATAAGCAGTCCCCAGATGGAGATGTCTGCCTGTATCTTCTTTAACTACCTCAGCACAGCTTCTTCTTCAATCTGCTTCTCCCTCTGTTTTTCGGTTTCCTTGTCTTTACCAGATGCTTCTGGTTGGTCTAGGTGCGGGGGCTTGAAGTACCGCCCACTCCTGGTCATGTGGTCCACCTCATCGAGGTACCAGGTGCTGTCTGGTTGATTTACTCCCCAATCTTCGTCTGTGTGGGCAAGACATAAGTCGTCGTCTTCCCACCACATCCCGTTAGCATCCAAAAGACACCTGTCTGGTTCTGGCAGATGTGTACTCTCAGTACCTTTATCCCATATGCTCACAGCATTGTCCGTTCTTGGGCCCACAGCACTCTCAGCCCCTTCATAGGCTTTTGCCTTTCTGATTCTCTCGGAATCCCAAAACTTCTCCTGTTCTGTCTGCGTTGCTGCAGTTTGTTGTTCCATTGTCTTTGCATCCACAATGCTTAAGTCCCGAGCGGAATTCTTTGTACCGGCGCTCTCCGGCAATCCATTCTGACTCTCGGCCCTTCCGGCCACAGTTGATACCCTCGCCCCTGCCGGGCTCTGCTCTGGCTGAAACTCCACAATATCAGGCTGATCATCTAACCACCCGGTGGCCTCCGCCGACTCCTCATATTCAAACCAGTTGATTGTTGCATCTCCTGATTCTTGGTCGTCGAAGAACTGGAGGTTGGCGAAGTCCTCCTCCACTGTTGCTAGATCATCTGCCCCCTGTTCAAGTCTGTCCCCCTGAATCATGCATAGTTCAGCTTTTTCTGGCAACCCCACACTCAGCTCAGACCGGCCCAATGATAAAATGTATTCGCTTGGATCATAGGCTCCCCCAGCGTAATTCCCAGACCGCTTGACCCCAGACTCAACAACTCTGTTCTCCTCTGAAACCTGCCCTGTTCCATCTTCAGTGGTCACCACCTTTGACTCAGATTGGGTTGTGAAGGTGTCCATCATGCACAAGGAATCGGTGCAATCAGGAAGGATCACCTCCGGCTTGGGTAGGTGAAAGAGAGTAATATAGATACTAGGATCGTAGGATACGACCCCAGTTTGGATGAGGTTGACTCTTTTGGGTGGTGGATCTTGGTTATGGGTAGGGAGTGGGTTGGTTGTGACGTTAGGTCTATCTGGAGGTAGAATAATATTTTTGTCGATGAGGTCCTGAACCTCGTGACGCAACCGGAAACATTGGTCTGTATCATGGCCATGCTGCTGGTGGTACGCACAGTACTTGGCTGGGTTGTGAGAGGGGGGGAGTGGATTTGGTGGCGACCTCGGCTCCAGGGGTTTTAGATGTCCCTTTCTAATCAAGACCCCCAGAACCTTGGACAAAGGCATGTATAGTGGAGTAAAGGTTCTTTGGCCTCTGGGCTGGAATCTCGGGGCTTGGGTATTGCTCCCGGATGTACTGGAAAAGGGGGTGGCCGCCATGGGCCTTGGCTGGGGAGGGGGATTGGTGGTGACCATACTGACCTCCGAAGTCCTTGTGTTTGCAGCGCCACTCGGGCCTGCGTTGTTATTGCAGTTGAATGTCCTCCGGGGTTGCTCCCGGTCCTGGTCAATCAGACCTTGCTTCATCGCATCCTCGATCTGTACCCCCATCTCGTGTAAGTCTGAGAAGGTGGGAAAGGGGAGTACGATCATCTTCTGCATGAGTTTTGGTTGGAGATTGCGCACAATCATCCTAATTTGATCTTTGTCTGTAGGCCTCAAGGTCATCATCGATGCCTTTGCCCTCCATCGAGTTACGAAGTCTGAGAAAGTCTCCTTGGCCTCTTGCCTCGTCGTTTCGAGATCACGAGTTGTAATCTCGATCTGTGTATTGTACGAGTACTGTGCAACGAAGGCCTCAGCTATCTCATACCAGTTTCTTTTCACGTCATCTTCTAGCTTTGCGTACCAAATGGCTGCCACACCCGACAAAGTTCGGCCAAACAGGGAAAGCTTTTGTGGTCGGGTTAGGCCCATTGGCCGCAGGATGTCTGAAAACAGCCGGAGATGGACCATAGGATCTCCGGATCCGTCGAAACGGTCAATTTGCGGCATCTTGAATCTGTCGGGCAGTGTCACGGCCACATCGGTGTACCCATCTTCGATGTCTGGGATGGCCTTCACCCCCTGCGATTTCTTAAAAAGCTTCTCCAGTTTGCTCAATTTCAGAGCTGTGTGGTCTACCTCGAACTCGAATGGAGAGTCCGGATGGTTGGCAGGTGTATGAGTCTTGGACAGTTGAGGCAGAAGCGGGGGTGGAGCCAACCCCGTTGGATGGCCTGTGTCCTCTTGAATATTCTGGACATTGGGTAGGGTGTTCTGGGTGTTCAGGGGGGTATTCTGGGGATTTGGCAGGGCATTTTGACCAGTGGATGCCTGCTCGGGTAACGGAGCTCCGGGTGGAGGAGGAGCCGGGTGCGAGGTTGATGTTCCGGTTTGCTGCTGGAGCCTGGTAATGAGCTCAGCCTGTTGGGCCATGACTGTGGCCTGTTGCTTAGAAAATTCCACTTGGCGGATGGCATCCTCTTGCATCTGTCTCATGCTCTCTTGCATTTGGCGCATCATCGCCTCCATCCCTGATGTATTCTGCTGTTCCATCTGAATGACCAGTAAATGTACCTCTATGGCAGACACAGAAATCTCAACCTGACTGTTTGCTGCTAAAGTAGACTGCTGCCCCGGTAATCTCTGCTCTGACACACTGCGCCTCCTCGGCCTTCTTCTAACAACCGGGGGTAGAGAGTGGAACACTGGATGTCCGTCAACCAGATCCTCGGATCGAATGAGTCGGCGACCTCGTGTCCAAAGTGCTTGGGGTATATCTACGGGTTCGGAAGCAATCGTGCTAAAAACCTGCCCTAGCAAAAAGATAATAAAGCAAAAAGGGAAATAAATGACCAGAAAAACGGGCAGCATAACAGCTTAAATTAAATACACAACACACAGTCGGGCATACAACACACGGTTGATAAGCTGGTTATACACTGTCCTCAATCACTGATTACTGTCCCTATATCACTGTTTCCCAAAACCAAATCTGATATCCGCAGACAACTGATTCTCAAATGACTGGCTGATGCCCGCAGGCCTGACGCCCAATCTCAAAAACTGATGCCCGCAGGCCTGATGCCCAAACCCATAAACTGATACATGCATTCCCTGTAGAGACGCACTCTAACAAGCACATAACAGATAAGTGAGAGCCAAAACACCCCTATGTTGGGGTAGGGTTTCCCTGTCCTATTTTGTCAGGAATTAGGATTTCACTATGCACGCAGCGGTTTCAAACAACCTATAAACGGGTAAGCAACCTGTCCTAGTTTGGAATGGTCACTATGGATCCGAATATGCACTAGGTCGAATGGTCAAAAAGGGTGCCCCGGTAAAACCGGGGTTTGTGTTCCCATACTGGCAGAGCCCGTAACCGATCAGCCTTATGGACATGCCTTGACAAGACAAGCCTCCGGCAAACCGCTCAGGAATAGCAGATGGCAAACACGGTGTCCTAGGCGCACCAATGCAAATGCAATGCAAAGAAACACACAAGTGTAGTCAAAACCAGATATCACGAGTTCGAGTCAAGTTCTCTAAATCCCCAGCGGAGTCGCCAGAAACTGTAGACGTCCCCGAACGCATCCCGGGGAGAGGAGTGCGAGTCCCCCCCGTTCTGGTTCGATATTGGGTCACTACAGTTCGAAGGACTCAAATGTCACGGTTCTAAATCTCGAACCAAAGAGTCCAAATCCGGCAAATCGTTTTGAAAACAGATTTTTGAAAGAAGTGCCAAACATGGACTGCTTTGCCAGATACAGAGTCGCCACCTAAATATTTTTTAATGGGAAATTTAGGAAACCCTGACTCGGTGCCAAAGGCCACGTGTCCGTCATCACCAAAGTTGCCTCGACTCGGGAACTTGGGTACGATTGGGGAAGGTCACTTCGTGAGCACCCCCGCTCGCCCGGTCAAAGACCGGCCTCTACTAACCATGATGTCTTATTTTGAAAACATTGTGAGTTCTTATTCCGGTTATTAGCCTAGGTTACTATGTGATGCGCACAGCATACAAGTATAGACTGAGTCGCCTGAATTGGAACAAAACATTTCATGTTTGTTTTTGAAAGATGGTTTGCTACCCGCAGGTAGGCTTAAGATGCAGATTTTGCCACCCTCGGGTGGGCTTAGGAAAACATGGTGTTGCCACAATCTAGTGGGCTTAAAACAAACATTTGATGAATTGTCCCAATCCAAATAACACAACCTCCACCCACAGGCATTCAGGCAGTTGTATCATATAAGCAAATAGCCTCATGGCAAGCATGCTATTCATGGCAACACTCACACGCATGCAAGGATGCTAAAGCATAAAACTTACCGAGTACTCCAAGCCAAAACAAAAGCTCATTAGAAATCATGCATGATCCTAAATATGCTGAAATGCCTAATGCAACACATGCAAAGATGCAACTATAGCAGGCTCGGCTATTCTAAACATGGCATATGGAATGCTACAACTAACACGTATTCAATTAGGAATTGAAATACGAATGCAGTTTGTATGATGCGCCGAGCCCGGTGCGTGCAAAACAGATGAATGATGCAAACATGCTGTCATACTGTATGCTAATTGAAATATGCCCTATATCTAACCATTGTAAGCAGGTAAATAAAAGGGAGAAAGACGTGGGGTTGGAAGACATACATCACACTCACCCACACTTATTAAGGGTCCAAATAAATATACAGTCCCAAATGAAAGAATAATACAGTCCAAAATATTACAGATTCCAAATTAATTAACAAATTAAATAAGAAAAACGTAAAACTGGCAGGCAAGCCAGGGGGTGCCTTGATTCTGATGAATGATGTACGTTGGAGCTGCCTTGCGCGGAAATCCACTGGGATGCCCCAATTAGCCTCTGTTTTGCAATGTTTCTCGAAAAGCGCGCCAAACTTCGGAAGACCGCTGGTTCTGGATATGCTGCAACAGAGAGCAGGAAAGGGGCATAGCAATGTATTTCACAAATATATGCATGCCTCGACCCTCGTGCCACCAATCACGCATCTCGATGCATGATGGCCGAGGAGCCGAATTGCACAACTCAATATAGGATGAATGCATATGAATGCTACAATAAAACCTAACTCCATCACGGATAATCCGGAGTGTCGGTGACTGGGGAATTGAGACATATTCCGTTACTCGGAGTACGGAACGCATCTCGTTTCCCGTGCCCAGGCTAACTCCTATCCCGAACACGATGTAATATGCATGATATGCATGAAATGTAACTAAGATACAATCCTAACATACACAATGCTATGAAAATGAGATGCCTCGAAATGCGTACACGCGGGCACGCAAACCGAGGCGATGATCCTAAGGCGTGAAATGGCAAACGCAATGCAAATTGGACTTACACTAACACGAGTGGACCTCAGCCACACTCACATAAGAGGCCGTCGGATAAAAGTGAAGTGCCTCGAAATGCGTGCACATGGGTACGCAAAACGAGAAAATGGCATACGCAATGCCGCATGGGCTTACACCAACACGAGTGAACCTCAGTCACACTCACATAGGAGGCCGAGAGATGAAAAATGAGATGCCTCGAAACGCGTGCACACGGGCACACAAACCGAGGCAATGGCATACACGAAGCAATGAGATTAAAATGGCATACAGAATGCGAAGTGGACTTACACTGACATGAGTGGACCTCGGCCACACTCACATAAGAGGCCGTCGGATAAAAGTGAAGTGCCTCGAAATGCGTGCACACGGGCACGCAAACCGAGGTAATGGCATACAGAATGCAATGATGCTAAAATGACATAAAGAATGCAAAATGGACTTACACTAACATGAGTGAGCCTCAGCCACACTCACATAAGAGGCCGTCGGATGAAAATGAAGTGCCTCAAAATGCGTGCACACGGGCACGTAAACCGAGGCAATGGCCCTAGGGCATGAAATGGCATGGAAATGATATGCAAACATGCAAATGAATTTCAGCACTCACAAATGATGCAAAACAGTCCCGAAAGGTGGGGAAATGACACCAAATGCACGGAATGGTCCCGAAATGCGATATTAAGCACCCGAAATGGCCTACAGCTATACTAAACATGCATGATTGGTACATGACATGCAAAACAGTAGCAAGGCAGCCCCAAAATAGTATTTTTTACAGTACAAAACATGGCAAAATAGTAAGCATAGATAGGACAACAATGGCATGCAAAAATGGGGGCCAAGAGAGGGGTATTGAAACAAGTGATGTATGCGATGCTCAAACTGAAAAATTTCCTTCTAAAAAACTGATGAGAGACCAAAAACATGCACATTTAAAGTTTATGACAACCCTCAAATCAGTATGTAAACTTGCTAAAAATGTCATGCAAAAAGGAAGCCAACAAAGGCTAGAACATGAGGTATGCCTTACATTCATCAAACAGCCTTGGACCCTTAACAAAACATGACAAGAAGGCCAAAATATGGATATTTTCAGTACTGTTCATGGCCGAAAACAGAAGCTAGATAGGCCTAAAAAAGCATACGAAAATGGGGGCCAAAGAGGGGTATAATGACAAGTATAACATGGAGGCCCCCAACAAGGTTGATCCCTTCTACAATGTTGTAGAGGGACACAAAATAAGCCTACTCACAGTTCATGACATGCTCCGAAACAGACTACATGTAGGCCAAACAAATCATGCAAATTTACGGTAAATAGGAGAGATTATGAAGCAAGTGCAAGATAAAGGACCCAAAAAGGGTTGAGCCCTTCTTAAATGTTGAAGAGGGGCTCAAAATAGGCCCTCTTACAGTTTACATTATGCTCGGAAACAGATCACTCATAGGCCAAATATTCAATGCGAAATAATGGCATATAAGAGGATATTGAAAAAAGTGCCAAATGGAGGGCTCAAACAGGGTTGAGCCCTTGAACAAACATGAAGAATGGCTCAAAAAAATCCTAGTTTCAGTTAGGGTCGGAGCCCAAAACAGTAAGCAAATAGGCTAAGAAAATGAGGCAAAAATGAGCTCAAAAGAGGGTGAAGTGGACTTACCCTTGAAGATCAAGACTTTGGTTGCTTCTTGGACCAAATTTGTTGCCTCTTAGCTGCTGGAAAGCCTCTCCTTGCTGCTGGAATGGAGTGGTGATGGTAGAGCTTGGTAGTGATGAAGAAATGTGGTTGGAACTTAGGGATTTTGAGAGAAAATGAGAGAGAAATAGAGAGAGATGGATCCAAAGGCCTTAGGGAAATTTTTGTAACCCTAAAACATGAGTTGGAGGATGGTTATAAAGGCCAAGGAAAGGGAGGAAAGGTGGAGGGAAATGACATCAAGTTTCCCTCCCAAAGGCTTTCCTCGGATCAGATATTTTTTTGGAAAAAACAGCTGTATGGCTGTATGGCACAGATCCCAAGGAGCATGGCCGGCTGGGTACTTTTACTGCAGGTGGCCGGCCGGCCACCCCCTATGGCCGGCCGGCTAGGGGTCAAAAGGGTCAAGTGGATTTGCTGGCCGGCCACCAGATATTGGTGTCCTCCCAGGTCCCCTCAACACAACCATGTGGTTCAAAATTGGCAATTCTAAAACAGGAGAGAGAACAAGCCACTTTTAGGAGGGGTTCAAAAGGTTCAAGTTGAGTTACTGGCCGGCCATGTGATATTAGGGTCCTCCCATGTGTGTACAACACAAATATGTGGTTTGGGGTTGAAGAAGGTGGCCCTAGGGTGGTCAACATTGGCTCGGAAGTGAGAAAAACGGGCGTCGGAGGGCGCCGGAGGAGCATAACTGGTTGCTGAGACAATTGATGGCCTCCCACCCTTCAGTGACCTTCCTGGTGATAAAACAGAGGTACCTGCCAAAAATGAACAAAAACCGATGCAAAACGAATGCTCGGGGCCAAAACACGCAGTTCGGGGTCCCGAAAATAGGCCGTTAAGCACCGAAAGTGGCGTTTGGCCACGAAGTGGGTATCTAAGACCCCAATGTCCCTCGAAAGGGAGTAAATGAGATACATGCCAAGAACCGGAGGAATCGGAGATGGTTAGGCCGTCCCGAACCGAGGCACACGGCCTGACGGCTCCGAAAACCGGGAATCAGGCTCCGAAATGGGCAAAATGGCCTACGACCACGAAATGTAGCCCACGGCCACTGAGAGATGGTCTACTGGACCTCTCCCTCCCCTCAGGAAAGAAAACAGAGAAAACCGAGTCTGGTTCGCAAACCGAGGCAAGGCACAGAAGAGGGTTCGGAAGTCCGGAGGCAGGGCGCACGGCCGCGACTCTGAGACTTCTGAACGAGCACAATATGCAACATCACCGAGCGCTCAATCGGTGACGTCTGAGTCTTAAGGTTGGTCAAAAATGGGGTGTCTGCACAAGTCATCATGTACAAAGGATTGTTCCTGCAAGATTTGGGGCAGAGATTATCACAGTTTTTGTGGATAATCTGCCAACGTCCATGAACCCAAAGGGTCTCTTCAACTTGTTCTCAAAATTTGGAGTGGTAAAAGATGTTTTCATCCCCAGTAAGGTCAGGACATCCACAAGAACAAGATTTGGATTTGTAAGATTTGATTGTCTAGTGGCTGCGAAGGTAGCAGTCCAAAAAGCTGAGAGGTTATGGTGTGATGACAAACAAATCAGAGTAAAAATGACAGAGTATGGGAAAGCTCCTGTGGAAGGTCAGAATGGTGCTGCTGTTAAGGTGTGAAAATGTACTGCTAATGGTCTCCTCAAAGAGTGTACCAGGGAGTAGAATCATCAATCATTTGACGTTAGAGGTAGGATTACTTTTGCAGATGTAGTGCGGGCTAGAACTGAGGGTTTAAGGACTGTTTTAGCACATGAGGAAGACAATGGTTGACTGTATGAAACTGTTATTGTCCAACTCAAAAGCCATCTTACGTTTGCAGAATTTGAGAATGTGATTCATTTCAGAAGGGCGGATGATATATTGGTAAGAAATAGTGGAGGTAAGTGTGCGGTGCTCACGTTCAAGTCGGTGGCCATCATGAAGGAAATGCTTATCCATCTTGGTGACATTTTTAAGGAGTGGTGCGATTTGGTTACGGAATGGAACAGAGGTGTTCATTTAGCCCATGAACGATGTGTATGGATTACTTGCTATGGTGTGCCGCTCAATGTATGGAACTATAATACGTTTAGAACTATTGGTAGGATGTGGGGTGGTGTGATTCAGAATGATGAGGCAACACTAAGAATGGAGTTCTTTGGTAGTGGCAAGATTCATATTGTCACGAAGCATATGAATCCTATTAACTAAGTGGTTAACTTGAATTGTAAGGGGACACTGTGCCCTGTACGGGTTTGCGAGGAGCAAGTGGTGGTGTCAAAATTGATTAACAAAGCCTACAAATGTCTATTACATATTCGTGCTGATGATGGCAGCTCTATCGATCAAGAACTTCACGGTACTGTCAATGGTGGATAGAGTTCTAAGAAAACAAGTGAGGTGGCAACCTATGTGGATCGTGAGGTAGAGCATTCGAATGAGGTGGCAGTTAATGTTCGGCATGAAGGAGGAGGTTATGCTGAGGTGGATGGAGTTGATGGTTTGGATACTCCATCAGTGGTGGCTGAGACAATGCGTAGTCATCTTGGAAGTCCAAACAATAAGATGGCGTGCACTGTTGATCTGACAACAGTCGTAAGTATAGGAGTTAATGCAGAACAGACAATTAGGGAGGTGGAGGATGGAATTATCACACCTGGGTTCATTGCAAGTGCTAATGGACTTGAGGTGGATCGATCTCAAATTAATGTAGAAGTTTCATTGGGTATAGCCCATACGGGTGGGCCCTTATACAATGGTCCCTTGTATCAGATATGTCAAAGCCCACATGGAAGGAATGAAGTGGATAACCAAAATTCTATTAACATTTCAGCCCAAGTCCGTGAGACAGTTGCTGTGAAGTTAAGTGCTGGGGTGGGTCGTCAGAAGGGGAGTCTTGTGAGCCCTAATTTGCAGAGTAGAGTAAGGAAAACCAAAAGCAGAAAGAAGCTGAGTAAGGCAGAGGTAAAGATGGTGAAAAGACTTGTTAGGGGCGCAAAAATTTCGAAGAGTGGAGGGGCAATGCCAGTTGGGAGTTGGCATAGAGGAGTGCTCTTTCGGGCGGCAATAAAGGTGGCATCTTCATCTTTGTCAAGTGCTCATGGGAATGGCAGGGAAAAGAAGTTGTTATCTGAAGCTCAAGCAACTATTGGAGTTGGAAGAATATTGGGTCTTAACTGTAATGGGTTGGAGCAAGAAGCAGTTCAGAGATGTATGGAATTGGAAAAGAAGGATGAAGATCGGGTAGCACTTAGACAGGTGGATGCTCACCCTTGAGCATCATAATTAGGAGGCCTGGGTGTTTAAATATTGTTTTAATGAAGATTTTATCATGGAATATCAGAGGTCTTGGTAGGAGTAGGAAGTGGAGGAAGATTAAAGCTGTGCTCAAAGACAGAAGTGTTGATGTATTGTTTTTCCAAGAGTCTAAGAAGGGTGGGGTGACTGGGGAGTTTATTTGAGCAATTTGGCCTGGAGAGGAGTTTGATTTTATGGTTGTTGATCCTAAAGGGCGAGCATGAGGCTTACTTTGTGTTTGGAATCCTGTTGTGTTCAAAATGAGGAGTTATTGCAGTAATAGAGACTTTATCTTGCTAGCAGGTACTATCCTTCCTTCTTTTGAGTGTGCCTTGTTGAATGTGTATTCCCCTAATGATGTGGCCAAAAGAGGTAAATTGTGGGAAGTTATAATACGATTGAAATTAATCTTTACCCATTCGTGGATTTTAGGTGGTGATTTCAATGAAATCACATCAATAGGGGAAAGAAAAAGGGTGTTTAAGGAGGGATCAAGAAATGCGAGAATTTAATTCCTTTATTGAATCAATGGAAGTTGCAGATCTTGTTATGCTAGGACGGAGATTTACCTGGTGTAATACAGCAGATGTGGATAAGTGGAGCAGAATAGACCATTTTCTCATTTCCCCTGAATGGCTAGAGGTGTTTAAACTCAAACAGTGGGGGCTCCCACGGTTTGTGTCAGATCACTGCCCACTTATCTTAATGGAGGATGCCAAGGATTGGGGACGTAGATCGTTTAGGTTCATTAATGCATGGACCTTACATCCACAGTTTTTATTAGTCGTAAGCATTTGTGGGAGGAATCTGCAGTATCTGGATGGGCTGGTTATGTTATTTATTCTAAGTTGAAAGCACCCAGAATGGCATTGAAGAGTTGGAATTTGAAGGTCTTTGGAAATGTACAGCATAAGTTGAAAGAAGCTGAGGGGGAGCTCCATTATCTTGATCTATGTGCTGAGTACAGAGAGCTTGATGATGGTGAAAAGAGCAGAAGGAAGGCCTTAAAGGGAAAGGTGTGGCTATGGAGGAAAAGAGATGAATGGTTGTGGTTACAAAAGTCAAGGATGTCGTGGGCTTTGAAGGGGGATAGGAACACCAGATTTTTTCATATTATGGCAACCAGTCGGCAAAGTAAGAATCTGATTAACACGTTATTCATTGATGAGGTTAATTATGATGAGCCAGTAAGTATAAAAAAGGAAGTACATAGGTATTTTAAAACACTGTTCACTGATGATTGGAAGGTTAGGCCTATATTAGATGGGCCTTTTAAGTTTATTGGGGCTGAAGCTACAATGGTTGAACTTGAGTCTGAGTTTACAGAAGATGAAATATGGGCTGCAATACAAGGGTGTGATGGTAATAAGGCCCTAGGCCCTGATGGGTTCAATTTGTCATGTTTTCAAAAATGTTGAAAGGTGTCTAAAACAGACATTCTGCAATTTTTCAAGGAGTTTCACAAGCATGGGAAGTTAACAAAAGGTATTACTAGTTCTTTCATTACTCTCATTCCTAAGAAGGATTGTCCCGAGTCCTTAGCAGATTACCGCCCTATTAGCTTGATTGGTTCCTTATATAAAATACTTTCCAAGGTGATAGCAAGTAGAGTGAAGAAAGTTACTCCTAAGGTCGTTAGTAATGTACAATCTGCGTTTCTAAAAGGAAGGAATATTTTAGATGGAGTGTTGATAACTAATGAAGTTGTGGACTGGTGGAAAAGGAAGCAGAAAAAGGGGGTGATACTAAAAATTGATTTCGAAAAGGCCTATGATTCAGTGAATTGGGGCTTTTTGTTGCATATGATGAGGGGATTTGGTTTTGGAGATAGATTTGTCAGCTGGATTAAGGAGTGCATATCCTTAGCAAGGGTCTCAGTTCTAGTTAATGGATCACCTACACAGGAGTTTTGTCCTGAAAAAGGGCTAAGGCAAGGTGATCCTTTGTTCCCATTTTTGTTTAATTTAGTGGCTGAAGCATTGAATTTGTTGTTGGTGAGAGCACAATCCTTGGGGTTGGTCAAAGGTGTAGCATTTAGAGATAGGGATGAAGTTATTACTCATCTGCAATTTACGGATGACACTATTATTTTTTGTGAAACGAAAATGGAGGAACTGCTGACCATTAAAAGAATTCTACGATGTTTTGAGATCATGTCTGGGCTTAAGATTAATTTCCATAAGAGCAGTGTGTGTGGTGTAGGAGTGACTGATGCGGAGGTATCTGAATTTTCAGATCTTCTTCACTGCAGAAGGCAGAAGCTTCCGTTTATTTATCTTGGGTTGCCATTGGGAGCAAGTCCCAGAAGATTAGCCACATAGAAACCGGTAATTGACAGGTTTCAGCGTAAGTTAGCCTCTTGGAAAAGGAAGTTTTGTCATTCGGAGGAAGACTTGCAATACAAGAATTTTCACTTTTGGCGATTAAATTTTTAGTCGCCAAAAGTCAATTTTTAGTCACCGAAGAGCTTTAACGAATAAATTTTTTGGTCGCAAAATTAGTAGCCAAAGAGTGGTCGGGAAAGCTAATTGGCGACTAAAATTATTTTAGTCGCCAAATGTATTCATTTGCCGACTAAATATTTAGTCGCCAAAAAGTTGGACATTAAATTAAATTAGACCATTTTCGGCCACCAAACTTTTAGTCGCCTAAAGTTTCACCTTTTTAGCTACTAAAATTTTAGTCGCCGAAAGTCCCCATCTTTGGCTACTAAATGTTTAGTCGGCAAAGAATTCCTCTTTTGGCTACTAAATGTTTGGTTGCTTAAAGTTATACATTTTTGGCTACAAAAATTTTAGTCGGCAAAAGTGTGTTTATAATTTAGTTTTTTGTTTTTAGTTACGAAATATTTTAGTCGCCAAATGTTTGATTTTCTTTTGGCTACTAAAATTTTAGTTGCCAAATGTTTTTTTTTTTTTTTTTGATTACAAAACTTTTAGTTGCCAAATGTCTTTTTCCAATTTCTTTTCAGCTACTAATTGTTTAGTCGCCAAAAACATGATATTATGTTTTATCACAAAATTATAATTTCTCCACAACTTTTCTATATACAATGCAACCTGTAATACGTATAAAAATAAAATGATACATACAATCAATCATTCCACAATCTGCATCCATATACCAAAAATAAATAACATTAAATATCAAAGTCCATACAAATCAACTATTGTCCAAACTAAAATAATAATTCCATACAAAATATGTCATACAAAAATCAAAGCCCTTTGTATACAAAAAAATACATTTACTACCAAGCGAAATTACCATTTGGTTAAGTCAGTGCTTTCAAGTTTGCCTGTTTATTATATTTCGTTATTTAAAATGCCAGAGAGTGTGGCAAAAACTATCGATAAAGTTGTAACAACCCCGATTCAAGATTAACGATAATCCATGATTTAATATGCCTAATAAGTTATTATGATCAGATTTTGAATTAATTGCATATGTAGTGCATTATTTATGTTTTATCTGTTCATTGTAGAAGTATCTGTTTGAGTTTTCTGTTACCTTTTGTGAATCGAAGGCCTGATCGGCATCCGATCACGAAATTGATTTGGTATATGTGTTATGTGGAATTTATAGAATTTTATGATAGGTTTAATTAAAATTTGATTTGGAACGATTAAATTAGAATAATTAATGCTACTTAGCTTAACTTAGGCCAATTAATTAAATACCACTAAGTGGGCTTATATAAGACTACTTCTATTTCTCTTATACATGTTTTTGACACTCTTATTTCCCATCTTAAAGCTCCAAACGTGAGAGGCAGAGAGAACTAGAGACTGAGAGTTGATCTCAAGAGGCAAAAATAGAAGAATTGCTAGGAAATTAAAGGAGAATTGGAGAATTGAGTTAGGATTCACCAAGAGCTCAAAGAATTGAAGACTTTAGGTAAGAAACCAAACCTTTAGTCTTGAAGTTGAGTTGATTCACCCATGAATTTAAGTGAATTGAGCTAGGAAATGTATGAACCAAGCTTAAGAAGCAGGAAGGAAGACCAATTCAAACATGCATGTACATTTCATTACATTTCATTACATTTGGAGCATGTTTACTAGGAATTCTCTCATGCATGTCACAAATTGAGCTTAGTTGTAAAAATTCATCATGTTTTACATCCTCTCATTTCATTTGATCATGATTTAGCAAGTTGAAGCTTAACCATTTCATGCATGTCATGTTTTTGGAGAATTCAAGAAGTTAAGTTGAATTTGTGAACAATTGGCATACTTTTAGGTCTTGATTTCGTGAAAGGATCTTTAAATCATGATGTTTTGTGAATATCTAAATGTTTTTCAGAATTTTGGCCCAAAAGGATGAGTTTTGAAGTGTTTAGTTTGAGTTTTGAGCTTGGAGATCAAATATGAAAATTTCAGAATTTGCATCTACGCTCGAGTGTAGGAATCCACGCTTGAACGACCACTCTAAGTGCGTGCACTTCCACTCGAGCGACCTGAAGTACGTTCAAGCGCGAAATGCAAGCCCTCAGAAGTTTATATGTTTTGCAGTACGCTCGAACGACAGAAGCCACGCTCGAGCGAGGATCTGAGTCTCACGCTCGAGCGAAGATTGAGCATCCGTCGAACGTGAAAATCAAGCAACCAGTACTTTTTCAACGTTTACAGTCCGCTCGAGCGAAGGAAGTTACGCTCGAGCGAACCTTCACTTTTGGCATGTCCGTTCGAGCGAGGAAAGCCACACATGCCTAGGATGGAATGAGGATACAAACATGTACTTGAAAACATTTTTCAAAACTTGCTGAAAACAGGGTCCACGCTCCTAGGCCAAGATTAAGATACCATAATGAGGATAAAGGCTAGAAACACACTAAGAACAACGAAATAAACTATGTACACTCTGGGCGTGTGTTTCAATATGTGCGTTTGTTATGTTTTGTAGGTCACGCACTGCAAGACATCTAATTTGCTTTTTCTGTCTGTTTATCTTGAAGTCTCTGTTATCTGTGAGTAATAACTTTGTAAAGCTATGCTCAATTATAAATATTTTCTAAATGATATAAGATGATCTATTTTCTGCATGAATGAATGGTTGTCCAATGTTTCTGAAAGTATTCGTGACATCATTAGCTTTAGATGACATCTGTTATCTATTTTGTGACGTCCCAATTATGGGTCAACTGTACGTCTCATGAGTCAACTGTTATGGATCCTTATGTATACGTCCCATTTATGGGCCAACTATACGTCTCATGAGTGAACCGTACCGTCTCCGTGCACGTGAGTCTTCACAGCTCAATGGACTACATATGTTTGTATATTTGCTTCCGCAGCCCCTAACTATATGTTAATTTGTCAAGAGGCCTTTGGTAATCCAAGGATTACTAGTCGGTTACGATGCTAAACCTATGGGGGCAGGTCTGAGTCATGACAAAAGTGCAAGCTACATTCTTATGGGGTGGTGCAAATATTAAGAAGAAAATTTATCTGATTAGGTGGGCAGAGATCACAAAAAATAAGTCTCAAGGAGGGTTGGATGTCAAGAGAATCAGGGAGTTTAATGACTGCTTGCTTGCTAAGTGGTGGTGGAGATTTGGCAATGAAGATAACACCTTGTGGAGAAAAGTAATTTGTTCCAGGTATGGTTCTCTGGGAGGGGGTTGGCAGCCATTTTTGGGAGATATCAGCAGAGTCTTAAGAGTATGGGGTGATATTCTTTCGGTAGCAGCTGGTAATGTTCAATTGGGACAGTTTTATTTGTCACAAATCAGAATAGATGTTGGTGATGGGTGTAGAACTAGCTTTTGGAAGGACAGTTAAGCTGGTGAACAAAGTCTTCACGAGCTGTTTCCAAGGCTGTTTTGTTATTAGTAGAGAAGGATAACACTCTTGGGATGATGATAGCAAAGAAAGGTGATTCTGGGACATGGGCGTTAGAGTTCAGAAGGCTGTTTAGAGCATGGGAGGTGGCTGAGAAAGGAAGGCTTATCAATATGCTTAATGGTTTTTTGCTGACATTGGTGGATCGTGCAGATTGTTTAAGATGGTTAGCTTCAGCTTCAGGTCAGTTCAGTGTTGCCTCTTTGTATAATAGGAATGTATCTCAAGTGATTTATGTTATTCCCTCTCTTATTTAGAAAACAATACACATTAATATGTGTTTGGGTTTGAGTTTTATCAAAGGGGCACTACTCAGTGTACAAGATTTTTGTTATTGTAGGATTTTGAGACGATTACATGTATATAATTTTAGGAAAAATTACCCATAAATCCTAAATGGAGGAAAGTTAAACCATTTGGTCCTAAGAGTTTTTTTATACACCAATTAGTCCTATTTTTTTGGTATGTTTTATTTGGATGAGTTTGATTTTATTTTGATTTTACATATGTACCGTTGGTGTGATTGTGTTTTCCTAATTGACTGTGTCAGTATTAAATGGGGATAAGGAAATGTTATCATGGGGAATTTGTTTTGAATTGGTTTACATTGATCTCATTTGTTTAGTGGTGAGAGAGAGTGTAGTGATATTGTTTGGTGGGATGGACCATTTTTCCCGCGGCGACCGTTTTCATTCTTTTTGTGTTTCATTTCTGGTGGTGTTTTGCTGTGTTTCAGCATCAAAAACAGAGGAATTATTAACAAATTAACATAACCATTAGTTTGTAAATCCCCTCATATGTAAATACCTTCATATGGACAAACCCCCAATACATAACCAGCTAACAAAAGACAGCAACTACACAGAGGAATCCAAAACAACATTAACACATTCATGTGCGAATAAATTGGGAAAAAGATGTTTGCACCCAAACCCTATTACATTCAACCCACATTTCGCTGTCCCGACCATCAACATTACTCAACAACACCATCACTTTCCACATTTCAAGAAACTACAATATACTTCAAACCACTTCCACAATTCAATCTGAACAACACCATCTATATCATTTAGTTCACATACACAATTGAACAACTTACCTGACATCATTTGTTGATGTCACAATCACCAGCGATAACGACTGGAGGTTGTTTTCTTTTCGCACCACCACACAACGTCGCGATGGACTCTCTAAATTCACAACGTAAACGTATTGCCCCAATAGCGGCTTCGTATGTTTCTAGGGTTTACGAAGAAAAGGAATGTTCAAATTAATGTACCAATCCATATTGAATCAAAGTGTACCCATTACAGATAGATCACCAACACACCAACCAATATCCCATTAACATCGGATAGAAAGCACAAATTTCCATTTACGTCTCTTCCATTCCGATTACTTTGGAGGGAAACCAAAATACCCCACAAGGAATATTTAGGACATAGACGTAAAATCAACATCAACAAAACCCACAATTATCCTTACTTTGTGTGATAAAACATGGGCAACTTGGTCTTTAATACTAGGATGAGACTTATTGGTTTATAAGATTAAAGTTAGGACTAAATAGATCAAAAGATTAGAATTTGAAATTTATTGATGCATCTCCCATAATTTTATTTCTTTCAATGTATAAAGAGTATGTTTTCGTAATTTGAAAAAGTGATATTCAAATCTCAATAGAACAATTTTAACGATGCACCAAAACCCAAAGGATGCATGTGAAATGTGAGTTGAAAAGACATGAATCCAGTTTCTATGTAATGACATTGTTGTGTTTATTAAGACAATAAAACCATTATAGAAAAATTCATTGCAAAAAGTATTGATCTAATAGACATGATCTCAAAAAGCTGAGGCCAACTTAAGAAGAATATGATCCAAAGTAATTCCAGTGTTAATTTAGTTATTGATTATTGAAGAATAGGAATGGCATTCCCTGAAATGACAATACCGCAATATATATATATACTCTTTGACAAGACATTATTAATGCAAGGAATTATAATGCATATGATCTATTAATCAAGACATGATATGATGTATTAGGCAGGTTGTGAAATTTGAACACATGATTTATTGTATGTGTTATATCATATTGAATTATTAATTAACTTATTTAAAAGTTTAAACTATTAGAGTGAATGCTAATTTTATTGTTTATATTATATCCTTAATAGCCACAAATGCATGAAATTCTAGTTTTCAAAAATATCTCTGAAGGCACATGATCTATCTTCAAATTTCATGTCATCTTATTTCAATGCACTTTTAATTATAAAATCGCCTTTTGAGATTTTTAGATTTCAAAATTCTCACTATATCATGTAGCTGAGAATATATCACATCAATTTTAGAATAAAAGATCTTTGGCTATCTCAGAAGCATTAAGAAATTGAAAAAGAAAAAGAAGAAGATAATAAAGCACATTTTAGGTGGTTAATGGAAGAAAACAAAATGAAAATGCCTCCAATAATATAACAATATTGCATTTTATTATAGCCATATAACCATGGTAAACTCGATATATCATTAATTTCCATACAAGGTACACATTAAAGCCGCTAAGTACTAAGAAGTAGTAGTAGGGGAAAATCAAGTGTTTGAGACAAAAGATCTCATGCTCAATTTTCATTACTAAAACCATATAGCTCCGGCATCTAAAAGCATCTTCTTAAGGGAGCCATTGAGATGGAGGGTCATGACGGTGCTAGAAGAACCCACAAATTTCCCCCCTATGAACACTGCCGGAACTGCAGGGTTGCACCCAAGCCTCGTCAGAGCCCGCTCCATCTCTCCCCCTCTCGTGTCCTCATCAAGCTCATGAATCATCGGGCTTGCCCCTTGTTCATAGAACAACCTCTTGATAGCATGGGACATGCAACACGAGCTATTGCTAAAGATCACAACCGCCTTTTGTTGTGCCAACTTTGCTATGCGATCCATATCGATCCCAAAAGATGCCTCTAGATAATAAAAAATAAAAATAAAAAGATGACGCAGTACACAAAATGTTGTTGAAGTGGGATTTGAAGAGGACAAGAGAAGTACAATGCAAGTATATAACCTAATATATGTATATGATTGGATGTGCGTTACAATGAAGAGTATTATGAATTTTGATGTGTGAGTGAGAGATAAAGACTTAGAAAGTTGGAGCAAATGATAGTTATGAAGTTTGATAGAAGACTTTGGCTTGTTTGTTGGTGGTATTGGAGCTCTAGTTACTGTCTATATATATACACAAGTGGAGGTGGTCGAATATTGCATATTTCCATCAATTTTATCACAAATATAAGCGAAATGCTCCGGTATATAATGCACATCATATGTAACTTTACACAAAATTACACAAGTTTTTATGAATTTATATAAGTAATAACACAAATATGCATAATTTGAACACAAATTTACACAAATTCATGAAGCTTAAATGGTTACACTAATTTGTGTTGAAACTTACGTATTTTTGTGAAACCACTTCTGTAATTTTGTATAGGGTTACATATGATGTATAATGCACACCCAAGATTTTTCCCAAATTATAGAGATTGATCACAAAACTAGATATAGATCAAATATGAATATATATGGATAAGATTTTATAAAATTTGTTAATGGGATCAATTTTTAATTTTTTTTATTCATCCCCATATACTATGTGACTGATTTATGCGTCAGTAGATTTATTCGGTTTCTATTGTTTAATGCAAAAGGAAGAAAAGGTGAAGGTTCCTTGAGATATTTGGATATAGATGCTAAAAACCACATAACGTTTGATTTGATAAGGACTTGTATGGCTTGCTACATTCTATTTCCCCTAGTTGTGCTAAGAATCTATGAAACTATTCAAATAATTCAAATGCTGCCGAAAATAAAATAACCTAAAAATTGAATATTACCTAGTACGGCAAACTTTTTCTTTGCTTATTTTTTTTGGGATCAAAATTACCTTCATAACATGTGAGTGTGTGACTTCTCAAGGGTGGATATGGGTAATATCAACTTAAGATAGGTGATGGCGCAAATGAATAGTTGCATCGCATGGTGGTTGATGTGCAAGTTTTTGTTTTTGTTTTTGTTTTTTTTTTAAATGCGGAAAAAAAAAGCCCCCCAAAATTTTCATTACAAGCCTTAATTCCAAATAAATTATTGTGAGCACTATTTAAATATTTGCTAATAAAAAGTTTGTCAAATTTGGATTTAATTTTCCAGTCGAGGTTAATTTTATTAATAAAAACAAAATAAGATAAGAGTACAATTGAAAGAGAATAATTTATTGAGAATTTTAAGGGATATTAGAATTTAGAACAACATAATTTTTTCGCCATTTTATATTATCAGAATGTATGACAAGATGTTATTCACCTTTTAATTTGATGTTAATCCATTTAAATTTGGGAGTGCCCTACAAGATGTGCAAACTGTTTATATATTCGTGGTCCATAGCATTACAAATGAATTTATTTATTCTCACAAGTTTTTTTTCTTAGAATTTTGAGTGTTAATTTTACCCCATTCAAAGCAAAAATGCAAATAAATGTGTCAATGCAAAATGTTCTCATTTTCTGTCTCAACTGTCTAAGGTCTAGCTCTATAGCACTTAGCGCTTTTTTAAAGCTTAAAATTCTCTTAATAATTTTTAAATTAAATAAACTTTATGAACTTTAAATTGTGATGAAGTGACAATATTAAAAAAGGACGAATTACACTAATAGTCCCTATAGTTTGAAACTTATGTCACTTTGGTCATTGACTTTTTAATTGTAATACATTTGACACTATAAATTTTGAATTTTGTTTCAAATAAGGACAATTGAAAATACTATTTTTTAATTTTAAGGGCAAAATCGTCAATTTGATAAAATATAAACTAATTTGATAAAAATAAATGTTAAAAAAATGTTTTTAAATTTTTAAAAATTATTTCTACATACTAAAGATAAAATTATGTAAAATTGATAAATCTTTTAAACAATTATTTATTTATTTTTTTACCAAATTAATTTTTATTATGTGTTTGGATTTAGATGATGATCATGTAATGGGTAATTTTTTTTTTATTTTCATTAAATTAGTTTCTATTTTTTCAAAAGTTAAATATGGTGATAACTTTGATATCATTATTAAACCAATCCTTTAAATCAAAAAATCCAAAATTAAAAATATTTTATATATTGAATATATCGATTATACATTAAAATTCTAACAACCACCCATTACATAATCATCATCCAAACACATAATAAAAACTAATTTGGTAAAAAAATAAAATAAATGTCTAAAAAATTTATCAATTTTACATAATTTTATCTTTAGTGGACAGAAATAATTTTTAAAATTTTAAAAATATTTTTTTGATATTTATTTGTGTCAAATTAGTTTTATGTTTTATCAAATTGACGTTTTTGCCTTTGAAATTAAGCAATGGTATATTTAATTGTCCTTATTTGGAACAAGATTCAAAATTCATGGCCAAATATGTCACAATTAAAAAGTCAAAAACCAAAGTAATACGAACTCTAAATTATAGAAACTATTAGTATAATTCACCCATTAAAAAAAGTGGGACAAAGGGTTGAATAAAATATGATGAATGAGAATTCGAAACCATTGAATTGAGGGCAGTTATTCATCCTTGTCAATAACATTGTCACAAAAACATTTTATTAATTCATTTTTGTGAATTTCATGTAGAGTTGCCAAAAATTTGTTACAAGGATGCATTTGTGACAATGCCATACAATGAATAATTTTTGTATCGAATTGTTAGATTTATCATATGTCATCTTTTTAAGTCATTCAAACTTGTTAATATATTTTAGGATTTGATCACTAGAGAGGTCAAAAGATGAATATTTTTTCCCCTCATATACACAAGTTGTATAAGAGGGTTCAAGAACGTTATTGGAAAATTTGAAGATCTTTGAAGAAAACTCGAATTCTCTAGAAATGATGAGAGGCTTAAATTCTTCAACAGTCACAACTAAGAACACAATAGCAAAGAAATGATGGAGATTAGAGATTAGGTGAAGAAGAAGGCAAAGTAGTTAGAGAGAGAATAATGGCAAAGCTCTCCCATGGATCTCCCACTTTCACTCTCAAGGTAGATAATGGAGAAGGAAAATCAATTTTTTCCTAAGAGTTGTCTCTCAAAAATCCATCCCTTGTAAAGTTACGGGTGGGTGCTATTTATAAGCACCTCATGATGTAGGATGGAGCCCATGTGCAAGGCAAATGGGGAATATTCCCTCTAATTACCTTGTCTGAGGAGGCGACCTCTCTGAGGATGAGGAAAACCTCGAAGAAGAGAACAACCTATCGACGAACCCTTCTTTTTAGCCACACTTAACCAATGATCCCTAATTATCCCAAAGAGCCGAGGTAATCCTAGAGGACCCTCCCGCCATTAAATATTGCTGAATCTCATGGACCCCTAGGGTCATGCAACATCGACCCAGATATAGGCTAAATTAATCGATGAGTGAATTCATCTCCACCCCTCGTCCTCGGGATTCGGGCTCTTTGTTCGAGCTCTAACCTCACTGGTGGGTTGATTCTGGAATGCTAAAAGTTCGCAAATGTTCTGGGACTTACCAATGGAGCGGCCTTTAGATTGCGATCGAATCTGTTCGAAGCCTGAGTGTCTCGGATCTCTAGGCTTGCTTAATACCCTTTCGAGTGTGAGCTCGAGTAAGTCTCTAAGTTCGTGGATCCGAACCCTTTCGAGGCTTAGAGCGATTCGGCCCGTTTGATGGCGATAAATCCACGCCCATCAATCTTGAACTTGCGATAAATTTAGGCCCACAAATCTTGGACTTTCTGATTGGGCCTAATTAATTTTAATGGGCCCGACTTGACCCCTCTCACACAAGTATACATGTATGAATAATATAATATATAAGTTACATATATACACCAATTTTTTTTTTTAAACACCATAGAAACAATCTCTAATAATATAAAAAAACTTTTTTTATTCAAAATAAAAGGAGAATGGAAGATGGGAGAAAAATGGAATATTTTTTATACTGGGGAATCATTTTATATATAAAATGAGATTTATATATTTTTTAAAGTATTGTGACAACCAACATCTTTTATAGAAGTAAGAAGGCCATGCCCCTTCTCCTAGTTCCCTTCGTGCCTCTGCTTATTGCCAACTAATTTTGAATTAAATGCTTTAACGTGGTATCAGAGTTAGCCTTGAATAATCACTAGTGGGTCAAGTCTCTATTTGTTTAAAGGAAACATGGAGTGTAACAGTTGTTCTACTTTGTCAAGCTAATTAATTTTGGGGTAATAACTTCACCAATTCCGATACAGACCCCCTCAATTGAAGACCCCCTCGACCCCCTCTGAGATGGCACCTGATGAAGTCATCTGAAGAAGAATCGCACAATGAAGAAGGTGTGATACACGCACTTGAAAGACAAGAAATATTGAAAACAAAGACGGAAAAAAAAAAACGGGAACGTCTTCCCTCTTCCTTTCCATCGTGCGTCCCCCATAGCTCTCCTCCGTCGACCATAGCTCTCCTCCGTCAGCCATAGCTCTCCGTCGGCCATAGCTCTCCGTCGACCATAGCATTTTGTCAGGTAATGTTACTCGAAAACCCCTTATTCTCCCCCTCTCTCTCTTTATCTACATACATTGATCAATCTCTGTGAAATTGAAATTGAAAATGAAACTAATAATGTACATATAATATCTGTATCAACACACATCTTATTATGAGCTAAAATGAAACTAATTTGAATTTTGATTTCTCTATATTTCTTATTAGTTTCATAATGTCTGTCTTATGCAACTAAGTCATAATCAAACATCTGTGATGATTGAAATACAATGTCTGTCTTCATAATAATTTCAAAGTTTCATAACAGATGTTTGATAATTTCAATCAAACATTGTATTTGATAACAGATGTCTGTCTTCACAGATGTTTGATTGAAATACACTTTGTTTTATAATATTTTAGCTGATGTTTGATTAGTTTTATAATCAAACATCTGTGATGATTATAAGATGTTTGAAAGTTTATTATTAGATCAAAGTTTCAATCATTACAGATGTTTGATTACATGTTTGAAAGTTTATTATTAGATCAATGTTTCAATCATCACAGATGTGTTCAACAAAGTTTATATTAGATGTTTGATTAGTTTAATAATTTTATTATTAGTTTTATAATATTTTAGCTGATGTTTGATCTTATAAACATCTGTGATTAGTTTTAGACATCACAGATGTTTGAATTTGTTTGATGGTTTATTTCAACAGTTTCTACAGTTTATTAGTTGATGTTTGATCTTATAAAATTATTATTCTAAAATCATTCTATTTGAATTTCATTTTTGATTCTCATAGAATGGAGGTTGATTCAAATGGTGGTGACAATCCTTCAGTAAATGAGGGTGAACAAGTTGAATCTGATTTCCGATCCTTTCAAAAACAAGTTGAAGAACCGAAGAAGGGTATGTGTTTTAGCTCAAGGGAAGAAGTGTACACATTTTATGCCACATATGCTAAGCATGTTGGCTTTTCTATAGCTCATAGAGCACAACATTTTGGAGATGATGGCGAATTAAAAAACTTTGCAATTGAATGTTCTTGAGCGGGAGAGAGAAAAAAGAAATCAGAAGTGAACCCTTTGAAGCCATCTTTGTCCACAAAAATTGGTTGCAAAGCAAGGGTACGAGGTACTCTACAAAAGAATGGGACATATATGTTAACCACAGTTAACCTTGAGCATAATCATGATTTGATTCCCACCAACTCTCTTCATTTTGCAATGAATAAGAAAATTCGTACTCCTGTGAAGAGAATATTAGAAATCAATGATCAAGTAGGGATTGCGGTGTCTAAGAACTATCATTCAATGGTTGTTGAAGCAGGGGGATACGAGTCATTGACATTTGATGAGCGAGATGCAAGGAATTACATTAATAGAGATAGAAGATTAAGGCTTAGTGAAGGTGATGCCGAATCACTTCAAAGTTATTTTATAAGGATGCAAGCACAGGGTGAGAAATTCTTTTATGTGATTGATGTTGATGAGGAGTTTCGCATTAGAAACTTGTTTTGGGCTGATGCAAGGAGTCGGGCTATGTATGAATCATTTGGAGATGTTGTTTCATTTGATATAACTTATTTGACGAACAAATATGACATGCCATTTGCTCCATTTGTAGGAGTCAATCACCATGGACAGTCCATTTTGCTTGGTTGTGGATTGTTATCTAGTGAAGACACCGACACATTTGTTTGGCTATTCAAGTCGTGGTTAAGTTGCATGTCAAATAAACCTCAAAAAGCTATCATAACTGATCAGTGCAGAGCTATGCAAAATGCTATAGAAATTGTCTTTCCACAGGCCCGGCATCGATGGTGCTTATGGCATGTAATGAAGAAAATACCGGAGAAGTTGAAAGGATATGCTCAATATGAACCCATGAAGTTGGCTATGCAAAATGCAATTTATGATTATTTGACAAGAGATGAATTTGAGGAAAAATGGGAAGAGATGCTTACTAAATTCAATCTTTATGATAATGAGTGGTTGGGGATACTATATCATGAGTGGCATCGATGGGTTCCTGTATATGTTAAAGACATTTTTTGGGCTGGCATGTCAACAACACAACGAAGTGAAAGCATGAATGCTTTTTTTGATGGATATGTCAACCTGAAGACTACATTAAAACAATTTGTTGAACAAGATGACAATGTGTTGAGAAGTAAGGTAGAGAAAGAGAAGAAATCAGACTTCAAGTCTCGACACAAATTGTTTGATTGTCTAACTATATATGGCTTTGAGAAGTAATTTCAACAAGCCTACACCAATGCAAAATTCAAATAAGTTCAAGGAGAGTTGAAGAGATTAGTGTACTGTCAAGCCTTGATTGTGAAAGAGGAGGGAGCAATTTGTACATATAATGTCCAAGAAGTGATGGTAGTTTGTGACAAGATAAAGCATGTGGACTTTGTTGTGTATTTTAATTCAATTGAATGTGAAGTTCAATGTATGTGTCGGTTGTTTCAGTTTAGAGGCATTATGTGTGCTCACTCACTCGCGGTGCTTGTGAGAAGGTGCATAAATGAGGTGCTAAGTAAGTACATTTTGCCACGTTGGAGGAAAGATTTGGTTCGAGAGTACACATGCATCAAAACCACGTACTCTGGCTTTGGGGATGATTTCAATACAAGTTGTTATGAGAGGATGAACAAGAAATTGATCGCCATTATACAACTTGCTGGTAATTCGAAAGGGAAAATTAAAATTATAGACCTTGGGTTGGATGAAATGAAGGATAGAGTCATGCATGATGAATCGGGTGATGGGAGTAATTTACCACATTCTAATAATAGGATACCATATTCTACAAAAAGTCCAATTGCCACCGGTTATACATCGGGTGCTAGTACGAGGAAGGTGGTTAGTCCTTTGGTTGTTCGGCGAAGAGGCCGTCCAGTAACGAAACAAAAGGTTGCCAAAGTAGATCAAATAGTGAATCGGTTCAAGGCAACCGCAAAAAAACAAACAAAAGCAAAGGTAAATTGTATATTGAATTGAACTTGTTTTTTATTTTTTTCAACAAACTCTTTTGAAGTACATTTTTACAAACTCTTGAACCAATATAGGCTGTTAAGGTGCTTCAATTTGAAGCTCAAGCTCAAGTTCAAGCTCAAGCTCAAGCTCAAGCTTATACATCATATTATCCTTATATGGTTGGCATGCAAAATAGTGTGTATGCACCGGTATGTGTTCATAAGACGACTTCACGTCAATTTTTTGTTTTCATTTACAAATATTTTGTAACATGTATTTTTTTACTTCAATTATGACAGGTCGTAAATGCTATTTGAGGCACATCTCTTATCCCATCGGACTTTGTAAGCAGCACACCGAGAAGTTTGATGAGTGCTCCAACTCAAATGTTTGGCTCTGGATCTCTAACCCCATCGGTTTCTAATTCATGCACACTGGGAATGAATGATGGACATTGCACAGCGCGAATGAATGATGGAGATTGTAGAAATGTTTAACTAGTTTATTGAACATTGACATTTTGTTTTTGAGATTGAAAGTTATTATGTTAAGTCCCATGTTATATGTGTAACACATGTTATGTATGAATTTGCAAGATTGGTTATTATTAAGTCCCACTTTATTGGTTATGCAAGATTGGTGTCTGAGTTCATGGTTTATTTTCAGTTCACAGTTGATGGTTTAAAAAAATCTGTAAAAAAATCTGTTTCATTTTGCTATTTTGACAGTATTTGAGCATTTTGACAGTGTTTGAGCATGATTTTTTGAGAGTTCATGCAAAAACTCAGTTGACAGTTCATGGTTTAAGAATCTGTAAGAAAAATCTGTTTTTGAAATTGCTATTTTGACAATATTTTAGCCAAAATCTGATTTTTTTTCAGTTCATGGTTCAACCTGCCAAACTGTCTTTAAAAATCTGCCTTTGAAAATCTGAAAATCTATTTTTTAGTTTTCTATTTTGACAGTATTTCAGCCAGAATATGATTTTTTCAGTTCATGGTTCAAACTGCCAAAATTTGTTATTGTTCATGCTGAAACAGTCATGGTTGATGCTCAAATCTGTATGAAATCTGTTAAAAAACCTATCTCTAAAAAAATATGTCATGGTTCATACACAAACTGTGCTGGTTCATGGTCAAATCTGTAAAACATATGTAAAAAAACCTGTCTGTAAAAAATTCTGTCATGGTTCATGCTCAAACTGTCATGGTTCATGCTGAAACCTGTTTTGAATCTATCATGGTTCATGGTCAACAATTGATGGTTCATGCTGAAATCTGTTTAAAACATGTCATGGTTCATGGTCAACAATTGATGGTTCATGCTGAAATCTGTGTAAAATCTGTCATGGTTCATGCTCAACATCTTCATTCCACAACAAACCTGTTTCAAAGCTGTCATGGTTTAAAATCTGTCATGGGTCATGGTTCAGTTCATGGTTCACATCTTCATTCCACAACAATTCCACAACATCTTCATTCCACAACAAACCTGTTTCAAATCTGTTATGGTTTAAAATCTGTTATAGATCATGGTTCAATTCATGCTTCATATTTTCATTCCACAACAATTCCACAATAACACATCTTCATTGCAGAACAATTCCACAATACCACATCTTCATTCAACAATTCAACAATAACAATTCAACAATTCATTTCCATTCCACTCAAAAATTCAACAATTCACAACAAAACATATTCCATTCCACAAAACATATTCAACAATACATATTCCATTCCACAACAAAACATAGTTCAATCTACTTCTACTTCTACTTCTACTTCTAACTAGCATTTGTAACAAGTCCGCGAGGGACCTCGCTACAGATCGGACTCGATTTGTGCCACGTTTCTAAATCTTGAACCAAAGAGTCCAAATCCGGCAAATCGTTTTGAAAACAGATTTTTTGAAAGAAGTGCCAAACATGGACTGCTTTGCTAGATACAGAGTCGCCACCTAAATATTTTATAATGGGAAATTTAGGAAACCCCGACTCGGTGCCAAAGGCCACGTGTCCGTCATCACCAAAGTTGCCTCGGCTCGGGAACTTGGGTACGATTGGGGAAGGTCACTTTGTGAGCACCCCCGCTCGCCCGGTCAAAGACCGGCCTCTACTAACCATGATATCTGTTTTTGAAAACATTGTGTGTTCTTATTCCGGTTATTAGCCTAGGTTACTATGTGATGCGCACATCATACAAGTATAGGCCGAGTCGCCTGAATTGGAACAAAACATTTCATGTTTGTTTTTGAAAGATGGTTTGCTACCCGCAGGTAGGCTTAAGATGCAGATTTTGCCACTCTCGGGTGGGCTTAGAAAACATGGTGTTGCCACTATCTAGTGGGCTTAAAACAAACAATCAATGCATTATTCCAATTCAGATAACTCAACCTCCACCCACAGGCATTCAGGCAGTTATATCACATAAGCAAATAGCCTCATGGCAAGCATGCTATTCATGGCAGTCACTCACACACATGCAAGGATGCTAAAGCATAAAAACTCACCGAGTACTCCAAGCCAAAACAGAAACTACATTAGAAATCATGCATGATCCTAAGTATACTGAAATGCCTAATGCAACACATGCAAAAATGCAAACTATAGCAGGTTCGGCTATTCTAAACATGGCATATGATGATGCTACAACTAACACGTATTCAATTTGGAATTGAAATACAAATGCAGTTTGTATGATGTGCCGAGCCCGGTGCGTGCAAAACAGATGAATGATGCAAACATGCTGTCATACTGTATGCTAATTGAAATATGCCCTATATCTAACCATCATAAACTGGTAAATAAAAGGGAAGAAAGACGTGGGGTTGGAAGACATACATCACACACACTCACACTTATTACAGTTATGCCCTCGTGCAGAGGGTCCAAATAAATATACAGTCCCGAATGAAAGAATAATACAGTCCAAAATATTACAGTCCCAAATAATATACAAATTCCTAATTAATTAACAAATTAAATAAGAAAACTGCAAACTGGCATGCAAGCTAGGGACTGCCTTGATTCTGATGAATGATGTACGTTGGAGCTGCCTTGCGCGGAAATCCACTGGGATGCCCCAATTAGCCTTTGTTTTGCAATGTTTCTCGAAATGCGCGCCAGGTCTCGGAAGACTGCTGATTCTTCATTTTGCTGCAACAGAGAGCAGGAAAGGGGCATAGCAATGTATTTCACAGATATATGCATGCCTCGATCCTCGTGCCACCAATCACGCATATCAATGCATAATGGCCGAGGAGCCGAATTGCACAACTCAATATAGGATGAATGCATATGAATGCTACAACAAAACCTAACTCCATCATGAATAATCCGGAGTGTCGGTGACTTGGGAATTGAGATCCGTTCCGTCACTCGGAGTACGGAACGTACCTCGTTTCCCGTGCCCGGGCTAACTCCTATCCCGAACACGATGCAATATGCATGATATGCATGAAATGCAACTAAGATACAACCCTAACATACACAATGCTATGAAAATGAGATATCTCAGAATGCGTGCACACGGGCACGCAAACCGAGGAAATGATCCTAAGGCATAAAATGGCATACTCAATACAATTGGACTTACACTAACATGAGAGGGCCTCAGCCACACTCACATAAGAGGCCGTCGGATAAAAAAGAAGTGCCTCGCAATGCGTGCACACGGGCACGCAAACCGAGACAATGACATAAAGGCATGAAATGACCTGAAATATGATATGCAATGAGACTAAAATGAGATGTCTCGAAATGCGTGCCCACAGGCACGCAAACCGAGAAAATGGCATACGCAATGCAATGATGCTAAAATGACATACAGAATGCAAAGTGGACTTACACTGACATGAGAGAGCCTCAGCCACACTCACATAAGAGGCCATCGGATGAAAATGAAGCGCCTCGAAATGCGTGCACACGGGCACGCAAACCGAGGCAATGGCATACGGAATGCGAGGATGCTAAAATGACATACAGAATGCAAAGTGGACTTACACTGACGTGAGTGGACCTCAGCCACACTCACATAAGAGGCCGTCGGATAAAAAAGAAGCGCCTCGAAATGCGTGCACACGGGCACGCAAACCGAGGCAATGGCCCGAAGGCATGGAATGACATGCGAAATGAAATGAGGGCTTACACCAACATGAGAGGGCCTCAGCCGCACTCACATAGGACACCGGGAGATGAAAATGAGATGCCTCGAAATGCGTGCACACGGGCACGCAAACCGAGAAATGGCCCGAAGGCATGGAATGACATGCGAAGTGAGACATGATATATGGAATATGGGACATGCAAATTTCAGCAGCCAAGATGATGCAAAAACAGCCCCCGAATTATAGCAAAATTATACTCGATGCCCGAAATAAGTCCCGAAATGCCATGGAGTGGCCTACAGCTATGTCAAACATGCACAATATGGACATGAAGTGTAAAGAAAGATGCTAGGCAGTCCCTAAACTAGCATTTTTTCAGTACAAAGCATGACCAAACAACAATCATAGATGGGGCAAAAACAGCATGCAAAAATGGGGGAAAAAAGAGAAATAATGAAGTAAATGGTATATGCAATGCTCAAACTGAAAAATACAGTTCTACAACACTGAAGAGGGACCAAAAATATGAACATTTACAGTAGATGACAACCCCCAAAACAGTATGTAGATATGCTCAACATAGCATGCAAAATATGAGCCAAAAGAGGGCATAACATGAAGTAGGCCAAACATTCATCCAACAAGAAAAGACCCTTAATGAAATATGTCCAGGGGGTCAAAACATGACCCATTTCAGTTCTGAGGATGGCCCAAAAACAGAAGTAAAATAGGCTAACAAAGCATGCAAGAATGGGAGCCAAAGAGGGATATAAAGACAAGCACAACATGGAGACCCCCAACAAGGTTGATCCCTTCTACAATGTTGTAGAGGGATCCAAAACAAGCCTACTCACAGTTCATGACATGCTCCAAAACAAATTGCATGTAGGTCAAACAAATCATGCAAACTTACGGTAAATATGAGAGATTATGAAGCAAGTGCATGATAGAGAGGCCAAACAGGGTTGAGCCCTTCTTCAATGTTGAAGAGAGGCTCAACATAGGCCCACTCAAAGTTTATATTATGCTCGAAAACAGATCACATGTAGGCCAAATATACAATGCAAAATATGGACCAAATAGGGGCTATAAAGAGAGGTCATGCATGGAAGCACCAAACAAGGTTGAGCCCTTCTAAAATGTTGTATAGGAGCTCAAAATAAGCTCAATCACAGTTTATGGAATGCTCCAAAAACAAATGTACATGAGCTAAAAATAGCATGCAAGTTTACGGTAAATATGATGGATATTGAAGCAAGTAGTATGTAGAAGCTCCAAACAAGGTTGAGCCCTTCTACAATGTTGTAGAGGGGCTCAAAATAAGCCTAAAATCAGTTAGGGTCGGAGCCCAAAACCTCAAGAAAATAGGGTAGAAAAATGAAGCAAAAATAAGCTCAAAAAGGGTAAAAGAGTACTCACCCTTGAAGACAAGACTTTTGTTGCTTCTTGGCTTGAATTTGTTGCTTCTTAGCCTTTGAAAAACCTTCCTTTGCTGCTGGAATGGAAGTGGTGATGGTGAGGCTTGGTGTTGATGAACAAATGAGGCTAACACTTGAAGTTTTTGGAGGTTTTTGGATAGGGAGATGTAGGCAAATGCTTAGGAGCTCTTCTAGGAAGTTTTTTTAACCCTAATGAAGGAGTTGGCCAGCCACTTATAAAGGCCAAAAAGGGGGTGTAAAAGAGGAGGGAAATGCACCCAAGCTTTCCCTCCCAAAATATCCCCCGGATGCCCAGATATTTTGAAGAAACAGCCATACAGCTGTAATGAACACAGAGTGAGGATGCAGGCCGGCTAGCTGCTTTTGCTGGAGGTGGCCGGCCGGCCAAGGGCAAAAATGGGAAGTGAAAATTGCTGGCCGAGCACCAAAGGGTAGTGTCCTCCCATGTGTGTACAACAAGGCCCTGTGGTTGGAATTTGGCAACTCTGAACTAAGAGAGACAACAAGCCACTTAAAAGAGGGGTTCAAAAGGGTCAATGAGGATTACTGGACGAGCACCATTTTTTAGGGTCCTCCCATGTGTGTACAACACAAATATGTGGTTTTGGCTCAAAGAAAATGGCCCTAGGGTGTTCAACATTAGCCCGGAAGTGAGAAAAACGGGCGTCGGGGGGCGCCGGAGGAGCATAGCTGGTTGTTTGAGACAATTACTGTCCTCCCACCCTCCAGTGACCTTCCTTATGGTAAAACAGAGGTACCTGCCAAAAATGAACGAAAACCAATGCAAAACGAATGCTCGGGGGCCAAAACACGCAGTTCGGGGTCCCGAAAACCGGCTGTTAAGCACCGAAATTGGTGTTTGGCCACGAAGTGGGTATCTAAGACCCCAGTGTCCCTTGTTAGGGAGTAAATGAGGTGCATGCCAAAAACCGGAGGTATCGGAGATGGTTGGGTGGTCCCGAACCGAGGCACACGGCCTGACGGTTCCGAAAACCGGTAACCGGGCTTCGAAAAGGGCAAAATGGCCTACGGCCATGAAACGTAGCCCACGGCCACTGGGAGATAGTTTACGGGACCTCTCCCTCCCCTCAAGAAAGAAAACAGAGAAAATCGAGTCTGGTTCGCAAACCGAGACAAGGCAGAGAAGAGGGTTCGGAAGTCCGGAGGCAAGGCTCACGGCCGCGACTCTGAGACTTCTGAACGAGCACAATATGCAACATCACCGAGCGCTCAATCGGTGACGTCTGAGTCTTAAGGTCGGTCAAAAATGGGGTGTCTACAGCATTACATCTTCATAAGTAATAACACGCCAATTACAAGCAAGACAAACATCAGAAATTCTAATTTTTGCATCTTTGCACTAACAAAGGTAAATTGTTCCGTCATAGATCTTTGTTGTTCGGTCATAGCTCCAAGTTGTTCCGTCATAGATCTTTGTTGTTCGGTTATAGCTCGAACTTGTTTCGTCATAGATCTTAGCAGTTCTCTTTCTACTTGTCTTGGAATTTCTTGATCTCCACATTCTGAATTCATAGGCGCACACCATCCAATGAAAATACCACAACCATTACAAGAGTAGAATAACTTGTTTTTGTTTCGATCGGTCTCAGAAATTTGAATCATGGGCTTTTTCTTACATGTAGGACAATTTTTGTTGAAGTACATCAACCGATCTGAGCTACTGGAGTTGACAGTTGAACTTAACATCTACAATAACAAGTTATCCTCATTAAGTGAAAATTGAATCAAAAAGTGAACTCAATAGTCTCATATGGGAATAGTCTCAAATTGAATCAAAAAGTGAAAATTCAAACACTGTCAGTTTGAATTTGAACTCATACAAGTTACATTTTATGTGCATTGGGCTAGTTACATTTTTGAACTATAAGTGAAATTTGAACATTGACACCTTCTATGAGTTAAAACACTGTCAGTTTAAATTTGAACTCAATTTCGCAAATGAGTTCAAATTCAAGTTCAAATTCATTTTCCAAATTCAAATGAGTTCAAACTCATTTCACTTACAGTTTGAATTTGAACTCATTTCACTTACACTGTTTGAATTTGAAATTGAACATTGACAACTTGAACTTGAATTTGAACTCAATTTGAACTCATACTGAACTCAATTTCAACTTGAACTTGAATTTTAACTCATTTGACACAGTTTGAATTTGAACTCATTTGAACTTGTTTTTGAGATTGATAGTGTTTGAGTTCAAATTCAAACTAAGCCCAATATTCACTTACATTTTTCCAATTTGAATTCATACCAGTTACATTTTCCAATTCACTGACATTTTCAACTCCATTTTCTCACTGAACTCATATAAGTTCAGTGAATAGTCTCAAATTGAATATGAGACTATAACTTTTTTTAGCAAAATGTAATCCCATACTCAAACACTGTCAATTCACTGAAATTGCTCAATTTAAGTTCAATTCAAGTGAATATGACTGAACATTTTACATTTTCCAGTCTCAAGTGAATATTCAATATAAGTTCAATTCAATTCAAGTGAATATTCACTTACATTTTCTAGTCTCAGTTATGTATAAGTTTAGTGAATATGATTTAAGTTCAATTCAATCTCAGATTATGTAAAATTGCTCAATTTCAAAAATTTCAAAAATTTGATTTCAAAAATTTGATTCAACAAATTTCAATTTCAGAAATTTGATTCAACAAATGTGCTCAAGTTCATGCTCAATTTCAGAAATTTCAACAACATATAGATTACCTCAAGTTCAACAACATTTTCCAGTCTCAGTTATGTATAAGTTTAGTGAATATGATTTAAGTTCAATTCAATCTCAGATTATGTAAAATTGCTCAATTTCAGAAATTTCAGAAATTTGATTCAACAAATTTCAATTTCAGAAATTTGATTTCAGAAATTTGATTCAACAAATGTGCTCAAGTTCATGCTCAATTTCAAAAATTTCAACAACATATAGATTACCTCAAGTTCATTAGGGAAAAATCAGTGTACGTGGGTTTATCGAACAACATATAGATTACTTCAACTTGGGGATGACAACATATAATTTCAAGTTCTGAAATTGAGCATGAACAGAAATTAGGGCATCAACAACATATATATTACCTCAACTTGGGGATGACAATTTCTGAAATTTCTGAAATTGGCAAAATTAGGGCAAAATCAACATATATATACACACCAGATTGAAATAGAGGGAGTCTGGAGGACAGAGTAGGACCTGTCGTCGGGGCGTGAAGGGGAGGAGGGGGTTCGTCGAATGAGATGGAAAGGGAGGGAGAGAGAGAGTGCGTCGGGCGTCGCAGTCAAGGACGTCGGAGTGAAAGGGAGGATTTGAGGGAGTCGGCCGTCGGAGTTGGGAGTTGGAGCTGTCCGTCGAGTTCAGGAGTCGTTCTGCCTCTCGATCGCCATTGTCATAGAGCTATATTTTCCTGTTCAAAAATGTTTTTGAATTCTAAAAGAGGGGCGTCGGCTTTGTATGTCACGTGACCCATCACGCGCTGTCCAGCTCAGAAGGGGTCGAGGGGGTCTTATTTTGAGGGGGTCGGAAACATTTTTCTAACTTCACAATGGATGTCAGGAAAAAAATAATAAATATTATAAATATTAATAATTTTAATTTTTAAACATTACCACTAAATAGTAATTCCCCATCAATTTTAAATTAGATTCTTTAACAGAATTTAGCATTGCCCATCAGTCTTGTCAACGAAAGATTGATCTGGGTTGAATTCTCAAAGATTGCATCAATATGAAACATTCCACTTGTACATATACGTCGGTGACAAACATCTAAAACAAATTTGTCAAATTAAACAACAATCCAAATAAGAATTAGAAAAAAAATATTCAAAAAAATGTATAAATGTTTAAAAAGTAAGAATCAGATTAATTTTGAGTCTAACTCACGTCATACTAAATTTAAATTTATATTATACATTTAAATTAGAAAATACTTTTTTTAATATCTAAAAGTTTTGTAATATGAAAAATCCCAAGTTTATGCACATGTTACATAGTGGTGCTTTATTTTATTTTTGTTATTTTATTTTAAGATTTGATTTATATAAGATATTAAAATGAAACCCAATAAATTACAATCATATTAATAAAATACAATACGAACTTTTTACAAAGAAACTCCCATGTTTCATAGTGGTGTTTAAGAATGATATCTACAGAGATTTTGTGCAAAAATATATGGCAAGATAAGGAATCACACAAACTGTGCAATCTATGTCGTTAAGATTTTGGCAGAATAATTTGAGTGATGATTAAAGAACAAAACATGTGAGAATTTAAGTCTAAATGGGTTTTAATCAACTTGTGAATGACATTTTGTTCTACAAATTGAAGTGACAAAACATTTGTGAGAACTTTTTGTTGTATGCTATGCTTTTGGGATTTTGGGTGTCACATAATTTCTTTATATTTATTTTCAAAATTATACTTATCATTCATTTTAATATAAATATAAAAAAATTATATAGTTATAATTATTGAATAAATTTGATTTCTTTAATAAATAATATATGCATATATAAGGCTAAATATGAATGTCACTAATTTTCAAAATAAACTTCGTGACCATACTCGACGATCCAGTCTATCTACAAGATTATAGAGAAGCTACTTCTTTCCAATGATTGGCCCTGTTTATTGTAACTTATTTAATTGTTCTTATAGATGTATATTGAGAATTTATGTCAGGATGCTAGGTGAAACTTCTATTAATTGTAACTTATGAGATGAAAATATTTTAAATAAGTTGAAAAAAAATTAATTATCTAAAAGAATGAGAAGAGTATTTTTTAGTTGCTTATTAAAACTTTCAAATTGAGAAAAATTGCACCAAACAAACAAAACATGTGAAAATTAGTTTATGGTTAAATGAGTGGTATTGATACAACTTGTGAATGGCATTTTGTTCTAAAATTGAAGTGACAAAACATTTGTGTGAGAATTTTTGTTCTATGCTTTTGGATTTTGGATGTAGATCTAGACAAGGAATAAAGGTGATGAGAACGAAAAATGTTCCTCAATCTTTTTCACATTTCTTTCCCTCTTTTTTTTAATATAAAGGAATATAACTAATGAGAGAGCGATTTGTACAATTTTGTGTACCTCTCACCAATCTTTGTGTATGCCAAGAACCGATCTCGCATTCTTCTTTATCTTTTTTTGTTTTTTGTTTTTCTTTTTGAGCAGCGCATTCTTCTTTATCTTATTTGTGTAAAGTTGACATTCTTTGCACAAGTAGACCCATGCTCTCTCTCTCTCTCTCTCTCTCTCAGTTGTATCCATATACCAATGTTGGGTGTATCTTCTAGACTCACATTTGCCTTATCCCCACATTTTCATGTATGGTGTGCTTGAATGTTTAGATAATTTGATATTCATGGTGTATAGTGTACACATATATCAAGAATGAAGTACATTGGGCTCTTTTGGGAACACACTAAAAAAATCAATTTTTTGGCTTTTCAGCTCTTTTAGTCAAAAAAGTCAGCTGTTTTACTCAAAACAACCCAGTTTTTTGCTAAAAAAATCACCAAAAAAGTCAAAAAGTCAACTTTTTACCAACTTTCCAAAACACCCCATTGAATTTAAGGGTAAGTTACAATATTGGGTCCCTTTAGTTTGTCCACTATAATTTTAATTTTATCAATTTAAATATTATATTTTTAATTAAATTTTAACATGATTCATCAGTTAGTTGTTGTTAGCATTTTAGACTTAAAAAAATAAAATAAAAATGAAAGAGTAAGAAGTTACATGCAACTCATATAGACATTTTAACAATTCCAGCCTAAGAAATAAAATTGAATTAATTACACTAGTTATTTCAATAATTTCTTTTGATTTTTTACATTGGTCCCTCTAGTTTTATGTGTATAATTTTTTTTAATGACAATTGATAGAGGGATCACATTAAGATACAATTGGAATTAAAATTATGAGGATTAAAATGAAATCTCTCTAAAATTATTGAAAACAATGATATAATTTATTTTTGAATTAACTTGAGCTAACTCATTTCATTAAAACCCTGCATCTCACTTGGAATACCACATCATATTATATATTATTGACTAATAAATAATATTAAATTGAGATTGGATACATATGCATGTATAATAGAACATGTAGATATACTCCCTTCAGATTTCAGGTTCAACTTTTACTAAGTGCTATCAACTCTTTTGGACTACATCCACGGATTCTGCTCGAGATTTTCCCGATCCACGTGGAATAGGTGTTTTGTGTGAATTTCAAAATTAGTCGAGGTGCGCATAAACTGTTCCGAATACTTGGTCATAAAATAAAAAATAAAAAAATAGTATATGCATACATTTGTATAGTAAGCATGCAAAAGATTCGAGTTGGTGACGATAAAGCCCAAAAAAAGTGAAGTAGCTTTCGAATTGATGAGATTTCTCCAGAGAGACATGGCATTCACGTGAAATATATATTAAAACTCTATAAACATTTCAATGAACTATTACATAACTAGGATATTAGTGAAAACATCATTACCAAATTTTTTTAGGGAGAATTACAATTAAGTGTAGGTTTTTAAAAGTAATTTCAAATAAGTGATAAAATTTATGAACATTAATAATTAATTTTTTTTTTTATACGAATTGGTAGTTGTTTTAAGAAAACACCACTTAATTGCATTTTTCCTTTTTTAAAAAAATATTATATATAGGGATTAATTTGTGACTTACTGGTAAATTTAAAGGTATGTTTGTATACACATTTTGATAAAAACATCTAGATGTTCACAGATATATATAATTATATATTTATATAAATATAAAGTAGTAAAAAAATAAAAATAAAGGCATAAAGTAGAGAATAATGGTTTTGGGACCTCACAGCATATGTTTCCTTTCTATGTACGGCCATTCTTCTGTCCTCATTAGAAAGAATTTATTAAAAAAATATATATAAAAAAATGTCATTGTCAATTGTCACACAAGTTTGTGTGTTGGGAAAAAAATCGCAACTAAAAATTATTCTTGATATATTGGTAATGTCTTAACTCACAAGATCTCAAAATTAGTAGGTTGATTTGAGTATTTGTTCGTATCGAACTAATGAGTAAGGTGGATTGTAAATTCTAACATATTGTACAAATATATTTTAAAATCATAAAACTTTATTTTGTAATAGTGAGCTGCAGATTGCAAAATAAGAGAAATGGTTGATTAGATACATGTACGTTTAGGAAGCGATATTGAGGGGACATAGACTTTGAGGAGGATAGGAGTAAAAAATGGGCAGATCTATTTAGGATTGGAATAATTAATTTATGTAAGTATTGGCTGGTTGGATTGGTTAATTAGGTGGGTTGAAAATTTTAAGCTATACACAGCCTAATTTGTATAAGTTTAGTATGCAAACCAATCAATCCAAACCGCTAATACGCTCAAACCATGGGTGTGTTTTCAATAATAGAAAACAATCTAATCTTTATGCCACACAAAATGTTATTTTGGAATTTTGAAAAATTATGTTTTCACAAAAATGAAAACAAAATAAATTTTTTGTGTGTGTTTTCTAACTTTTCATTGTTTTGTGTTAAAAAACATGAAATTAAAAAAAATATATGAAAACACTAGTTGTTGTTGTTGTTGTTGTTTTTTGTTTTTGTTTTTGTTTTTGTTTTTTCCTTTATGAGAACCAAGGAGAATAGGGAAAGAGAAGTTGCATTCTCATTAATAAGACTCGAACCCAACCATTACACTTGATAAGAGAACACCTCAATCACTCGACCAACTCCTTAGCCTTCCAAATTAATTGAAAATATTACACTTGATAAGACTCGAACCCAAACATTACACTTGATAAGAGAACACCTCAATCACCATGCCAACTCCTTAGTCTTCCAAATTACTTGAAAATATCAATGTTCTTGCAAAGCCTCAAACACATCCTTTGAGTTAAAAAAAAAAAAAAAAAAAAAAAAAAAAAAAAAAAAAAAATCATATGAAAAGGCTTAATTTGAAATTTAAGCTGTAACTTGCATCATACATTATAATTAAATTCAAACAAGTCATAAAGGGGTGATTTGTTTGAGTATGAAATGGTCCTTATCATAATCCAAGTCAATCCCACCTACTTTGAATTGAATCCATATATAATTTGGAAGATCAACGGTTCACCAATCATGACCTAATTATATTTTAGTATTAGTTGTTTGTTGATGTCATGAAACATAAGACAAATGTTGAAAATATTAATAATAGCTTAAGTGTATAAATGAATCAGTAGTTTATAATTCTGCATGGTATTAAAGTAGACAACAAATTCTGAGTTCAAACCTCACCGCTTGTCTACTCGATAATTATAATATTTTCACGTATTTTGCCTGCTTATGAAGAAAACTCTGATCACACATGACATCATGTGCTGAAAATATAAATAATAATGTTACTTTTTAATTCAACAACTAATTATAATGAGCTCTTCTAGAGCAAATTTTCTGTAGGTGGACTTTTATAAATCAAGTAAATATATATTATATATTGTCGAACAAAGGGTGTCAAAATATATAATTATTTGATTTATATAAGCTCACCTATAAATAAATAAAAAGAGAAAGCTAAATAATAGGCATAAAATCAATTTAGATCACTCTTTTGATAAAGGGTTGTTGCTAGTATTCCAATTTTTATTTTATTTTTTTCAATTTTTCTCATATGCAACAAAATGGAACATAAGTAATTGATAATATTCTTGAGCAGTACAAATAAGCATGTGTTATCAAAATCAAAGAAGATTTTATCCACATTCTCTTTTCTTTTTTGGCTTTCCTTTTTTTCCCCCCTTCATGAATTAGATGCGAATCGTTGTTAAACAAAAAAAGAAAGAAAAAAAAAAAAAAAAAAACAAGAAAAAAAAAGAAAAGAGAATGACCCAATTGGATAAATCCACTTTCCTTGATATCCAACTCAGATGCCTCCTGGATTGAAAGTAATTTCTAAACAGAATTTATATACATGAAGTACATCTAGAATAATGTTTTTTTTTTTTTTTTTTTTTTTTTTTTTTTTTTTTTTTTTTGAACGGCTGAGAAAATCTTTATTGATGAACAACAAAAAGATGGGATACATCAATAAAGAGGAGCTCAAAGCTAGGACAAGCTCAAAGCTCCGGTTGGTGAGAAACCAACAAGAAGAAAGAAACAAAAAACAAAAGTTGGCTGGACATATCACCAAGCAACCAAGAAGACAGAACAAAACACCTATGAACAACTCAACTCTTCCATCACTTTGTTATGTTTGCTTGCAGTTCATCCCAGTTCACCCTCTTGGATGACAAATCACAAAGTGCAGATCACCCACCCAGCTCCAAAAACAGAACACACCAGGTAACTCCCCTCTGTGTATCACACAGCAACAAAGAGCAGACCCAGGAGACAGCAGTGGAGACATCCATGTTCACCCCACCCACACAGCAAGTCAAAAGCTAACAGGTAAATTTCTTTTATAGGTATGAAAATAACCAAGCATAATACCTATAACCAAGCCCAAATCCCCAGTGACAACTACTCCTCAGTGTGAATTCCTTGTTGCAAAACCCATTACTGATCGTAGCAATACAGATGGTAACACAAAACAGAACAACACAGACCAACTTGACAGCCTTCCCACTCTGATAAAACTGAAAGCCAGCCAAGAGCAGTCCAGATAACAGGGCAGCCTTATTATTACTTTAACCCCCTGGATAGGCCACAGATCAAGCAGAATGCACACCACTCAGCAATGCACCAGAACTGAAAATAGCAGACCAGCATAGCAGCCTCATCCTGCAGTAGAAAACAGAGCTGAGTGTACACCTGAAAATGTTAGAATATAAGCCCAACACTGCTGCTGCAACAAAAATCTCAACCCCGATCACCTAAACAAACTCGAATCTGACTGATATTATACAGAAAATCATTAATGGAGAATGGCCAATCCTTAGATGAGGCCTTCAGCCAAATTGCTAGCCTGATAATAATAGACTCCTTGAGCTCCTCCAAATCTGGTTGAACACCATTAAACAAGCAGTCATTCCGAAGTTTCCATATAGACCACATTGCAACCAGAGGGATAGCAAGCCAAATTCTTCTAACAGCTTTCAAAAGACAGGTGCCATCCCACCAGTTCAGCAAGCCTTCAACAGAACCAGGTACAACCCAAACCAAACCCCACCACTTCACTAAACCAGCCCAGACCTTCCAGATCAGAGGACAAGAAATGAGGACATGTGTAGCAGTTTCAGCCTCTGATTTGCAGAAAATACACTCAGTTGAGACTGCCACACCCAATACTCCAACCCTTTGAAGGAAAGCCGAAGTTTTGATCTTGTGTTTCCAAGCTAGCCACCCAAAAAATTGAACTTTGGGTGGGATATAATTAATCCACACCAGATTACAAGTACTTGCAGCTGCACCAAAACCCAGTTCACAGTTCCTGTACAGAGAAGCAACAAAGGATTGACCTGGATTACAACCTAGCCACCTTGGATGATCCTTAACCCCCAAACTTAACATAGGAGCTTCTGTTAGCAAGGCAGTGAGCCTGATTACCTCCTCAACCTCCCACTGCCTCAAAGCCCTTCTTAGACAAAGGTCCCAAGCCCCAGAGCTACCTTTTTTATCAACAAAAAACTTTACAGAGCCATTCTTCTCAGTAGAGAGTGAAAACAGTCTAGGGAAAGCCTCTTTAAAACAAGTGCCACCACACCACATATCATGCCAAAATCTCACTCTATGCCCATCTCCCACTTTAATTTGAAATTTGTTGGCAAAGAACTGAAATAGATTGGTACTATGCTCTGCCACTGCTATGATATCCCCCCATAACTTAGACCATCTAATACCACCGGATTGGTTTGGAAACCAAGCTCCAACTTCAATTTTATACTTCTGACAAATCACCTTTTTCCACAATGCTTGATCTTCATTAGCAAATCTCCACCACCACTTCAACAATAAGCACGAACTTACCTCTCTAATTCTCCTTATTCCCAACCCACCCTGATTAATGCTCTTGGTAACCTCCTTCCACTGCACTAGGTGAATTTTTCTTTTCAAATCTGTGCCTCCCCATAAGAAGGCTGCTTGGATTTTATCTATTTCCTTGGCCACACCTTCTGGCAACCTGAATAGGGAGAGGTAATACACAGGCAAACTGGACAAAACTGATTTTATGAGAGTCACCCTTCCAGCATAAGATAAGAATCTCCTTTTCCACCCAGCTAGTCTGCCTTTTATCTTATCTAAGACAGGTTGCCAAAATTTCTTCCTGCTTGGAGATGAACCCAGAGGCAAACCCAGAAATTTCAGTGGCAGATTTTGATGTTTACAGTTTAGCACCGAAGCGATATCCTTAAGAGAATTGACTGGAATACCAACCCCACAAATCACACTCTTATGAAAATTGATCTTAAGACCTGAAATCATTTCAAAGCACCTTAGAATTCTTTTAAGGTTCAAAACCTCATCCATATCCGCTTCACAGAAAAGTAAAGAGTCGTCCGCAAATTGCAGATGTGAGACAACCATCCCATTACCTCCAATCTGAACCCCTTTAATCAGGCCTAATTCCCTAGCTCTGTGTAGTAGAACACTAAGCCCTTCTACAGCCAAGTTGAACAGAAAGGGTGATAAGGGATCACCTTGTCTTAGTCCTTTTTGAGGGCTAAACTCTTTGGTTGGTGACCCATTGACAAGAATGGAGATTCTAGCAGTAGAAATACACTCCTTCATCCAACTGATCCATTTAGAGCCAAAGCCAAAACTTGACAGCATGGAAAGCAAATAAACCCAATTGATGGAATCGTAAGCTTTTTCAAAGTCGAGTTTGAGCAACACCCCCTTCTTCTTAGCTTTCTTCCACCCCTCCACAATTTCATTAGCGATCAAAACCCCGTCCAAGATATTTCTACCACTCAAAAAAGCTGATTGGGTTTCACCTATAACATCTGACATAACTAGCTTAAGTCTACGGGTCAGAACCTTGGCCAAAATCTTGTACATCGATCCAATCAGGCTAATCGGCCTATAATCCTTAAGAGTGACTGCCTTGGCCTTCTTCGGAATTAAGGTGATGAATGAGCTGTTCAACCCATAAGCTAATTTACCCAAACTATGGAATTCTTTCATAAACTTCATCACATCTTCTTTGAACACCTTCCAATTCTTTTGTATACACATTAAATTAAAGCCATCAGGACCCGGTGCTTTATTCCCATTACACTCTTTGACTGCTGCCCACAACTCATCTTCCGTGAATTCTGCTTCCAGATGCTGAGAATAGACACTACCCCTGATGCTCTTGAAATTACCAGATAAGCCAGGTCTAACTCTCCATGCTTCTGAGAAGTGCTTTTTAAAGTGAGCCCAAACCGCATCCTTTACCTGCTGAGGATCCTCAACCACCACCCCCTCCACCAGAATAGAATTCAGAGCATTCCTATTCTGTCTACTACTAGCCATCACATGAAAAAATCGAGTATTTCTATCCCCTTTTAAGTTCCACTCCAAACGTGATTTTTGCAGCCAAGACCATTCCAACATTCTACTGAGCCTCCACAGTTCACTACTAGATTCTCTTTTAAGTAACAGCTCTGCTTCCACCAAAGGTCTGACTTCAGCCAACAAATCCAAAGAGTGAAGCTGACTTTCAGCTTCTTTAATTTTTTCTGAGACATTACCAAACACTCCTTTGCTCCATTTCTTTAGTGCTAGCTTCAAGTATTGTAGTTTCCTCTGCAGAGTTACACCTGCACTTCCATTTATCTGGCACTCTAGCCAGACTTTCTCCAGGAATGAAGCAAAGCTGGGATGCAGCAACCAGGCATTATAAAACTTGAAGGGTTTGGGCCCCCAGTCCCTTCCATCTTCCATAAGGAGTAAGGGGCAATGGTCAGAAATATGCCTCGGTAAGCCCCACAGTTTGAACTTAAATCTTTCGATCCACTCAGGACTTAGGAGGAACCTATCAATTTTACTCCACTTATTACCATCAATTGCATTACACCAGGTATATTTCCTACCCAGCATTTGTAACTCAGTCAACTCACACCTATCTATAAAATCGTTGAAGTCTTTCATGCCTCTTTCCCTCCTTGAGCAACCCACTCTTTCATCCACTGATCGAATTTCATTGAAGTCTCCACCCAAGCACCAGGGTTTGGTGAAACTTACTTTCAACCTTACCAGAGTCTCCCATAATTTACTTCTCCTCACAGGATCATTTGGAGCATACACATTAATAATGACACAATCAAAAGAGTTTAGGACTGTACCTGCAAGCAGAATGAACTGCCTATTGCTACAACAATCTGACAGATGAAACACCTCAGGGTCCCATATGCATAGCAGCCCCCCAGCCCTGCCCTCAGCATCTACAACCATGAACTCCATTTTATCTCTATGCCACACTCTTCTGACATCCACTGATGAAAGACTTGCCTTCTTTGTTTCTTGAAAAAATGCCAAATCTATTTTTCTATCAACCAAGATCCTTCTAATTTTTCTCATCTTCTCAAGCCTACCAATCCCCCTGATATTCCAGCTTAACCACTTCATAACAACATATTTGTACTCTTTTATAACACCTCATAGGAGTTCATTAATCTGCCCCTATAACCTCTTCACCAATCCTTTCTATGTCCACCTCCTCCATCCGAACAAGTTGTTGAATTGCTGCTTCATCTTGGCCCATACAATCAACCCCCAACCTTTTACCCAACATAAGAGTTAATTGAGCTTCATGTAGATCTCCTCTGGAGCTGCTGTGCTGCAAATTTTTTGAGGCCGACTTTAGCATGGAAGCAGCTGCCGACCTTACCCCCACTCCTTTGTGGTTGGCTTTACTTGATCCAGCCCCTCCTTGCCCTAGCCTTCTTACAAAACCAGAGAATCCACCCATTGATATGGAGTTTGAAACACCCACTTTCCTTTTCCCGTTATTGTTTGTGGGCTGCATCTTGTTGGACACAGTATTACAAATGGATGCACCAATATAATGACACTCACTGGACTTAGAACCCACCAAATTAGGCCCATGCTCAGCCCATACATTGGGCTGGCTAGACCCAGGATTAAATTGATTAATAATACCTGGCCCAAAAGTCTTGGTTAAGCACGGCTCCTGGCCTAATAGGACCTCCAAGTTAATACCTGGTCTGTCCCTCAAAGCTTCGCACACACTTCTCACAGAACCCGGTGAAAGAGGTTGACCACCTACTAGTAGTGATTCATCATTACACCCCAGCTTTAGTCCTTCTTTTCCTTTCATCATTGACTCTACTTCCCCCTTTTCAATTGCTTTCCCAATGTCTGCTGTACACCTACTTTTGTCAACTTCATACGGCTTCCCCAAGTAATCTGCAGTTTCTTCAACTACTGAGGCCACCAACCAGTTACCTTCCGCAACCATCTCAACTCCTCCCTTCCCCTTAGTTGGTAAAACTCCTTCAACCAACTCGTTAGCTTCACCCATCCCCTCAGCCCCCACATCTGCCAGCTCAGCTTCATCTTTCTCTACTCTGGGTTCGGCAATGGGGTGCACTTCGCCATTAACGTTGGAACTTACATACTCCTCATCGTCCACAACTGGGTTACACTTGCATATGGCTCTTACCTCCTTCACAAGCTGCTCCTCACACACTCTTATGGGATATGCTCTCCCCTTACATTCCAGAGTTAAATTTGAGTTTATCGGCTCCATTAGGCTAGTAGCGATCTTAATCTTCCCGCATCGAAAAGAGACGGGTTCACATGTGTCTCCATCCAGAGCAACCACTTCCCCCCACAGTCTTCCAACTTTTCTGAAGGTATCTGAGTTCCAAAGGTTGAGTGGAACTCCATAGCAGCTCAGCCATACAATCCTTTCTTGCTCTAATTGAAGGTCTGATGACCATTCCTTAATGAACACGCACCAATCTTGAAACCACTCAATAATCTTGGCCTTATTGTTCCTCAAGTCCTCCTTTGACTTGAAAGTCAACACAGCATCTCGACCTCCACCCTCTCTCAGTAGCACCCCCGACAATTCTTTATGTTGGAGTTCTTCCTTAATGGCCAGAACAGAATGCCTTGATTTGAGTCTTAATATCAGGCTTTCAAACAACCAACCATTTCCTATCTCCACCGCATTAACAGTAGTGTTTTGTTGGCCAGCTGGGTTAATACCCTTTAGAGCCTCCACAAACGATCTACTGTCAATGCCTTGATTCCAGCTTTGCTTGAAGTGATTACCTGCTACAGCTTGCCCCTCAAGATTCTTCCTTACTGCAGGTTTCATCCTGTTACTTACACCCTTCTCCTTCCCATAATCTGCATTCTTCACTGATAACTTTCTGTCTTCTATCCAAAGCCCATTTGCCTTTTGGGCAGCCACAGAGGCTGCAATCTGACAGTCAAACCGCACAAAGCCAAATCTTGTATTAAGGACTCTCCTCCTCTTCTGTGGAATGAAAACATCCCTGACCACCCCAAACTTTGAAAACAGCTCATGCAAACCTCGTGGGCTCAAAACTTCAGGGATATTGTCCACGAACAAAGTGAACAAACCTGATCTACTACCTTCTTGTCCTGCACCTTGGTGCCATAACCTTCCTCTCTGCCTCAGAACTGGGATCCACCCTCCTTGATCTACTTCCTCTCTTCCTCTCTGCCTCATCTCTATATCTTAGCTGTCCCTAGAGCTTGCCACTGCAACAAGTAGTCATGATCTACTGGCTGAAAATCCTTTCAGAAGAACGGATGCAACAAAAGAAAAATTATTAAGCGAAGGAATACATCTAGAATAATGTGGTAGTAGTATATTTGTAATTATAAAACATAATGGGTATTTTTACTCAATGAAAAGATCATAAATGCCCTGTTATTGTGTTTAACAATTTTGGGTTCATTTGGGATGTGGATTGATTTTTTGACTTTTTGGTTATTTTAGTCTGGGACTAAAAAATCTCCTTTGGGATAGACTTTTTAGCTTTTTAATTTTTGTGAGAGAAAAAATGAAATGATTATGGTTTAGATGTGACATTTTATATTATTGGGTTAAAAAACATATTTTGTCCTTTTGTGACTATTTTAATCAAAAAGCCCCTTTGTTGGTATAGCATTATCCCAATATAATAATGTTATATACAAATAATTAAATAATTAAAAAAGTTTAAGAATTTTAAAATATCGATCTATAAATTTTGGGAAGAGCTAAAAACGCCAGCTTTTGGCTTTTTACCCATTTTGAGTCACATCATCTCTCACATTTTTTATTTACAAAAAGACAAAATAGACTAAAAAAATCAAAAAATTAACTTTTTACCAACTTCCCCAAACACTTACTTACAATTATGAGAATAACTCCATGCCAATTATTAATTTGTTTAAAAATCAATCACTTAAAACTAGTCCTTGTCACAATTAAGAGATTGTTTGAGGTGATCTAAATAAGTATATTTTTTGACTTTTTACAAAAAAATATGTAAAAAAATAGAAAGATAATGTGACCCAAATAAGTGCACTTATTTAGTTTATGCCAAATAGAGTGTTTTAAAGATTTCTAGTATTTGTATAACAATAGTATATTCATTCACTGATTATTTTTGTCAGAATGTAGAATTAAACAACATAACAGTATTAAAAATGGGGCTTTGCTAGGGATCTCTAATTAGAGCTGCCCTCAAACAGCTCTAATGAGCTGGCATCATTTTAAAAAAAAAGAAAAAAAAGAAAAAAAAAAAGGTAAAGGACAAAACATGAGTAGGAAAAAGACAGTTTAATGCCACTTTAGAGCTCAACTTTTAGAGCTCTCACTCATTTTTGTTAAAAATGTATATGTTAACGCAATAGGTGTATGTAGGTAAATTATATTTTATACCCTTACACTTTACATTAAATCTCACTTTGATTTCTTATTTCTTAATTGTAACCGTGAACCTCTTGCAATTTTAGTTAAATTGCAATGTGATTTTTCTATTAATCTGGTGTTAAATTCAGCAACGGATATGAACAGGAGATTTTTTTTTTTTTTTTTAAATGTATTTTTTCCCCTTCTTGTCCTTCTCTATTTTTCAATGTAATTTTCCTCTGTACTTTCTTTTAAACTCATCCTTCCTTCTATGCCATTTTCTCACCCTTTCCTATCACTCATGGCTACTGCCCATCTTTTTTCCTTCAACCCCATCCATTTTCCATCGGCTCCCCCACCTTCCATCACCACCTGCATCCTTGCTTGCCACCCCACCCTAAAAGGAAGTCGTGAAGTGGTGAGAATGGGTGGGCAGTGGCCATGGGTGGTTAGGGAATAGGCAGGGAAGTGACGGAAAAGGGTGATCAGGTCGATTCAAAAAATATAGTAAAAAGAGAAAATACAGTAAAGAAGTAGAGAAAAAGAGAGAAAATGGAAAAAAAAATTACATTTTTTTGTCTTAAAAAATGACTCATGTCATAAGATAATTGTTATAACGGCAGTGCTGGGGACCCCCAGCACTCCCACCTCCACGTGGGGGGTTGTGAGACCAAGACTAAGGGGTTGTTTGGGATGATCTAAATAAGTATACTTTTTGTCTTTTTACGAAAAGATGTGCAGAAAAGTAGAGATGTGACGTGATGGAAAAAAAGATAAAAAGATGGATTATATAGGAGATGCCAAACCACCCCTAAAAAAAAAAAAAAAATTTGGACTAATCAAAAAACAGTGGAGGTGGTGGGGTCACCCCTATTGGGGGTCTTAGTCTTTTTCCTTGTTATAATTAAACATAAAGAAACTATAGTGAGATTTAGTGAAAGTGTAAAGGTGCAATGTGCAATTTATTCCTTTGAGTACTATATGTGACATTTCTTATGTAGTGTTCTAAACCAATAACATAATAGAAAACTTTATAAGGTAAGATATGAGAATTCATCTTTGTAAGGTAATTAAAAAATAAGAAATGACACGCTTAGTGTAGGCCGTGATTTTTCATTTACCCAAAGCATTACATAAGCAACTGAGCTAGACGTCCAGTTTGGACTACCGATTTGCACCATGTCAGTATTTTTTACAAATCAATGGTCTAAATTTTGTCTACATATATACAAACCCAATAATAGATATCAACAAAAAATCAAACCCAATGTTTATTCTATAAATTGGTAAACAAAATATAAATCATTTTACAAAAAAATACAAATGTGATACACATCCATCCAACCATCGTCTATTTTCCTCAGTCTAAACCCAAATTGGTCAGAAGGCAATCTATTTTCCATTTTCTAGATGGAGTTGAGATTAAGCCAACTCAACATGCAAACGTTATGATAATCATTTCATAGTACAAGAGAATCATATAATTAGAGAGAACTGTTAGTGAATATAACAAGAACAAAACTTCTGACAAAAAGAAAGAGAAAAAAAAAATGCGATTGTCACCATGCAATATATGAAGCCGTACACCATGGGCACGTCTCTATTTCACTAGGCAAAGATTCGTTATCTTCCAACTTTATATCACTCATCACTTTCAACTAATGATCAAAGTGTAAATTTGTGAATATGAAAACAAAACATCTATTGGACCACATTCTCTTATCCCTTCAACTTGCTCTCTCTTTTTTTTTTCTCGAGAAAATTGCTTAACACACTACCCTAGTACCCTCCCCATTCCTATATATATGTTTTCATCTCAAATTCTTCAAACCAAACTCATCAAATCTCACATTCCATTACAACAATTCTCACATCAATCTCTCTAACCCTTTTTAGCATTTTCCAAAAAACTTTTGATTTTCAATGGAGAGGGTGACAAATATGGTGTCCCAAAAACCAGTGGTGATCTTCAGCAATAGCTCATGTTGCATGTGTCACACTATCAAGACCCTCTTGTGTGATTTTGGGGTCAACCCTAATGTTCATGAGCTCGATGAAACGTCGAGAGGGTGGGAGATCGAGCAGGAGCTTTTGCGACGCGGTTGCAACCCAACGGTGCCGGCGGTGTTCATCGGCGGCGAACTTGTTGGCGGAGCTGATGAGATCATGAGCCTCCACCTTAGGCGGGCATTAATCCCAATGCTTAAGCGGGCAGGAGCTTTGTGGGTCTGATGCCATGTCATAACACTTACTCGTGTTCTGTGTTTTATTTGAATACAGAGATATTACGTATCGGGTTTAGTAGCATATATATAGCGAGAGAGCCTACTTTGGTGCTATAATAATTCACAATACTACTAAATAATGTGTAGTAAATCAGCTTTTTTGTAATGTAATCTCTCTTCGAGATTTGCTAATAAAAAAAAGCTGAGTTTACGGTAATTAACTAGTTTCTTATTAATGTCTTTTAAGAGTATTTTATAAATCCATACAATTGAGTCCTTGGGATTCATAAATATTGTGAAAGGAAGTGCTTTGCTTCGGATCATTGCTATTTACTCAAACATGTTCCAAGAACGTCGAGATATTTCAAGGGGAAAAGTTAAGGATTCTGAAATTTTTTTTATGAAAATGATCATGAAAAATTTATGATCTTTGAATTATCTTGATTAATATGTGGTACTATATTCTAAGTGTAATTCAAAGGTCACAAAGCTTTCATGATTATTTTTATGAAAGGTTTTTCATGATACTTAGCATTGCTGTATTTCAAAATCTTTGTTGACACGATCAATGTTAGAGAAAACTCTAAAATTATTTCAATATTAGACCTTGGGCTCGGACATGTATAGCAGTTTTGAAAGTAAGATCTCTCAATGTTCCTACATTTACAAGGAGTAAGAGGGGGCATTTATTAATTACAATATCGAAAATTTTTACAAAAATATTTCACACAATTTTTTACGATTAATTTTGAGAAATATCAAAATAATAATGTTATTTACAACTAGTGTGGATAATATAAAAAAATATGGATATACGTCTTAAAATACATTATAGGGTAAATTACAAATACATCCCCTGAGGTTTGATTAAAATACAAATTGTCCCCGGTGGTTTTGAAAATTACATTCTACCCCTGAGATCTCATAACAAATTGCCCCTTTTATTAATGAATTATCAAGTCAATTAACAGTTTTTAATGATATTAGAAATATGTTTCAATTAATAATTTAGATAATTTTATTATTGTATAGAAGAGCAATTATAAATTTTATTTTTTTAGTTAATTCTGTTAAATAAAAAATACTAACAATGATGTATTTGTAATTTTTCAAACTACAGAGGACAATTTGTATTTTAAACAAACCTCATGGGGTGTATTTGTAATTTACCTTAAATTATATAATGATAAAAAAAAATTTATACAAAATTTGATTAAAAATTCAATATAATAGTAATACCACTTCATCATTAGTATGTAATATTACCAACTAATATTAAATAAATACATAGAGAGTGAACCTTACATGTTAAATGTAATTAACAATCTAATAAATTTCATATATTTATAGTGAGATTATTTATACTTGTATGTCAATAATAATAACATCCCCATTACATTAAAAAATTTTCATAAACAATATGGTTTATAATAGTCTCTTCATTTTTAATCAAAATAATTATTATTGTTCTCATAATTTTTAAAATGTCATTGATATTTCACTCTAATAATATTTTTATAATTTTTTTTATTTAAAATATTTTCTTTATAAAAATCCCAAAATCTAGGGACACGTGACACCCTGCTCGCTAAGTCCCTCGGCCACTGCTTATAAGAAGATTGCTCTCTGGGGTTTCTAGTTTGTGCATGTGTGAGCAAGTTTTCCTCCCCATTCCATTTTCTTCAAAAAAAAGTTTATTTTTCAACACTACTAAAAGGTCTATACAACGCTTTAAAATGCTAATAAAATTGAAAATTATTCACTGTCACATGTGAATAGTTTCTTGACATCAATTTGTTGCTTTTCAAGCCGTCCTAAAATTTCATTTTTGTTGTGGTGGTGTTTGCTTGTGAGAGTAGAAAGTTTCAAACTTTTGTTAGTTCAAACTATTTTTATTCAAGTTGAATTATGCTTAGACAAATCTAAAAGAACAATGTGATGCATATATTGAAAACAGTGAAAGATCAAATTTATCACAACATGGGCACCCAAGGCCAGTGTGGATCAAAACATGATTTCACTTTGAATTGCAGCATATATCTTCAAGATATTATATGATAATAAAAAATGTCCAAAGAGAAGAATCTGACCTTTCTTTTACACATATTGAGGCATGGTTCCTATTTATGGTCCATGCAAAAAGCTAAACATGCAAGCAATATTGATATTGTGGTGAAATGGATTTAAAAATACTCTTTCGTCCAAACAGAACTTTCTAATCCTTTCTTTTTCTCTTACTTTTTCCTCCCATTTCTTTGAGCATGGCTTTTCCTTTTATAATGATTCCTTTAGTTCCCCTCCATAGGCCTACTGCTTTCTGGGCTTTAATCATCCCTGGGCCTTCTGAATATAAAAGGGTGTAATCGGCTCCTTCGGCATTCATAACTTGCTCGTACTTGGCTTCACCCGTCATGGCCGACTTGTATTCAGCCATACGTCGAGCACAAGTCCTAAATAATAATCTTTTTATTCGGCCACCACAATTGCCCCCCCGAACATTCGATTAACATTCGTTTATTCGGCGTGGTCGGTGTCTACTTTTTCAACCCATAGACTTGATGGTCCTCGATTCCTCGATAATCGAGAAAATGGCGCTTGCACGTTTTTTAGTGCTAATGCATCAGAACAGACGCAATATGATATCATCATTGCTTCCCGCCCCTTCGTGTTTTGACATTCATTTAATGCAATTTAAAATCTGTCCCTTCGTATGCATGAACCTTGGTTCTTTGACATTCCTCATTCTGTTCTTCCTTCTTCACAAGACTTCTACGATTTGTAACTCTTGCTTCCTATCGCTCTTTCGCTCTAACTTGTAAATCCCTTATCTCTCTCTTTCTTTTGTTCGCATTCCAGTCCCTTTTTGTATTTTGTTTATTTATCTTCCCTTCCGTCTGGGATAGCGACTAATCTGAAAGCTCTCCTCTTTAAGAAGTGAATCACCGCTTTTTGTCGTCGCTTTTCAATTCCAGATGACATCCAACTGTCCCTCGTTGCAGACAGTGTGGTTAACATGGAAAGGACGGATGCAAACACCATCATTTTTCCTTTTTTGTCAATCGCTTAGGGTGGGGTTTGTTTTCCCTTATGCCCATTCCTTAGGACGGTCCTGCGCTACTGGGGCCTCTTGTCTTCTCAACCCAATGTGAACTTTTATCTCATAATCATGGGTTTGGTAGAATTGAACCGCCTACTTGGGCTCAACCTAGGGTTTCCGGCTATTCGACATTGCTATGTTATGGCGAAGTCAACCGGTCGCTAGGGCCGTTATTTTCTCAGAGCCAAGGATATAGATCACCACTTTGTGACTATGCTTGTCAGCTCTGGAAAAAGAGTTGACGATGTTATGGTCGCCGTTCGAGGCAATTGGGAATTCGGCGAATGAGAGGATCGCCAAGACCCTGTGTCAAGACGGAAAGGCGAGTCAGGTGGCCATCAGTTGGTTTATAATAAGATTTATTTGGCTAAAAAATACGATGCTGACCCAATTTGTTGTGTGTAGGTAACGACTTAAAAAGAGCCCTCCCTTTGGCAGATGAAGCTGCTCTTAGTCAAGTGAAGACGGTCCTTAAATACAAAGGGCGGTCAAATCTTCAAGGACAAGGGCGTGCCGTTCATATTCTGCTGAAGTACGATCCCACTTACTCTACTTTTTCAGCCGCTGATCATATTCCGGTGCCGAGGGGTGAACAGCAATTGACGGCACTTGTTTTCCCTAATTTCAAAAGTTTTAGGGATATTGGGTTCGAAGGTTTAGACGCCGAGGAGGATGGACCTGAAGACCGTTTAGAAGAGGGTGCAGACGGCGAAGAGTCTGGACCTGAAGCCTATTGAGAAGACCAAGACTTAAGTAGAGAGCTTGAGTTGGCCTTTGAGCAGTTCATCCCAAAGGATAGCGGCCAGCCCTTTACTTCCGGCCGAGCTACAGTTGCGTCTCCTGAAGACAATATTTTCACCGAGTTAGGAGATTTTCCCGAGGTCGATTTTGAAGAGATGGGGGGAGAGTCGCTTACCCAATTCGCCAGACGGAGGAATGCCGAAAAAATGGTAGTAAGGAGGAGAGCCAGTGCTGGGGGTGGCTTGGAAACTCCCCCTCTAACGCTCGTTTCAGAAATTAATCAATTGATTATAGATGAAGTTGTCAAAGTACCTAGTCAGCAACAAATGGATACTTCGGGCTCTGAATAAATAGAGTCGAGAGGCAAGAAACGGCCCGTCGACACCTTTGATGAGTCATTAGAAGAACCAATTGAAAAATGGCAAAGAATAGAGGCATTTTCTCCTAACTCGGCTAAGCCATTCATCATTCAGCCCAGGATGAAGAGTTCGCTGGTTCTGGCCAGTAGATCGGCCATCAAAGATCCCGTCGTCACGTTAAGTGTCGCGTCGGTGCTTTCACTTCTGTCTGACAGGTCAACCTTTCGTGCCGAGCCAGACATCGTTTCCATTGCATTGGCAGCACAATCGACAATATTGGTAAGTCGCTTTGGATTGTATATCGTTCTTGTGTTGACTACTAACTTTGTTATACCATGTTTTGTAGGCGGCAGGGAGAATAACTGAAATCAGTCGTTGACACTACAACGCCATGGAAAGACTCGGCGTTTTGGAAGGCGAACTTGCAGAGGAAAAACACAAGGTCGAAACTGCAATGGTCGACTTCCAAATGGCAACACAGAAGGCGAAAACCAAATCCAAAAGAGTTGATGAAGAACAACTGAGGGCGGATGCTGAACAAGAGAGGACCAAGCACGCCGAAGAAAAGGCGAACACTATGGATCGAGAATTGAAGTTGGCCAAGGAAGAAAACGCCAAATTACAGGCCGAGTTAGAGAAAGCGAAAGAGACGCAGACACGTGCAGAGGCCGATGCGACCAAAGCATATGAAGCTGGAGAAACGGCAACAAAGGAGCTATATGTTGATGGGGTGTTAAAGTTTGAGAACTGTGGCTTCAAGCACGGTTGGGTGAAAGCTCTGGCAGCTGTCAATGTAACACTTGAGCAGCCAATTCCTTATGAGCAATTAGAGGTGGAGCCCTTGGAGGCTGATCCATAGGAGTTTGAAGATAATTAGTTTAGTTTTTTTTGTATTTTTGTTAAGATGTCGTTTTGTTGTCTTTTTGAAGCTTCCTTTGTACCTGTACTTTTGTTTTGTTTATTGTAGAAGTCGGTCATTTTCATTGATAAAGTGGCCTTTGTTTGAAGTACAGTTTATGAATGAAAATGCATGTTTTGATATTTTGTTTTAACCTTGTTAGTTAGAATGATGAACGTTTGAAGTACTATTTCAATGATGAATGCTTTTAATGTTTTAACCCTGTTGGTTAAGTCAGCCACGTTCAGATAATGTAGGGAGTGCCTGATGCACTTAGAGCAGAATAATCGCAAGACTGAAAGCTTTAATAGTTGGAACAACGGAGAAATTCGACGGATGAAGGAAAAGGCCGAATAGATTCACATACCTGCCCCTGCCCCAGTTGAATATGGGTTTCCACTGCTGTTGATGATGCATCTAGGGCCAAATAAAGAAGATAAGTATTCAAGTGGGGAAGTGGAGAAATTCGGCGGATGAAGGAGTATGTCGAATATATTCACAGACTTGCCCCTGCCCCAGTTGAACATGGGTTGCCACCACCGTTGATGACGCATCCAGGGCCGAATAAAGAAGATAAGTGTTCAAGTGGAGAAATTCGGCGGATGAAGGAGTATGCCGAATATATTCATAGATCTGTCGCTGCCCCAGTTAAACATGGGTTGCTATCGTTGTTGATGACTCATCCAGGGTTAAATAAAGAAGATAAGTGCTTAAGTAGGGAAGTGAAGAAATTCGGTGGATGAAGGAGTATGCCGAATATATTCATAGACCTGCCCCTGCTCCAGTTGAACATGGGTTGCCATTGCCGTTGATGACGCATCCAGTGCTGAAATAGTAGCGAGGCGTGCATTTCAGCGACTGTGGGTGCATCGTAAATGATGCACTGTCATTAATGTGAGGGGCGTCATTAAATAGACGATATGTAACCAAACCGTGAAATGGCCAGTAAATTAGAGTGGAGCCAGGAGCCTTGTGCAGCGAACAGTGTATACATATGTCTAGTAGGTTATTCTTTAATAATAAAGGTGAAGGAAAAAGTTTGGCAGAACTGGAGGCAGAGATGAATCGAGGAGAGGGTGGTGGTGCTGCCAAAGTGAATACAGTAGCTTTAAAAGAACGGGAAAGACGTCGCTTGACCCGTTATTGAAGTAAACTGTTAAGGAGGGGTGAGGCAGAGAAAACGAACAAGGAGAGGACGCAGCAGAAAAATAGCGAGAGGTTTGTCCAACACGAACCGAGTAGGCTACCACGCCCTCTAAGATTTGCTATCTTTATTGGCAACAAGTCTATGACTGAGGCAGATTCGATCATTCATGATTTGAACGTAGTAGTGGATTTTGCCAGGTAGATCTTTCCGCTCGAAGTTCAACAGTCCATGATTGGGCAAAGCGACTACGAAGTGTTCAGAGATGGTGTCTATCAAAGGGCTCTACTGTGCATACGAGACCGGCATGCGCATGCGGACCGCTCAGAAAGAGATAGCGCAGAAGGACGACCGAATTCATGATCTGGAACGTCGTACCGAAAAGGTTGAGAGCGAATGGTGGAAAGCCAAAGCTGCTGAGAAAGAGGCTTTGGTATCGGCGACTACGGCTGTTACCGATAAAGTGAATCAGCAGCTGATTAATCATGTTATTGCCAATCGAGACATGGCGACTGTGTTTGCCAAAAAGGCCATACGATCGCGTGCCTATAAGGAGGTTTCTTCTGGCTTAATTTGCATTGCCCAGAGTGAGTCGACTTGTTTAGGCTGGACCTCATTGGTGATAAATCTTTCCCGGAAAGATTTTTGGAGCTGGTGAAAACTCTTAACCGAGGCTGGTTCATGTTTGTAATACCACCGAACTGCCAGCGAACCTAAGTTGCTTGGGAATATGCGATACCTAAGTGCTTCATCATCAGTGTGCAAGGTCATTGCCTACTTGTAATGGCAAATGTAGTCCGTCGGGTCAGACTTACCATCATACAACGTAAATGTCGGGGCTTTAAACTTTTTCGACAGGACAGCCCTAGCAATTCGTCCTCCGAAAGGATTATACCTATCTTCTCTGTCTGACCCATCTTCCTTCCCTTGTCTATGCCGCATGTATAGACTTCCCTCTAATGAGCTAGATACGCCAACACGCCCCTTTTTTGGAGGTTCCTGAGCTGTTAAGTCAGAGGCGCTACTGCTATCGTGTTTCCGATGCCGACGTCGTTGAGCTCCCTTCTAGTGTTCAGGTGACTGGCCTCTCTGGTGTGGTACGGTCTGTTGAGATTTGGCTAACTCTAGAGCCAGCTCTTTACGTAAGTGCTCGTTGTCAACCACCATCTCTTCTAGATGTTGCTTATTTTGTTTTGCTTGATCCATGATTGTTTGCATGGTTTCCTGCATGGAGGTTGAGGGTGAAGATTGAACGACTGGGTCAAAATTCAAGGCTCTTCGAGCGGTGATATTCTCTGGATCAAGCATAGTTCTTGGTGTAACATCATCTGCTATGAACAAAGGGTTGTCGGTAACGTCTGTCATGGACGTGCTTGAGTATTTTCATAGATGGCACCAATTGTGGTGGAATGGATTTAGAAATACTCTTTCGTCCAAACAGAACTTCTTAATCCTCCATTTTTCTCTTATTTTTTCCTCCACTTTCTTTGAGCATGGCTCTTCCTTTTATAATGATTCCTTTAGGGCCCCTTCCATGGGCCTACTGTTTTCTGGGCTTTAATTGTCCTTAGGCCTTCCGAATATGAAAGGGTGTAGTCGGCTCCTTTGGCATTCATAACTTGCTTGTACTCGGCTTCACCCGTTATGGCCGACTTGTATTCGGCCATACGTCGAGCACGAGTCATAAATAATAATCTTTTTATTCAGCCACCACAGATATACATCTGTCAATACTTATCACTTTTTTAAAGACAATGTGAATGAAATCCTCTACCTTAGCTATTGGGAAACAAAAAAAAAAAAAGAAAAAGAAAAAGAAAAATACATTAGATGGCTTGAAAATTAAGATTACCTTGTAATATCCCCTAGTGTTGAAAGAAATGGAAAATGCAAAAATGTGTTATATGTTTTATGGGTGTTGATTTCTGACCACACAACCAAATAGGGTACTCTGCTCGAGAGCACACGGCAGAATAGATGAAATCAACCACCTGCCAACAAGAAAATGAGAATACCGCGGTGGCTCGTCCACCCGGGGGCACTCCGACGATCAAGTCAGTCAATCAATTTCTCAAAGATCTCTCACAAGTACACAATACATCAATTAAAGCGTACCTTAGACTCACGGGAGTGCCTCACTTTTATAGCCAATAGTGACCTAGTCCTCTGGAAGTCTTATTTCACAAGACTCAAGCTCAGTGCTCATATCAAACTCTCGACTGGATAAAGATAAACTCCTCAAGAGCCTTATCCTTATCCAGACTAGGAGCCTCATCTTATCTAGGACTCTTGTCCTCTATCAAGATATCTCATAATCTCGTTATTACCATACTGAACCTCGGTGATACCGTGATCATTTCAGCAACTATGACTCACCCACGTGGCATGTTAGCCGACATTTCAGAACCACCTCGGCCACGTGGTGTCATTCGTAAAATATTTCCCCACAACTGCCCCCTAGGTTCTATTACCTTGGCAAACTAAGGTGATAAAACCTATACATGTACTTCTCCGACCGAAATTGTGACTCGTCGGTGCCAAGAAACAATGACTCAAGTGTCCACTTCATCAAGAATCAAGGATCAAGAACCAAGTTCGTTTGACATCTCAACCGAGATCATCATATCAACCAAGATCAATATCTCAACCGAGATCATCATCCCTACCAAGATCACACTTCTTAACCGAGATCATTTCGTCAGCCCATTAGTCTAAGAATTCCAAGAATCTCTATTGCTCATGAGCTGTCATGCTCCATTGCCCCAACCGTTTCTTCCACATATCCCTTTTTTCTTGGTTCGTACATGTCACGCACCATCAAGTCGCATCGAAGTTGCTACGTGTCACGCCCCAAACCCACTCCTAAAAGTTTTGGGCATGACCTATTCAGAAACGGACACTTAACCTGTTATACATAACATATGGGGCCTGAGCGGAAGTATTACCATTATAAAATAACATAAAACATCATCCATTGAGCTACCACTACCATGCCAGGACCGCACACATTGCATTAGGTACATAATATATAGAAACATACACCTGAACTTCGGTTACACACTTATACATTCATACTTAGACCCACAATTGGGCGTGTAACGAAAATATTAATGAAAGACAACCAAAGCATAAGCCAATAACCTAACAACACTTTACAAAATGCACGGCTTCAGGTAGGTGCCTAAACGCATCAAAGTTGACAAGAGAAAGACGAGCCTTAAAGGTTAGGACTGAACTCCCGGTTGATTACCTACAGAAATAGATAGACAAAATCCAGAATGAACGAACTCAGTGAATAATAGTACATAAATAATGTAATGTTTAACCTGAATAATAAAACATATAACTGCAGATACATATGATTAACTACATTCTGTAATTATTTCCAAAACAGCCATGGGTCTAGTTTCCGTGACAGACTGGCTTTAAGCCCAGCATATACAAAACAGCCATAGGCCTACAGATGCAGAACGACCATGGGTCCAGAAATATCAGAACGACCATGGGTCCAGAAATATCAGAACGGCCATTGGCCCAGAAATATCAGAACGGCCATCGGCCCAGAAATAACAGAAATAACAAAATGGCCATCGGCCCAGAAATAATAGAATGGCCGTCGGTCCAGAAATAATAGAACGGCCATCGGCCTAGAAATAACAGAACGGCAATCGGCCCAGAAATAACAGATGTATGGACTCAAGAGGTGGCTCGTACGGATTCTAGAGGTGGCTCCCACCAAGGTGTAGCACTTAGTTCCGTACAACACTTTGTTCCATACCAGAAAACATCAGAACAGATTAAAATAGATAAACACATTCTTCCCATTAATCACATGAATAAACATAGATAACATAAGTTTAACAGAACGTTACCGATAATTGTTAGCAAAAGGTAAACATATTTTACAGCATGAACGCTTTCAGAAATACGTAGATACCACCGTTCCATAATGCATATACATCCCATTTGCTTATCATGTTTCAATGCCACTAACTAGCAGATAATAGAATAGTAACATTAATTGTCAATAGCAAACAAAACATATGGTACAATGATGCGCTTAGATTTCCTCATGGTTCTTTGTAAGTAGACACACTTGTTTCGTAATTAACAGAACCTTAACATTACCAATAATCCAAAGGTAAATGTACCATTACATCAACAGGCCAGAACAATTCATATCATAACATGAATTACATAATAATGTCGTTGATACGCAATTCTTTTCTATTAACCAACTTCACAGTGTTAATAGCTTGTATGAAATTCTTATACAGAATCATAGGTAATTCTTAGGATAGTACATTGACAATAATCATTAGCCATAACCCAAAATACGGAGTAGGTTCAGAGTCATACCGATGTGTGCTTACTCTTTCAATGTTTACATCAAATCCCAATCAACACACATATTAACATACTAGCTCACGGAGAATAGAATGTTGTTAACAATATTTCTTAACGGTAAATAATGTACATTTGCAGTACTATTACTCACAGTGATCGGCTCCCGGTAGTACTGGGATGATGCCCTCGTCTCGACCTACAAGTACATTGCATAACACATTATATGAGATTATACTCAATCCTTTACTTATTCTCTTTGATCATTCAATCAATTAGCCATGGTGGTACCAAGCTCATTATTCTTTAATAAGTTATAATCCATGTCTCAGAAAACAGGAGAAATCGATGGGAAATGGTTTAGGTGAAGAAATGGTACAAAACTGGTTGACAGAAAGTGAACAGTCGTCACTAATTTGGGCATAACTATTTCTGTATTTAGAATTTTGGCGTGAGACCACTGCCATTAGAAACTAGACTTCCGGGGCTTGATTTTAGGCTCAAGAATCACTCAAAACGGAGTCCGGATACAAAAGATATGCTTGTTCAAAGTTGGCTGGACAGAGCTGTCTCCGCTGCGGCCTGGACAGTTTGCAGTCCGAAAATGGCTGAAAATTTGGGACTTCTCATTTTCAAAATCAAACCTTAATTACATGCAAATCAAAGCCCAAAACCCTTTAATACATGACCAATTTCACATTATTATTCTCCATCAACCATCATAACCTCAAAATAAACAAATATAATACCTATACTTCTTCAATCAAGAAATTCTAAGGAAATCAAGGTTCAATCAATATATATACATAAAACCCTAACTCAAATGGGTTCAAAGCTTCCCTTATTATCATGATTTCATGAAATTGATGTCTCAAACATAAGGATTCAAGATAATTAATCTTACCTTAGTTCACTCTTTGATTTCTCCAAGCTTCCATGGTTGTTCTCCCTTCTCTATCTTCAATTCCCTTCAAACCACCATGATTGTTAAGCTTTTCTTGGTCTTCCCTCTCTTTTCTCCCCCACGGTTCTCCTCTCTCTCTTTTAGATATTTTGGCTTCCAAAAGATAAGACCAAACACTCACAAACATATCTATATATCTAAATAAACACACACACAAGGCTTAACACAATAGGGAGAACCAAACGTGGCCTTACGAATCACGCAAAATCAAATTTCAATTAAAGTTCCCAGGTGACTCTAAAAATTGTGTTGATCATAAATATGTCCCCTATTCTGGTTTCTGAAGTCTCTAGGGTCTTCAATTTGCAGTACAAAGTTAACCACCCAAACGTGCATTAACGAATCAGACCAATTAGATTTCCAATTAATTTTCCCCAATAGTTCTAAAAATTCCCATTAACATACCCAAGTACTCAATTTTGATTTCTGAACCCATAAAGGTCGGTAATTTCAATTTGAAGTCCGTAACTCAACAGATAATGAGTCAATTCTAATAGATATAATTAAATTAAAACACATCCTCTCATAGGTAAATAAAGATGATTTCTTATACGCATTTTGGGGTCATTACACTACGCCACCTAACAGACACATCGTCCAAGGCAATTTCATCATGTTTGTTGCCTTTTTGTTTTTTAACAAAACTTCTTCCCTCTCTCTCCGTCTGTTCACTTTTGCAAATACAATCTCTCTTATCTCACATTTTCTCTCTCTAAGATTTCTCTCAAGCCGCTATTGCTGCATTTTCAAGCTTCTGCAACCGTTCTGTTCAACTCTTTTAGTGAGTCCCTCACCGTTCGATTCCGATTATCTTCATCGTTTGACTCCGGCAAACTTCATTCTGGCATCCACTTCTTCAGTTCCATTCTGTAAGTTTCTCATTCTCTTTCTATTTCATTTCGAATGCTTCACTGTTCATGAATAAATTTGTTTTTAATCCACTGTACACATTGTAAATGTTCATGTTTATCCCTTGATTTGTCCATTGTTCCTCATGTCGCTTGGCTCTGATTTTGTTTGTTCATGCTCTATCTTTATTTCAAAATTGTTTACATGCTTTGTTCACATTTCCACATTCTTGCCCACTGGCTCTCTTGCATTTTGAATTTTATCACTATGTTGAATTTGTCCCTATTTCCTCTGTGTTCTTTTTTGCCTTGATTCGATTATGAATCTTGTTTTTCCTGTTTTTCTTACCTGTTTTCCAGATTATTGCCTCTGATTCTTGTCCATTTGCATAGATTTTAGGTTTGGGAATTGCCTAGAAATCATATTCTTAGGAAGAACTGAAACATAACCTCTCTTAGATCTCCAAAATCTCTGCCCTAGCACCCATTAGGGTTTCGCCGAGGTCCCTTAACCTACACAGTCCACCTTTCTACTGATAAACTCTAACTGATCCGCCTTAGCCGAGGTCCTGGGTATGTTTAAGTGGAGAGTAGACTCGCCTAGTAAGTTGGAGTTCTTCTATCAAGAATTTAAAATTCTAGCCGACGTTCAACTCAGGTTGGCTGGAAAAGAATATTCTATCATGCCCAGAGAGAATTACATGCCTTTTCCAGTAGTATCCATTATCGAGGGTGGAATTAGATTCCTCCTTAACATCCTTTTCAGAGAAATGCTGTAATTCTACAAACTTAACCCCATGCAGCTAGCCATAAATATGTTTAGGGTCATCAATGGCATAGCTGAGTTGTCTCGTCCAGAAAATGCTAGGATCACCCTTGCAGACATCCAATTCTGTTATACCATGTGTGGCCTCAAGTCCACCAGTGGTTACATCTATTACCTCAAACTAGATCTACTGCATATAAACTGATAGCCGATCTCCCAGACTCCAACAAATGCGCTAGAGATGACTACATGATCGTCTCAGGTAATTGGGAATTCGCGCCTGATGATGATCTTTATCTTTACTCTCTGCGCTGAGGAGTTTTTAGAGAGGATGAGGGTAAGAACTTAGTCAAAATCCCATTCTTTTTGCACTTATGTACTTATCTGTCATATCTATTCTAATGTTCTCTTCTTATTTTTACAGCTCTTCCTTAGCTGAGCAAATCATTTCGGTAGTCTTACGTCCCGAGCTGAGATCTCAAACAGCTCCTGGATCTACCAATTGAAAAATACAAGGCCTTTATTTTGTTAAACTACGTGCTGATGTACGACTTTCCTCTCCCCGACATCCCCAAAGGAAGCAAGACTCCTCCATCTACCTCAACTCCACCTGCCGCTTCCTCACCAAAAGCAGACCAAGCTTCTACATCTGACCCTGTGGACCAACCCTCTACTTCTGCTCCAGCCCAACATCTTTCACCATCTTAACGCCAATGCCGTCGCCGACCTCCCAACGCTCCTATAAAAAGAATGCACAGCAGAAGGCGCCAAGATTCGGAGGTGTCGGCTTACGATCCCATTAATCCTCCAATTGCCCTTTCGGCTATTAAATTTGGCATCGGAGTAACCGTAGCCACCACCGCCGAGAAGATGGGTTGCCAACCAGTTGTGGCCGAGGATTTACTTGCTGGCCTACCAGATGTAGTGACTCTTCAGTCTCATCTTTCTTCTCAATCCTAGCCAAAGCCAAAACCAAAACCAAAATCAAAACGGGTGAAAAAGGCCAAGGCCACTGTCACCCATATTCCCTCTGATTCTGAAAAGGATCTAGAAGATTCAGTGCTGATATTGAAACTGGCCGACGTCGAGAAGAGGCCAGCCAATGCCGAATCGTCCGACTTGCCGCTGCCAAAGAAGCCAAGGTCTGAGGGCCCAGAGAGTGGGGCCAATTTCCACCCTTATGACACATGGGCACTCAAGGTCCTGCTAAGAGATTGCCCTCTCAAGGCCAATGATAGTGCCATCAAGATTCTAGAGATTGGCGCTGCTTTATCCACGGCCGTGCTTTTACCGGCCGACATGAATCATATGGCCGACTTCAATCAATATGAGAACTTCGCCATGATTATGCGACATTCGGTCTTGGTAAGTCCCTTAACTTTTATCTTTTCATTCATTTTTCATACTTAGACAAATTTTGCTAATCTGTTTTTTCTCTTGCAGGCCATCCAGCATGTTTGTTCTCATGCGGTGAAAGCTGAGATGGTGAAGAAAGACTTGGTGAAGAAGACCTAGGAGGCTGTTGGTCTCCTTACTTCTCTAAATAAGGCCGAGACCTGCATCCACCATCTCACGGACAAGGTCAATGTCGCTAAGTCTGCCTAGAACAAGGCTGAGGTTGCTAAGAAGGAAACTGAAGACAAGGCTAAGGCAACAGAGACAAAGTACGCTAAGGCCGAAATGAAGGTTGCTAACACCGAGGCCAAGCTCAAGGAGGCCAATGAGGCCGAAATCAAGGTCACCGATGAGAAGGCTTATGCGGAGGGGCAAGCCGACGTACGCGATCAATATAATAAGCAAGTCAATCTAGCCTATAGCAAAGGCTATTACTTGGGCAAGATGGCTATACTCAATAAGCTATTTGTCACTGAGGACTCGCCACTCTGGGATATCAACCAACTTGACGTGCCTTTTCCTCTATCGCCAACCAATCCGAGGACGAGGCCAAAGAGAAAGAAACCAACGCCGATAAAGAGGCGGATGCTGCTACTGGGGTTAAGTCCCCAACTTTTAACGATCAAGTCCTGGACTTGGCTTGAGAGGAGGATGTCGAGGTTTCCAAAAGCACCTCTCCCTAGAAGGCTACCTCTGATGCCGAAATCCTTGCCGCCGAGAAGAGCCTGGACAAGACCCTACTAGAGATCGACGCCAAGATGGCGGTGAAGAAAACTGAACTAATCGCCGAGGCTGAGACAACACCAAATGTTTAGGTGGATCAAGTCGAGGACCCTGATGCTTAGATATAGTTGTATTTTTTCCTTTTTTCTTATTAACAACTTTTGAACAATCTTTGTTTTCTCAGACCGATGTGCCCTTTTGGTTGTAATCGAGCAAGTTTTCCTTTAATGTAATTTGTCTTTCTCTTCTAAGTGTTTGAATGCTTCATATTGTACGTTTACTGCCTTTTCTTTACGCCTTGTATGTTTCCATACTTCAAATCTTTTGAAGTTCTTCTAAGTGAGACTTTCTTCAATAATCACTTCGGATTAGAACATGTTGGCATCAAACATCTCTATAGTGTCTCTGACATTTACCTCGAATAACTTCAACTTGTAAAAAATTTGAATATAATCATCTCGAGTAACTTCAACTTGTAAAATTCCTAATTTTTTTTACAAGTGTAACATTCACTCATGCTTTCACAAGTGTTACACTCACTCATGCTTCCTGCCCCTAATGTGAACCTAGGTATGCCTTATGTTCACATTAAGGATGCATCACCTGATTCTTGCCTAAGATATCCATGACTGAGGTCATCGCGTTTGGCTCGCCTAAACTAAACACTTAAGGCTTGACCTTAGTGTACCGAAAGTACGTAGTTACCTCAGATTTTCGTATAAACCGACCAAAACATGGGTATTTTCGCCTTTTTCCACTTTGAAACATCGCCTTATACTTAGTTCAACTCTACTATTATGGCAAGTCTAAGTTATTCGCTTTGTTTACCATAGGAACCTCACTTTACACTTAGTTCTACTCTGTCATCATGGCAAGTCTAAGTTAATTCTTGTTCCACTTTGAAACATCGCTCATACTTACTTCAACTCTGCCATCATGGCAAGTGTAAATTAATCACCTTGTTCACCTCGAGAACATCGTCTTTTCTCAATCGTATCTCGCAATCATAAATTTTAACAACATTTTGTAAAACTAAAAATCGATACTAGTATTTTATTAATACTTCAGCGAAAATCAATTCAAACAATCAGTGATAGAAAAATTTCAGGTTGCTAGTGTTCCACGGTCTTGGCAATTCCTTGCCATCAACATCTTCAAGTCGATACGCGTCATTGCCGGCAACCGAGACTATTCGATATGGTCCTTCCCAGTTTGGACCAAGCTTCCCCTCTCTGGGATCTTTCTAGTTGCCAACAACTTTCCTGAGGACGAGGTCTCCTATCTGAAACTCCCTAGGATTAGCCTTTTTGTTGTATGCCCTAGCAAGTTGCTGTTGGTATGCCCCTAACCGAATTGCTACTCTCTATCTCTCTTTTGTCTTCTGTAAAGTCAAGATCTCGGTCAAGAAATGCCTCATTTGTTCCATCTTCCACTTCCTGGGTTCTAATTCCAAAGATGCCAATCTCTAGTGGGATAGCAGTCTCTGTGCCATAAGCCATAGCAAAGGGAGACTCTCCAGTAGACCTTCTCGGTGTTGTGCAATATACCTATAGGACATTGGGAAATTCCTCCATCCACTTGCCCTTGGCAGCTTCCAGCCTTTTCTTGATTCCATCCAAGATGGTCTTATTGAATGCCTCTGCTTGTCCATTGTTCTAAGGAAAGCTAGGAGTAGAATAATAGTTCTTGATCTTGTATTTCACACAGAAGTTCTTGATCAACTTGCTGTCAAATTGGGTGCCATTATCAGTTACAATGGCTCTTGGGATTCCGAATCTAGTGATTATGTTCTTCCAAATAAATTTTTTTACATCCACATCTTGGATTTTGGTGAGGGGTTCAACATCTACCCACTTTGTGAAGTATTCAGTTGCTACAAGCAAGAATTTCGTCTATCTAGTTGCTTGGGACAATTGTCCAACAAGGTCCATGCCCCATCGGAGGACTAGATACTAGATTTAAATCTCCAGCAGGTTGGTGTATCAAAGCTGCAAATCTTTGACACTTTTCGCACTTCTTTACATAGACTTCGGTATCTTTCTGCATGTAAGGCCATCAGTATCCCTGTAATATAGCCCTGTGAGCAAGTGATTTGCCCCCTGTATGGCTTCTGCATACTCCCTCATGGATCTCATACAAAAGTCATTTACTTAGGATGGGTGTACACATCGCAGTAGAGATCCAGTAAAAGATTTCTTGTACATATGGCCTTCTGCTGATAGGCAGAACCTGGCCAACTTCAGCTTGATCTTATGGGTTTCCCTTCTATCTTCTAGGAGATTGCCATCTCTTAGAAACATTACTATGGCATCCATCCAACTTGGACCCAACTCTACGCACATTGTTTCATACTCTGTTATGAGTGGTTCAGTACTTGGGCCAGACAGGTAATCCACCATGATTATCCTTGGCTCACCTGATTTTATAGCACTTACTATGTTTGCTAGGGCGTTAGCATGATTGTTATCATCTCGGTTTACCTACTACAGCCGGCAGCTTTGGAATTGTGTGAGTAACTTTTTTTTTTTTTTTTTTTTTATCAGCAAAAAAGAAACTTTATTGATGTAAATGTAAAGAACAAGATACATAACAAATACATCAATAAAGAGAGGAAATGCAAAAGCATCACGATGAGCAAATTCATCCCAACTAGGTTGGCACCAAAGAACCCATCCGATCATTTACTAGCACCCCCGAAGTTGGTGAGCAACCAACCAAAAACCAGAAAAAAGAACCTTAACAACTAACATAGTAAGGCTAACCAATAGAGCAACCACCAAGACTTGCAACCAACTAAACCTATACAGGACCAGCAAATAAAATACCCAGTGCAAATACACTGAACCACCAATAGAAATCAGAGAAGCATAGCAAATCCATCCATCATTCCTGGTGCAATACTCCAGCAAGATCAGCACATAGGTCAAAACTAATGCCACCATTCAATAAACCAGAACCAAACCCCCAGATAGCAGAGCATAGCATACCAGCACCAAATCAAGACCTTGACTACCAAACATAAGCAGCAACAACTATGTAGACTTCAACATAGCATCAAACAACAACTATGCAGACTACCAAATCAAACAACACCAAAGTATTAGCAGCATAGTGATCAAAGCCTAAATAAATTCAGAACCAGATTTGCAACCTCAGAGACAGCATCAAACAGCAGCAGACCTCCTAAATAAATTCATCCTCATAACATTTGTCTACACCCATAGCATGGAAACAACAGAACTACTAATCAAACCTTACCTGCTACTGCCCAAAATAGAACAAATAGACAAATACCAACTGGACTGAGAACTCCACCAAACTGTAATCTCCCCAAGCACATCCTAATCAGAGCAAACTAGGTCACAGCATATCACAACAAATAGATCAAAGCAGGCAGACTAGCAGAACAGAAGCAGAAAGATCAACAGCAAACCAGCAGCACACACCTTCTCTGTTTCACCCACCCAGACCCAGCAGGGCACTATAGGCAGTGCACACAGACTCAACAGAGAATTATAAGCAGATTTTGACTTGTTGAATATTGTAGACAAACTCATCCACCCCAAACCCCTACTCAATTGAATGTGCTTTCATCCAAATGGCCACTCTAAATTTAATTAACTCATATAGGTCATCACAAATGGACTGCAGCTCATTGAACAAACAGTCATTCCTACATTTCCAAAAGGACCACAAACCAGCAATCAAAACTGCTCTCCACAGTTATTTCTCCCTTTTCCTGTAAGTCCAACCTAACCACCAGTGCATGAGCATAACCACTGAACTAGGGAAGGCCCATTGCAGACCTCACCACTTGATCATGGAATACCAAACTTTCGAAGCAAAGAGGCATAACAGCAGAACATGATTGAGTGATTCAATCTCCCCATGACAAAACACACACTCAATACTAACTTTATCACTTAAAATACCAATTCGTTGTAAATAATTTGAAGTCTTTAACCTCCCTTTCCAGACTAACCAAGAGAGAAATTGGGCCTTAGAAGGAGAGGGATTGTGCCAGATCAAGTCAGGAATTATTAGGCTAGGACCATTAGAAGATTCACACCAATTAACAACGCTTTTCACGCTGAAAATACCTGTAGGATCAGCTTTTCACACAAGACTATCATTAGAATCCAATCTCAAATCAGGACCCTCACCTAGAGCAATATGAAGTCTCTGTAATTCATCTTCCTCCCAAGCCAATAAGGGTCTTCTGAAATTAAAAGCCCAGCTGTTCTGATTTCAGGCCGTAGACCACTGCATACACAGGGAGATGTCTCTGTCCACTGATAAGGAGTATAATCTAGGGAATTGGGACTTCAGGCACCGGGTGCCATCCAATTATCAATCTAGAAGCTAAGTCTTTCACCATTGCCAATCTTGATTTCAGTATTGTGCAAATAATAGTTGAACAGGCTGCTGTTAGACTCATTAACAAGTAGAATGTCACTCCACAATTTTGAGATATTATTTGCCTCCACATGAAAAGGAAACCATCTTCCCCCCTCTGACTTGTACTTACTGCAAATGAGCTGTTTCCAAAGAGAATTATCTTCTATCCCAAATCTCCACCACCACTTGGCAAGCAAACTATTGTTCACAATTCTTAAATCTCTAATTCCCAACCCTCCTTGCTTTTTTCCTTGGTTAAATCATTCCATTTCACCAAGTGGACTTTCTTCTTAACCTCAAAATCTCCCCACATGAAGGCTGCTTGAATCTTATCAATCTCTTTTCCCACACTTTGAGGTAACCTAAACAGAGACATGTAATAAACGGGGAGTGAGGACAATACAGATTTGATCAGTGTTACTCTACCTGCAAAGGACATCAACCTCCTTTTCCAACCTGTTAGTTTCTTCTTGAATTTCTCCACCACAGGCTTCTAGTTTGTTCTTCTTGATGGATTGGCCCCTAGTGGCATTCTAAGGTATTTCAAAGGAAGCTTCTGGCAAGTACAATTTAGATTTGAAGCAAAAGATTGCACAATATCATCAGGAATGCCTACACCACATACAGCACTCTTGTGAAAATTGATCCTCAACCCAGAAATAATCTCAAAGCATCTGAGCATTCTCTTCACAGTTAACACTTCAGGCCACTCAGCTTCACAGAAAATAATTGTGTCATCCGCAAACTGAAGATGGGAGATATTAATGCCATTGAACCTAAAGGATACCCTTTGACCAAGCCCAACTCTTTTGCTCTTGTAAGTAATAGATTTAGGCCTTCAGCCACCACATTAAACAAGAAAGGTGATAATAGATCGCCTTGCCTTAGCCATTTTTGAGGGCTAAATTCAGGTGTGGGGAACCCATTAACCAACACAGAAACTTTAGCTGAAGAAATGCAAGTATTGATCCAGGTATGGATCTAAGTAACTTGATGACCTCCTTTACGTAGGCCACCATTCTTTCATGTCGGGATGTATACTCTCCCGTCGCTTGATTTATAATTAGCTAGGAGTTGCAAAAAACTACCACTTAGTCGGCTTTCACAGTTACTGCTAGTTTCAGTCCAACAATTAGTGCTTCACATTCCGCCTCGTTGTTGGAGGCCTTGAACCCCAACCAGATAGACTGTTCTATCATTCGTTCATCTGGCGAAACCAAAACTATTCCTGCCCCCGCTCCTTGTCGGTTTGAACCACCATCGACAAAGAAACAGAAGGAATCACTGATGTAAATATCGCAGGGTTTTAACTTTTCTTCACCCTTTTCTGTTTTCCAACGTGGGGTTCCGTGGGACCAGTTGATTTTCTTCTTTCTCTCCTGGGCATGCGAGGTTGAGATTCACTGGTGCTCGTTTTGGAGTCACGCCTGAAGTGAACTCTGCTACAAAGTAAGCCAGAACCTGGCCCTTTGTCGCTGTCCTTGGCCTGTATTCTAAGTCATACTGACCTAGAACTACAACCCATCGTGCTACTCTACTTGTCAGATCTCCTTGTTGTAACAAGGACTTCAGTGGGTGGTTTGCAAGCACAAAGAATTTGTGGGCTTGAAAGTAATGGTTCAATTTCTTTGAAGCCATTACTAAAGCAAGCTTCAACTTCTCTGGGGGCAAGTACCTAGTCTCTACATTAGCCAGGGTTTTGCTGACATAGTACACTACCTTCTACTTTCCCTTTTTCTCTCCGATTACCACGACACTGACAACGTAGTCTGAAATTGCTAAGTATAGAAAGAATTCTTCTTCTGGTGCTGTTAGGGATGTAATAATGGCCCGGCTCAGGCTAGCCCAAGCAGGCTTCGTAGGCTCCAGCCTTTTTAGCGGGCTGGACCGGGCCGGTTCATGGGCCAAAAAGTAGGGCCTAGGCCGAAGCCCAAGCCCACTCATAACAGGGCCTAGGGCTTGGGTCGCAGGCTTTGGGCCATGGGCCGGGCATAGTCGGACTTTTTTTTTTTTTTAGTATTAGGAATAAAAATTTAAAAATAATTATACTAGAGTATTTTAGTTAAGATCAACAAGATGTTTTGTTTGTTATGTAATGTTTCATGGTGATATTTAAATTTAATTATGTATGATTTATGTTTTTTAATTATGAACTTATAACTAAAAAAGTATGCAATTATGTATTTTTTTTTATTTCAAAATGAATAATTTTATACATATGAAAATGAATCTTTCAATATTACAATATTAAATTATTTATATAACATTTATCGAATGAATAATTTTTATTCCAAAATGAAATAAAATATTACAAAAATTGATATTATTAAATAAATTAGGTGTAGATTACTAATGATGGTAGAGCAATTGCATCACTATAGGTCAAGTACATCCCAACTGGGTTGGCACCTACTAGCCTGCCAATCATTTGCATTATACTCTACCTCAATAATCTAATACCAAAAAAAAAAAAAAATGAAATGAAATAGTAAAAAATAAATTGTTGATCAATCATCGGAAGAGAGAGACATTTCAGTCGCATTGCCCAATGATATGTCATTCAAATAATTTTGAATTCGTTCATTTTCACTATAATTTTGTCTTCTTGTAAGTGCATGCATATGATCTCTGGATATCATTAGTGCCTCAACCATTTCGGGTGAAAGCCTGCTCCGGTAATCGCTCAACACCCGTCCACCTGCACTAAAAGCTGTTTCTGAAGCAACTGTAGAAATAGGAACGGTTAGTATATCACAGGTCATCTGTGAAACCACAGGCCACATAGTTTCATTTTGTTTCCACCATTCCAAAATGTCAAAATCATCGGAATGATCTATTGATGGGCTTTCCAAATAACATTGTAGTTCAGAACTACTTACACTTGTATGTTGAGATATTCTTCTACTTTTTATTGCTGAAAAAACACTTAATCTCCCACATTGAGATGAGACTGCTAGTCTAGTGTGTAGGTATATTTACAGATGCAGTTGCCTTGTATTCTTCAAATAATTTGTTGCATGTTTGCATAATAGGGGCAAATTGTGTTTGATCAGCGAAAATACGCTCTAAAAATTCTTGTAAACTAATTTTTTTACGTCTAGGATCAATTATTATGGCTAAACCTAATAGATGAGGCAAATGATCAAAATATTTATCAAAATTTTCTTTCATTGAAATAATAATGGTTATATAATATTCATTACCCATATATTTTATGAAAACTTTAATTATTTCTGATAGCATATATAAAACAAATGGTGAAGTAGGAATATATATATAAGAAAATAATTTTGTTGAAGTATCAAACACTTTTAGAAAATCTTTATACAAGAATACTTGGAGCCAATTAAGTTCAATGAGGGTCAATATTCCTCCTATTGATGTTGTTGCAAAAAATAAAGCTATTGCTCTTCTTTGTTTACAAGCTGTTTTTAACATATTATATGTTGAATTCCACGTACTATCTACATCTAAAATTAATTTTCTAAATGGTATATTTTCTCATTGACAAATTTTTCTATATTTTGAAATTCGATTACCAGAAGACATAATAATAACAACTGCATTTTTTATTACAAGTACAGAAGTTTCGTATACATGCATAGCTTCTTTAACAATCAAATTGAAAATATGGGCACAACAACAAACATGAAATAAATCACCATTAATAAGTAATTGTAAAGTTAATTTTAAATGGGCTACAGTTTGATTATAATATAATGCATTATCTAAACTAATCTTAAATATTTTATTTTGTAATGCCCACTCGTATAATACATTTCTTATTTCTACACCAATCGAATGACCAGTGTATGGAAGTTTAACTAATTTAAATGAAATAATTCTTTTATTTAATTTCTAATCATTATCAATAAAATGTGCAGTGATACATTGATATTCAAACCATTATTTGACCACATATCAGATGTTAAACAAACTATTCCATTCAAATTTTTAAAGATGTCAAATAATTCACTTTTAACATCCTCAAATTTTTTTAAAATCCTGTTTCTAGTAGTATTTCTTGAAAAACTTTGATATTGCGGTGCAAAACTTTCGTGAATCATTTCTGTAAAATCGGGACATTCACTAATGGTAAAAAGTTGTTCTTTTTTAATAATATAATCAATTACAGAATTTTGTGCACGTATAGGATCATATGAAAATGTTTGTAAATTACCAGTTGATGAAGCCCCTAATTGCATTTGATTTCAAATATCAGGTTGTCGACTTTGTAAATGTTTGTTAGCATGCCTTTTTAGATGACTAGTACCCCCTACAAATGCAGCACTAAGTAAATGTATACAATATTTATATTTTGCTTTAAATGTAATTATACCATCATGATTATTTATAGATATTTTTTCAAAATGTTCCCAAACACTACTACTTCTACTCCTAGATAATGATCCAACTGTTGGAAGAGGGATATCAGAAGGAGAATCCACAGATTCATGTTGTGTAGTATATGTATCAATATCAACATAAACATTAGGCATATTAGGATCCATAATAATGTAAGTAAAATAATATATAAAAATTAATAATTAATTTAAATAATGTGTAAATACAATCAATAAAAAATAATAATTAATATATGTGCACAAATAATTAATGAAAAAAATGAGTAACTAATAAATTTAATTAAACTAATTAATGTTACCGACTGGTGAATGCGATACATAAATTTGCTTCTTCTGATAAAAGTTTCTTGTTACACAATTGCAATTGTCACTTAGGGATGACACTTCAAAATTAATTGAGAGTTGAGAGAGATTGAGAGAGTTTAAGAGAGAGAGAAAGAGAATTATTTGTTGTGAGATTTATTTTGAAAAATGAAATATATTTATAGTAATTTTAATTATGACCGTTTGTATATTACTGTTTGAAACTTGAATTGAGTGATTGATGAGGCTAGGCTAGGCCAAAGGCTAGGCTAGTAGCAGCCACTGCCAGCCACTGAGCCGCAGTGTCAGTGAAACAATGTCACATTACTCTATTTCTTTCTTTTTATCTCTCTGAGACTCTTTTCTTCTTTTACGAATTGCTTTCAAAATGGTGTAAGTTGATAACTTCAGAACATATATCATATGTATATAGGATGAGGCTTCACAGGTACTGCTGGGTCTGTGGGGGCCCACTACGGGTCCCATTTTAATAATTGGAACCGTTGAATGTGTAGAATTCATCTAATACTATATGTCTGTAAAAAATCACATTGATCGAATATGGAAAGCTATCTGATCGGATTAGTTTTTTGTCAACTATTAATTTGTTCACTGTCCATTTTTTTGATACAAAACTGATTTGATCACATAGTTATCGATATCCGATCAACGTGATTTTTTATAATCATATAGTATTCGACGAGTTCTACACATTGAACGGTTCGGATTATCAAAACGAGACCCGTGATGGGCCCCCACAAGCCCAACAGCATTGTCCTGTATATCATGTGTATCCGCCTTATTATTTGTACCATGGTCCATCATCATTGCAGTCTACAGATTGAGCTTTGAGCATGTATATATATATATCAAACTTAGAGCATGTATATATATATGTCACTGCAGATTAACCAAATAAGTATACAATTTTTTTCAAAATCTGTGTTTATAAAATCATAACCAAACATAGTTTAGTTTGATTTTATTTTAATAAATTATTATTATTTTTTGTTTTATTTTTAAATTATTAATGTTATTTATTTAATTATATAAATTTTTATTTTTATAAGATCAATCTTTTATTTATTTATTTATTTTTTTAATTATTTAACCATTACAGGTTGTTTTTTATTTTTATTTTTAAAATTTGACCATTAAATATTGATATAAAGAGGGCCGGATGGATGGGCCGGGCCAAGCTCCAAAATGGCCAGCCCAGGCCCAAGGTGCTGGGCTAGGTTCGAGCCCGGGCCTAACCGGGCTAAAACGGGCCGGGCCCATCTCGGGCTTCAGGCCACCCACGGGTTTCGGATAATTTTTACACCCCTAGGTACTATGTTGGACAATACAGGTGTTGTTGTCAAGTACCTTTTCAAGTCGGTTAGGGCGACTTCGCACTCCTCTGTCTACAGAAATTCTGTAGCCTTCTTTAATAACTGAAAAAATGGCTTACATTTATCTGAACCCTAGCTAACGAATCTGTTTAAGGTTGTTGCCTTACCGGTCAAAATCTAGACTTGTTTCGCTATCGTTAGACTTTTTAAATCAAGGATGGCCTTGATCTGATTTGGAAACGCTTCAATTCCTCTCATGATTACCAAGTACCCTAGGAACTTATCAGATCCTACACTAAATGCACACTTTGAGGCATTCAGCCCAAGCCGGTATGCCTTCAATATTTCAAATATTTCCTTTAGGTCTACTGGATGATCTTCTAGTTCTTTACTCTTGATAACCATGTCGTCAATGTAAACTTCCACAGTCTTCCCGATTAAGTGTTTGAACATCTTGGTAACCAATTTCTGGTATGTTGCTCTTGCATTCTTCAATCCAAAGGGCATTACCCTGTAACAGTAAAGTCTCTTCGGAGTGATGAATGTTGTCTTTTCTTCATCTAAGGCATACATTACTATCCGGTGGTATCTCATATATGCATCCAGAAAGCTTAATCTTCTATGCCCTGATGTGGCATCAACAAGTTGATCAATCTTGGACAGAGGAAAGCAGTCCTTTAGGTATGCTTTGTTTAAACTAGTGAAGTCTACACAGACCCTCCACTTACCATTCTTCTTCTTTACCACCACCGTGTTGGATAGCCAGGTGGGGTAGTTTACTTCCCGGATCGCTTGTGCCTCTAGCAGCTTTTCCACCTCCTCTTCCGCTGCCTACACATGGACCAAAGTTGGTCTCCTTGATCTCTGAATCACTAGCTTGGCTGTCTTGTCCATGTTAAGTTTGCAGCAGGTGACCTCGGGACTAATCCCCGGCATCTCATAGGGTGTCCAAGCGAACACTTATATGTTTTCTCTCAAAAAGACTTTTATTTGCCTTTCTTCTTCCTCGGCATCGCTCATCATCTCCTTCTTGTACAAGAACCTTTTTCAAGGGTTCTTCGCACTTGTCGGCAGGTTCTTTGCTGACATCATCCAAGATGTCACGAGCCAAACCCACCCCTATAGGTTTAGCATCGTAACCGGCCAGTAATTCTTGGATTACCAAAAGCCTCTGAATAGAATAATGCATAATCAAGGGGCTAGGGAAGCAAATATACAAAATACAACGTCCATTGAGCTGTGCAAACATACATGGAACAAAATAATTTTAAACTTTCTAAGCATACTCATGACATCACATAGGTACAGTAATTATACGTCACCCCATGTACAGATAACCAAAAGCAAACTGTTCATTAAACAAGAGAAAACAAAGTGTTGAACGTTCAAAAAGACATGGCCACATGACTTGACTTGGTCCGGAACCTCCTTGAGAGGCGCAAAGGGTGGCTGACAAAACGAAATCCCAGGCCATCAACTCTAGCCCTGATCACGTGCCTGGTCACTTACATACATAATATAAATAGTGAGTAGAAGCCCAGTAAATAATAACAAAGTAAAGGGTTTCCATGAATGATGTCCCATATCAACTCTAGAAAATAGATTCATGTTTATTTCAAAAACAGAAGCAGATCCATATTCATAATCTTGTCCAAATCATATACAGAAATTAGAGTTCATGCTTAATCATACGTGGTACATCCATTAGCGCTAACAGAACAGATACAGAACAGATGCATAATATATGGTGGTTATGAGTAACCGATTCCATAAAGGAACCTCCGGATCCGGGGTAACAGATAACAGATATGTTGAGCCCCATGATGGAGCCTCCGGTACAGGTAACAGAGGATAGACATAATAAGTTCCATAATAGAACCTCCGATACTGAGTAACAGCTAACACATATCACATAATACTAAGGATACCACAAATACATGTCAAAATTTGGACAATCATTCCTTATACAGAACATAACATTTCAGAAAGCATATCTTATTTCATCATACAGAAAGTAAATAAAGTTAAACATAGCTTTACTAAGTTATTACTCACAATTGGCTTCGAGACAAACAGAGCAGACAAATCAAATGGTTTATGGCACGTGACCTACATCAACACATAACAAATACACATTTGAAACACACGTTAGAATATATATAACTCATTACGTTCCATTCTGAGTGTGTTTCTACATTTTACCCTTATTATTATGTCTTAATCTTAGCTTAAAAATGTCTAGGATGTAATGAGGATGCCAAAATATACTTGAACACATTTAACAAAACTTGTTGAAACAAGGGTCCCGCTCGAGCGCAATTTCTTCGCTCGAGCAGACATGCAATGTACGAGGGAACGCTCGAGCGCTCTGCAAATTTTGAAAAAAAGTACTGGTTATGTGATTTTCATGCTCGACGGATGCTCGATGGTCGCTCGAGCGTGAGACTCGTGTCCTCACTCGAGCGTAACTCTTGACGCTCGAGTGGTCTGCAAAAACATGAAACTTCTGGGAGCATGTATTTCATGCTCGAGCGAACTTCTGGTCGCTCGAGCGAAGATGCAAAAACAAAGGTGGCCACTCGAACGTAGAATCTCTCGTTCAAGCGGAAGTGCAGAATCTGGAATTTCCAGATTGCACTCCCAAGCTCCAAACTCGAATTTTATACCTCAAAACTCATCTTCTTGGGCCAAAATTTTGGAAAACATCTAAGAATTTGTAAAACATCTTGGTTGAAGTTCATTTCATGAAATCAAGGCCCAAAAGCAAGTCAATTGTGCAAAAATTCAACTTGAAATGTAAGAACATGCTATAAACATAGCATGCACGTATTCATTTGACCTCATAGCTTCCAAAACATGACCAAATGCGGTCCAATGGTAAGAAATGTTATGAATTCTTCAAACCATGCTAGGATTACAACATGCATGAGAGGAAATCTTTGAAAACAACTTTAATTTGCTATGAGAAGAGCATGCATGCATGATATGGTCTTCTTACAAACTCATTAGCTCAAGATTTGCTTAATTCAACTAAATTCTCTTGAATTCTTGTAAGAGTAAGTTAAATGAAAGCTTAGGGAATGCAAGGCTTACCTAAAATCCTCAATTCTTTGAATTCTGGGTGAGTCTTGGTGAGTCCTAGCTCAATTCTTCAAATTGCCCTTTGGTTGCCTAGCAATTCTCTCTTTTTCTTCTTGAAATCAATTCTCCCATTTAATTCCCTCTTATTCTCACGTTTGCGTGTGCATAGGCTTAAGAATGTGTTGAAATGTAATCAATAAGAATGAGTGAGAGTATAAAAGGTGCCTTATATAGGCTTGGATTGACTAATTCATTAATTAGGCATTAATTTTCTAATTTAATCGTTCCGAATTGAATTTTAATTAAACCTACCATAATGTTCTAAAAATTTCAAATAACACATAAATCAAGTCAATTTCGGAATCGGATGCCGATAAGGCCTTCAATTCGCAAATCAAAACAGAAACATAAATGGATTTTCCTACGCTAAACAGATATAAACACAAAGAATGTAACACACATGTAATTAATTCAGATTTTGATCTTAATAACTTATTAGACATATGAAATCATGGATTAACGTTAATCATGGGTCGAGGTTGTTACACAAGACCTCGTAGTCTTCGCTTTCAATCTCTGCATTCTCTACTTCCCTTACAGTGTAGGTGTACTTCATTGCTGCCATGGAGCAATTTTTCACTTGTACTTGGTCTCCCCCTACTTCTTCAATCCCATGTTTAGTTAGGAATCGCAACAGTTAGTGCAGCATTGAGGAAACAATCCTCATTACATGCAGCCAAGGTCTTCCCAAAATGATATTGTATGGAGAGGAAGTATCTATCACAGTAAATTCTGTCATTACCTTTTTGGTCCTTGCCTGCACCTCTAGACTCGTGGCTCCTAATGATCACATCGGCGTCCCATTGAATCCGACCGTAGGGCTGTCAAATTGTTCTAGATTATCCTTATAGAGGCCAAGCTCCTTGTAACATCCGACATATATGATGTCACAAGAGTTTTCCTGATCAATCAATATACGCCATACTTGGCAATCTCCTACCTTCAATGTCACCACCAGTGCATCATTGTGGGGATGTTGAACCATGTCCAGGTCCTCTTTGGTGAATGATATCATTAGCCCTCGAAGTCCACTTATCTTGGGTTTTTTCTATTGGACCTGGTGGACATGTTGCAGATGTCTTACCCCCTAAGTCTTCTCTCGCACTTCGTTCTCATTGACCTTCGAGTGAATCACATTGATTACCCGTAGCCCCTCTACTTGCGGTGGTGGTGGTGGTGGTGGCGGCGCTACCGGCGCCTAGGCCAGCTTTGCATGCTCTTCTCTTGTTTTTGCTTCGTCGATCAGGTCTCTCAGGTGTCCTTATCTAACCAGATCTTCCAGGTGCGAAGTCAGAGCCCGACACTCTTCTGTCATGTGCCCATTTTCCTCATGGTAGGCACAACATTTCCCAGGATTCCTGCCCATGAACTTCCCCGGGACCCTCTGTGGTGCCTTGTAGTATGGCTGGTTCCTAATTCTTTACAAGACCTTGTAGACAGGGATCTTGAAGACTGTACTTACTGCCTACATGGATCTCAACCCCAAATTCGATCTATTAACGTAGGTATTCCTTCGGCCTCGCTTCGGTGAACCGTGTCTCTTTTCTTATTTTAGTGTCTTATTCCCCTTCATATCTTCCTCTGCTCTGGTGCATTTTTCAATTCGTGCCATTAGTTCCTCTATGTTTTTTGGCAGGGTCTTCGATATCTCGGCCAGGCCTTCCCAACTCTTCACGGTTCCTTTCGGGAGTTTGTGGAACCAATCTGATGTTATTTCCCCGAACAACGACGGGAATTCTTTGCACAATAATTACTCATTCCCACTCCACAAAGCCATTGAATTTAAATATAAGTCAACATGAAAGTTCGGGTCGGACTTACCATCATAAACTTGAAACATCGACATGCTGAACCTCTTTAGTGCCTCGAATGCATCCAACTCCACCGAGAATGGCGTCCTCGGCTGGGTGTTGGATATGATCTTGGCGTTGTGCCTATTTTTTTGGAGGTAGTCTCTCAGGTCCTCCTTCGTTCATGTGAGAGCTTGGCTATCAATCGACTTCAGCCTTTCTGACATGCTGCTTTCGGTGTAATTGTGCATTCTCTTGGACTTCCCTTCATCCACTGCATCATCAAAACAAAGGCCTTGCCCTTGGATCTGCTGAGATCCTCTAACATAGATCCCTTTGGTCAGTGGTGTTCTCTGTTTTTCTCGCACAGACTCTGTTTTTCCAGCATCTCGGGATTACCGATGTGAATTTCCCTGTCATTTTGCATGCTGCGAGACAATGGGTAATGTCTTTTGCCCTTCCTTCTGGGCATCGGCCTTACTTACTGGAGCTAGTGTCCTGTAAGGAAAACGTCGACTGCATCACATTGTTCTACATCATGAAGTTGATTATTATCTGCAGGTCTATCAACTTGTTCGCCATGTCTTTTAGTTCTTAATCTCTTCTCAAGCATCTATCCTTCCATACCTAGAGATCGTCTTTGTGGTAGTATTCATCTCGACTACCCTTCTTGTTCATGCCTCAATCCTTGCCGGCATTGTTGGTCCTAAGGTCGACCCCCTGTACTTCTTCGTTATTGTTCCCTCCTTCAGTATTAGGACCTATATGTTCCTCCTCCTTACTGTAAAGATCATCCTCGATCCTCTCTCCTTGCCTGTTGTTGGCCATTTATTCTATGCTAAGTTCCCACAGACTGCACCAAATTGTGGGTGTTGATTTCCGACCACACAACCAAACAAGGAACTTAGCTAAAGAGCACAAGGCAGAATAGATGAAACTAACCACCTGCCAACAAGAAAATGAGAATACTCCGGTGGCTCATCCACCCGGGGGCACTCCGATGATCAAGTCAGTCAATCAATCTCTCAAAGATCTCTCACAAGTACACAATACACTAATTAAAGCGTACCTTAGACCCACAGGGTGCCTCACTTTTATAGCTAGCAGTGACCCAGTCTTCTAGAAATCTTACTTCACAGGATTCAAGCTCAATGCTCATCTCAGACTCTCGGCTGAATAGGGATAAACTCCTCAAGATCCTTATCCTTATCCAGACTAAGAGCCTTCTCTTATCTAGGACTCATCCTCTATCCAGATATTTTATAACCTCGGTATTACCACACCAAACCTCGGTGATACCACGATTATCTCGGCAACTATGACTCACCCACGTGGCACTTTAGCCGACATTTCGGAACCACCCCGACCACGTGATGTCATTTGCAAAATACTTCCCCACATGTTTAATTCAACAATGTTGCTTTGCATGATATGAATATGTGTTGAGTATATGAAGGTGTTTGGAGGGTGAGGGTTGCTGGAGGTACTGGCAAATAGGTGAGGGTGGTCAAGTGGTGATCAGAGGATGGGGGTTGCCAAAAGTGGTGGTTGACAAGTGAGGGTGGTCAAAAGTGGTGATGGAAGGGAGGTTAAAGAGGCAACGGAAATTCATTTTCAAAACTAGTGGACATACAAATTTGATAACATTTATATTTTTTAAATTTAAAGTAGTAGTCAAACATGTTTTTATGTACAGTTTTCATTTTTCAAATATTACCATAGATAGATTTAACTTTTTTTTATACTTTAATGAAACAGACGAGCAATTTAAAAGTTATACAATAAAAAAAATAAAAGGAAAATAATTTGTAAATAGAAACTTTATAGAAAAAATTCTATTAGAATGATATGCCACTTTCACCAGTGTTTTACTTTGAAATGAATTGATACAAATTTATCATATTAAAAAAGGATAAATTATAAATACACATTTTGAAATTTGCTTAAAATATAAATCGCCCCTTATAATTTGAAAAATTAAAAATACCTTCCTGTCAGAATTTTTTATTTAACAGAATTAATTGAAAAAATAAAATTTCTAACTGTTCACCTATACAATAATAAAATTATCTGAATTATTATTTAAAATAAAATTTTAATATTATTAAAAACTGTTAATTGACTTGATGATTTATTAATAAAAGGACATATTTATTATGAAATTAGAAACCTTAAGAACCATAATGTAATTTATCCAAAAAAAAAAAATTACCAAGACTAACAAACTTGTTGGATAGTGGGACATTGCACACAATGCCCATTCCCCAACTAGGCCCTAATCAAGCCCAGATCCATTGCATGGTCTTGAATGCAGCCCAAATGCCTTAATAAAAAACTATTTAATTGGGCTTATTTGCATTTGGGACTAGGGTATCCGTTATCTTAATACACATCATTTGTATTGTTCGGATATTAATTTTTGAACAAAAATCAATTGTTTGAACAAAAATTACATTCGATAGTTAATATTCGAACATTTGTATTTTATTCGTAATGAGAACTGAACATTTGCCTTTTGTGCAGAAATTGATATCCAAACGACATAAATACTAGGGTTCGTTTGGGATGTGGGTTGGATTTTTGACTTTTTAGCTATTTTATCCTGGGGCTAAAAAGCCTTATTTGGGATACTTTTTGGCTTTTTTGACTTTTGTACGAGAAAAAATGAAATGATTATGGTTTAGATGTGACATTTTGTCTTATTGGACTAAAAAACTTATTTTATCTTTTTGTGACTGTTTTAGGCAAAAAAAAAAACCCCATTTTAGCTTATGTCAAATGAAGGGATGTATTGACACAAAATGTAGTGTACAAATAGAATTACCCGAGGCTAAGCCTTGAATTGTTAACCTACTTTTCTACTTTTATGCTTACAATCCAACCCCGTTAACTCACAATGCTCTCCTATCTAAAATAATATAAAAAAAAAACTCACAATTCTCAATTCATATTGATTTTTACAACAAATTCATCGTTTTTTCAATAGTTCTTAACAACAAAAAGTATGATTTTCAAACTAATATGTTTATTAAAACCTCATTCAAAATTTGTTAGATGGATTAGTAATTTGACCAAATTTTTTTTAACTTGGGAATTATAACTTATGAATTGTAATAAATAAATAAATTTGAAAATTTTAAGTCTATTTGGTATAATTTTTCTCAAACTGAAGGCTGGTAATAAAAAATCGAAAGTTAAAAATGTCTCTCTCCTGCTTCTAGTTTACTGAATTTTTTATTTATTTAAGTTATTTTGAAATATAATAAAAAAAAATGATAGTAATATTTAAGAAGATAAAATGTAATAAAAAGTGAAATTAAAGGGTTTAGGGTTTAAGGCTCAAAACCCATTCGCCGTATCAGCCACCGCCAGCCATCTTCAATCCAGCTTTCACAGCTTCTTCTCCGGCGAAGTTCTCCGGCTCCGGCGACCCCTCCAATCGAACCTCTCTCTACATGCTCAAAACCCATTCTTGGAAGCTTCGAAACAATGCCAATCGCAGCAATGGTGCTTCTGCTGACTCTTCTCTGAGGCGTCATCGTCAACTTCAACTTCAACTTCGTTCAGGTATATATATATATATTCACATTCTCAAAACCCCATTTCATTTCGTTCTTTCTTTCTCGAGAATTTTCAATCTATTTCTATGAATCAATGTAATTCAGGTTTATTTTATTGGTTTATTTTTTAATAGGACACATTTGAGCGGAGAATTTTAAATTTCTCAGGTGGTTGGAATAGATATACTTCTGAGTTGAGAATATGATGTTCTCATAGAGTTCAACTCAAAATTGAATTAGACAGAAATGTTTTGGTGTTTGAAGTCAGTTGGTGCATTAATATTGATAGGGTTGACAAGAAACTAATAGAGTGCTGCAAATAGTTGGTAAAAATTTGGGAAATAAGAAGGGGGAACAAAGAGATGTCAAGAGTTTAGCAGTGTGCAAATATTGGAAAACATAACCCTCAGGTAGTGTTTAGTTCACTGGAATGATCATTCCATCAAAATATATACATTCCCTTACCATGTTTGGTTGGCTAAAAAAAGTAATGAAAAATACATTGTGAATAAAATCATCATTTACCAATTGTAAGCGAATGATCATTCCATAGGAGAGCTTACGGAATGACAATTTCATTCCATATCATTCTGGTGAATCAAATAGAGCATAATTCTAAATGATCTTTTAATTCTATATTGCAAGTTATATTGTTAAATTGTGATTTTGTGTATTTATGATTTGTTTATTTTAGAAAATAGAGAAAAACGTTAGAAATATATAAATAAATAAATTCAGATTTTAGTTTTTTTTTTTTTTTTTTTTTATTATTATTATAACAATTATTGATATATAATATGACAAAGTGATCAAATTATTGAGGAATAGGATGGAGTACATCATTTTGCATGACTTTTGTTGTTTTTATGGCAAATGTATAACCATGTTTAGTAGGCATGTGGAGGGTCAAAAGGCAAAAGAAAACCTCACAGATGTTCTTTTCTTTTTCTTTGCTTTGTTCTTTGATTTCTCAGCAGAGGCCTTCACTTTAGTTCTATTCCAGCTTACTCCAAGTTTGTTGCATGCTACTTACTAGATGTTGCGATGAGTTCCTCTTTACTTTGATTCCAAGGAATGTCTTTCTTTTGTTCTTTCTTCCTATGGATTGAGAATTAATATCATGGTGTTTCTCTTATGGTACGTTTAGTGTCTGGCTGCCTACAATATTGGGAAAATGTCTATTAATTGATCTTCTATTGACTCACATAACACAATTCATATTTCTGAAGGCCACCAATAAGGATGATGTCCTTAACACTTGCATTTATATACATACCTACCTATGAAGGACGGACAGTTCTAAGAATGTTCTGTGTCCGTGTCCAACACGACAAACATCGACACTCATCAAACGCTCCTTGACGGAAGTTAAATGTGTTTCATTATTTTTTAAATTTTCTTAGATCAGGACATGCTTCAGATTCTTGGAGGATGCATTGTAAGTTTGAAGAAAATAACTTAGGATCCAATACTAAAATAAAAAATTAAGTGGATTTACATCAATTAAAGTGCAAAACTTTCGATTTGTTAATAAATATAGTTTTGATAAAATATATTAGGAACGTTTTGTTCACTCTTCTTTTTGAATATGTAGAATGTGGAAAGTGATTTCTTTCTATTTTGATATAATAAATTATAAATGTATTTGTAATGTAAAAAATGAAGAAATAATCATTATTTTTATTTATACATATAAAAATGTATAATATTATGTATATTATACTCATTGTCATGTTCCTAACGTGTTGTGTCCTGATTGTTTTGGAAATTACCACGTCGTCGTGTCCATATATGTGTCCAGTGTTCATATCGATGCTTCTTAGTACATATATTACCCAAAGATTGATACATGCTTACACGCATCTGTGTAAATGTTTTTGGAAACTCATCTGCACAAAGATCATTAGAAAGTAATGTTTGTGTATGTGCATGTGCATGTGCCTGCCACTTTAAAATGCTTCAGATACTCGAATCTGTTTTCGTTTAAAAATTCAACGTAAGTTCACATAGTAGTTCAAATACTTTTTTCCCTTTTGCAAGCTTGTGTTATTTTACATGTCTGAAAAGCATCTCTTATAAATTAGTAGGCTACATTTTGATGCCTGTTTTTCTTGAGCAGTGAAACTTTTGCATTTCCCATCCACCGTGGTCAGCTGTTTGTCACATCTCAAAGACGGGAATGGGCTTAAGATAGGATCTTCTGCTTTCAGTTATATAAACAGAAGAAAATACAGCAGCCAGGATTTTTCAGAATCAAGAAGTAAAACTCTTACTGCCAATGGACAATTTTGCAATTATGCTGGTCCTATGCCCAAAATTTATCGTCCTGAAACTTATTCCGTTCTTCAATCAAGTGGTCTTCAACACTGGTTCAAAAACTGGCAAGAACTTAGGAAACATAAGCTGACAGCAAGCACTTTTGGGGGAGCAGTTGGATTTTGGCCTCGACGAAGGGTCCAACTTTGGTTGGAAAAGCTTGGGGCAGTTGAGCCATTCATGGGTAACCTTGCTACCTGTTGGAGCAACATCAAAGAAGAGGAAGCACTTGAAAGGTACAAGTTGATAACAGGGAATTCCGTTTTATTTCCTGAATTTCAGGTCTATGGGGATAATAATAACCCAGATGATGACTGGCTTGCAGCTTCACCAGATGGAGTTGTTGACAAGCTTGTTTATGGACTGCCTTCCCGTGGAGTTCTTGAAATAAAATGCCCATTTTTTGGTGGTGATATGAGCAAGGCTTCCCCGTGGTCACGAATACCCCTTTATTGTATTCCACAAGCTCAAGGTTTGATGGAAATTATGGATCGGGATTGGATGGATTTTTATGTTTGGACCCCTAAGGGGAGCAGTTTATTTAGGTTATATCGAGATGTAGAATATTGGGACACCATGAAAATAGCGCTATCTGATTTCTGGTTGAAGCATGTCCTGCCGGCAAAAGAGTTGTGTAGTAAATCTGTTATCACAAATCCCCATATTCAGTTAAGATCACTGAGGCCAGCACCTCGGCACGAATTATGTCATTTCCTTGTATGTGAAAGTAGACGTGTTGTTGATGACTCCAAATTGTTGATGCGTGAAATTCATGGAAAATTGCAGAACTGATGCACTGCCTTGAGTATTTACCCGGGGTAAAGTAAAAAAGTGAGCTTTTCTCGAAGTAGTTTGGATAAGTATTGATGGATTTGTAAAGCACATAAACATCGAGCTTGAAGAGATCTATTATGATAATTGGTCACGACTTGCACATTAGCTTCTATTCATCAAGTATAGCAGAATACTCTGTGAGGTGAGCTACTACCAAAGAATGAGTTCATTTCCATTTATTAATGTTTGGTTTGACTGACATAATTTTGCTTTTCTTTCAATGACAGGACAGGAAAACGCAATGGTGTTCTTGCTTCATGCGTTGGAAGATATGTCATATGATTAAAATACATTTGTTGTAGGAGTTGCATTCAAGTAGAGGAGTAGTTGTAGGAGAGAGGGAAAGAGCAATCCAACTACAGGTACCACAGGGACATATTATCACAGGCAGTTTTATAGATCTTCATTTCAACTGTTTAAACCATGATTCTAAACATGACATGTTGGTTCAAAACTTAACTTGGAAACAACATAAGGTTAGAAAATTATGTACAAACCAACCATATATTTTCATAATTAGTTGGCCCAGTGGGCCGGATACCGAGTTATCAAAAAAATAAATAAATCCGTTCTTGCCAAAGGCCCCAATTATCCAATGCTTAGGGCCTAAAGCCTCATTTTGATGTTCGGCCTAGGGCCTCAAACCATTTGGGCTGCTGCTAATGAAATAAGGATTTTTTTGTTTAATTCCCAATCATGATGGTTTTTTTTTTTTTTTTTTTTTTTTTTTTTTCTCCTTTTTTTAAGGAATGATGATTGGATTCATACGAGGACCTGATTTAGATAACCACTAAATCAAACTACTCCCAAGTTCTAAAGACTGCAAGTTTTAAGTTTGTGAAAACTATGAAGACTGTTTACCATTAATCATACAATTGTTGGCTTATGCTCTGGTCCCATTGATTTACAGGTCAAAGTTTTCCATCTTAGACCACACATTGCCGTCTCTGCAGAACCGAGCACCGACTCCAAGGAAAACTTTCCATGTCTAGCATGGAGAATTGATGCCAATGATGCTAGTTACGCACACACAAACACACATATTGCTGTAAAACCAATTATTTTATGTATCATAAATCTCTAGATTTCAATGAAGTTGCAATGTACACATTTAGGGAGCATCGATTGTATCTGCTAGATATATTTATCATTTTTATCACAATTGTGTTATGGAGAAATGAACATTAGTTTCTGCAATGAAAAGTGTTGTTTTGTAATGAAAATTCAGTTGCAAAAAATTATATTTCTTGTAGTGATGATCTTCATCAAGGTTGGAGATTTGTGAGATGGAGTCCATGCTTCCCCAGCAGCTATATTATATCATCGACTAGAGATGACCTAATCATGACATGAACTTCCTCAAAACCCTAATATGTCAATGCCAGTTAAAAAGCTTTAAAATAAGCTTAAGTTTTCGTCATTAAAACTAGCAGTGCCATAAAAGATGAGTTAGCAGAGGCCATTACCTGGTCTGGCTCATCTAATGCCACGCACGCAGGCTCTATTTGGTGATCTTATTGAAACTATTCAAGAATTTTTCTTTTTTTAAATTTGAAAATTCATGTCGAAATATTGGATACAATATTTGTTTATAACTTTTGAGATAAAAGTAACTTGAATAATATGAAAAAAATTGATCATCGAGAGGTTGGAAATGAGTATTTTTACTTTCAAATTTCTAATCAACAAACTTTCAACTAGATGTTTGCTTCGAAACACCATCAACAAGAATATTGAGATCATGAATTTGAATAGAGATTTGAAATGAAAAAAAAGAGTAAATGAATGAAGTATAAGTAAAATATAGTTATATTTCATTTACATTTCACCCACATTTTATATTTCATTTTTTAAATCCCTACCCAAATCCATGATCCAAACACAATCTAACTCTTGGCAATGGAAAAGAAAGCTGAAAATTAGCGAAAAAGTCCAATCTTCCACCCTCCCCCTGTTGCACCTGTAAGTTCCCTTCATGGGTGAACAAAACTACATATGAAAGATTACATATTATGCTTTGAATTTTCAACTCGGAAAGAATAAAACAATTCTGGTACCAAATTCTACAACATTGGGAAAGGGTTTCAATCACTTGTGACAATTTCTCTAGGAGTTGAGACAATGATGCCAAGCTAATTTGTTTCCACCGAAGCAGCAACCTTGCAGGTGAGGCCTGAAATTTATTTGCTCCTCTGATCCTTGAACAATCAAAAGAAAAGAACTGTACTTGCTCACATATGATGCATAGTTGCACCATCTCAAACAAGATTGTTAACAACGCTTCCTCTTTTTTTCAGCTTTACAGAGCAATTTGCCAGGAAATATGCCAAACGCCATGGCAGTCCTTGCACCCAAAAAAAAATTTGCCAGAGAAAAGATGTTGCAGCTGTTGATCATAGAAGCTCGGTCTCTATCTGGTCTCCATCCGCATCCTCAACCTCATTTTCTTCATCTTCTTCAGGAGCATCTGGATCCACTCCCTACAGAAAAACCACCACTTTAGGTTAATCCCATTACACATTCAAAGTAAACATTTTGACTGCATTCTAACATTTTCACCAATCCTGTATTTACCAATCACGATGACTGCATTTTGGAGAAAATAACTCAGCCAAACAAAAACAAAAGGTCGTTTTTAATAATGATTGCCAATTTCTTGTTTTCTTCAACACAAGGCTAAGAATCACAAGCACTTCTAAGAAGATAATATATCGTGTCCGACACTGACACTCCACTCCACTCGTCATATACTTTCCAACCCTTAGACACACAAGAAACACATTACAAGTTTGAATAAAACAATTTGAAATCCAATGATAAAACAAAAACATGTAAATTTATATCTATTCTCCTCATTGGACTTTTAAAATTACTAAGCTAAATATTCATATACGTTGATATATAATAATTATTTATCCTTATATATGACACATAATAAATATATGATTCTATATTTCACATGTATCCCTTGCATGTCATCTCAAGTCTTAATTTTTTGAAATTTTTCGAATTGGCATGTCCGTGTTCGTACTTCTTAGGCCAGTGGTAGTGGTCAGAGTTAGAAGGTGATCAGAGGTACTGGTTAGAGTGTGGGAGAGGCCGGAGGGGTGGAAGAGGAAGGAATGAAAACTTGTTTTGAAAGCAAGTAAAACATCTTGGCTGTGCTTGGAACGATTTCCAAACTATGATTCTACCCCCACATTCCAATATGATGTTTGGATAGGATGTTCAAATTATATTTCCACAACATTTAGAAAACTCTGTGTGAGGCGCGATTTTCAAAAAAAAAAAAATTCAAATTTGGCCTAACCTGACGTCCTACCAAACGTCCCACCGGTCGTCCAGCCAGTTGACCGGAACAATGCAAATTTTATTTTATTTTATTTTTTTTCGCAATTGACATATATTAATTTTTATATATTCGAAAAAAATATTTTCCGAATTTTTTTAAAATTTTTATGTGCTTTAATAGAATTTTGAGTTGTATGTTTGGTTATAAGTTGTAAGTTTTTGTATCAAATATCATATGTCACATCAAAAATTCCCCACTTAATTCAAAACTCTTTTACCAAACAAATTTTCCACGCTCAAATCATAATTCCAAAATTCACAAACTCAAAATACAACTCCTACTCTCAAATCATATTTAGAAAGCTCTACCAAATACTACCCTTGTTTCTCTAGTCCTCAAATGTTGAAAATTGTTGCTATCTTTTGGAAACAAAAACAATTGCCCATTATGTTCGGTGGAGGTAGGTAGGTCAAAAGGCACAAATTAGAAAAACGGAGAGTGTATATCCATGAACCATCTGCCTATTACGAAGCATAAAAACATAAAGACCAACCTTCATCTGTTTCTCCAAGCGTTCTAATCCTTTTTTCGCTGCTTCATTCTGTGGATTTATCCTGAAGTACACATTTAAATTAGAAAGATGTGCATGAACAACGAGAGGGCACGGAACTTAAACTTTAAAAAGAAAAGACGTTCATATCATGGCCATAATTCAACATTAGACTGTAATATCTCAACCAATATAGAAGAATAACCTTAGTGCAGCCTGGTAATGTGACAAGGCATCTTGCAGCATATTTGTAGCAGCAAATACTTGAGCCAGCTTAATGTGAAGAGAATCATCGGCCCAATCTTTGAGATATCGCTCAAGGAGAGATACAGCATCTCCATTTCGGCCCTCAATGACATGGAGCTCAGCCAGTGCCGATGCAGCTCCAAGGTAACCCGGTTCCAGCCTGAGAGCTGACTCGTAGAACTTTTTTGCCTGATTAAAGTTCAGATGAAAATTCACGTCACTGTAAACTAAAAACCAACATTGTAGAATTCCACTACAAAAGAAAGATAGATGTCAACTGACTTTTGAAATAGTAGTAACAAGTTCATATAAATTTATTTATGGAACTAGCAATCCTTTTCACATTACTGATTATATTATAGCACTAGCAATAATCTCTATCACAAACCAAACAAAACAAAAAAAATTACATTTATGCACCATGTTCTTGGTTGCACAAAACCTTCTCAAAGTTTGACAAACAACAGAACATAGTTTATATAAATTTATTTATGGAACTAGCAATCTTTTTCACATTACTGATTATATTACAGCACTAGCAATAATCTCTATCACAAACCAAACAAAACAAAAAAAATTACATTTATACACCATGTTCTTGGTTGCACAAAACCTTCTCAAAGTTTGACAAACAACAGAACATAGTTTTATGATGTTAGCAAGTTAGTAGTTAGATTACTACACAAGCCGATGCATCTCCATAGACTTGAACCTGAGACCTCATACTAACACCTAAGAGCTCTCTCAAGACCACTTAAACTACAGCCCGGGTCAGATAAAACAGTTAAAGGTGAGATTTATTAGCTAACATCACACAATGCTAAATTAGTGATACAGAACAAGCTTACCTTCTCTCTTCCACCAGAGTTACTAGCATGTACATCGCCAACTAATTTTAAAGCTTTTGCTGATTGAGGCATGGCCTTCATTGCCTCCCTTGCAGCATGAAGTGCCTCTTTAATTTTTGAAAGTGCCAAATAAGAATGAACCAAACCTGGAAGGAGACGAGAGTTTCTGATCACACCAGGCTCCTCCGTTTCTTGGTTAAATGTATTTCACTCGCATAAAATGCACATCAAAATAAGTAACTGATTAATTATGTGGCTTGGTCGTCTAAAAACTAACCTTGATAAGAACGAAGATCAGGTCTCAATTCTTGAGCTCCCCTGAAAGCAACTACAGCTGCTTGTGGCTGATTCATTGATAAGAACAAGTTGCCCTGAAAGGTTACAAGAACTTTTAACAAATTGATATATACATCATTTATATTGAAGTCCTCAAAGAATTTTCCATGCTGATACTTTTACCAATATATGCCACATGGCAGATCCCAGTTCAGTTACAGATAAGAATTCATAGTACCTTCATTATATAACCTGGTATGTGCCTCTCGTCAATTCGAATGCTCTGGTTGCAGAAATAATGAAATGGTGAGCTATATTCACAAGAAGGGACTCTCTGATCTGATTGAAAGTAATAAACCTAACCTTCTCAGCATAAGATAAAGCTCCCCTCTCATCTTTCCTCTCCCATAAAACAGACAACGCCACAAAAGCTTCTGGCCTTGTAGGATCAATATTCAGCAAGTCGTGCACTAACTTGTGCAGTTTTGAATGTTCAGATTTTATCTTTAAAAGCATTGCATACTCATCCATGTAAGTGACAATGTATGGATCAATTGATCGAACCTGCAAAGAATGGATAAATTTCATCTCCCAAAATAATGATTCGTTGCGTCAATATAATTAATGAACAGTTACCTTTTCAAAATTCGTGATGGCTGCACTTCTTTTTCCAATAATGGCTTCAACCTTCACATTATGATTTATGTGTAAGTTAAACCAAAAAATAGAACAACATCCATCAGTTAAGCCAAAAGCAACCTATTAAATGCAAAGAATTTTGCTTTCAATTGAACATAAATTGACATCTTCTTCATGTCAATAAGAGGATCATTGGCAAATCGAAATCTCTGATTATCTAATACAATTATTTTATCACTAAATTTTTTTATTGGCTTCATTCCTTTATTGGTCTTTAAAAAATACTAGATTTGTAATCAAACAACAGATTTAAGAGTCCAAATGCATCTTCAATAAATCCAGGCACAGAACAGTAAAATGATAACTCTGTAGTATAAAAGGAATAACAATCTAGTACTCGAAGTTTCTTTCAACTTGCAAAAAGAATTAGCATCCACACTTTAAAATTGCCTAAGCAAGTTTTTGACATTGGCTTTCATGCCAACGAGTGTTGGATGCACCAAATGTAGATAGAAGTGGCCTAGTACAAAAGCAAAGGACAAAACATAAATCATTCAGCCTTGAATGAAAGTCACTGAAGTTTGCACTCAGCTAAGTACAAAATGCTCGCAAAGTCTAAACTTCTTTAGCAAACATAACAAGCTTAGCTTCACTGAAATGCTTACCTTTGCCATTTCAAGTAATATGTGTATGTTGTTAGGAAAACGTTGTAGAAGTTCTGTGAAGAGTTCCAAACCACCTGCCAATCAAAAAAATGCTGTAAAGATTCCCCCAAAAAATCATTTTCATGTATAATCTACTCAAACTGAAGGTGCAACCAAACATTCAGAATCAAGAACCAATGCCATGGAAAGTACAGCCATGCATCATAACCCTGAAACTATTCATTAAGCTATGACAAGTAATGGTTGTTATCAATCCTTATATGTTTTGTATTTTACAGGACACTAAGTAATTGCGTTCATGATTGTGAGTGTCATATCTAGATATCATTCAACAGTAAAAGTGCCATTTTCCCTCTTTACTTCTGGTTCACACAGCTTAAAGCCTTATGCTAACTCCTTTCAAACAACTAGAGGTAATCTTCCGCAAGCAAGAACAGTTCAAAGCATTAAGTGATCATGGACCACAAAGCAAAAAGTTCAACATTAAGATTATGTAAATTGCATGTACAGACAGAGACCACATATCTCTACTTTTCGAAGGATAAGCTCATATTTTTTCTAAAATATAAACGTAACCGTATTCAAATATCTCATGTGGTGTCTTTTATGGACTGCATGCAATGCCTGACATTAGCATGATCCTTTGAAGCAGTGTGCATACGAATGCATGCACATTGTGTCCACCAACATAAAAGAAGGGATCTCTAAAAGGAAGATGTATAGACAACAGTGGCTGCAAAGCATACTAGCATCAAAAGTACAATGTTAAAAAATAACACCCCCTCCCCCAAAAAAAATGATCAAACCAAAAAAAAGAACTTATTCTACCTTTGTAATCATTTGAAGCAATGCAACACTGGGCCTCAACATAACGCTGCACAGAAAGAAGAAATGATCAAAGGTATTGATGAAAGAACAAATGATCAAAGGTATTGATGAAGCAGAGAACAGCATCCTGAGCACAACAAAAAGAAAACGAGAGAAAAGACAACCCCACCAGGGGATGTTGGGCCTAAGAAACAAGTTCATAAGACTTAACTGACATTAGGTTCGGGACAAAGTCGTGCAAGTCAATGTTGGTGTATTCTATGGCATGCTAAGGTCAGGATAGGGGTGCCCCATCTGGAACTCACACCATTGCCATCCCTAGACTAGACCTTAGCCTCACCTCAAGAATCTTAGACTGAGCACCAATCCACCAATAGAAAAGGTCCAAAGGCATTTCAGATCAAATGCTATTATTAAATCTTAACTTAAAAGTAAAAAAGAAATGAAGGAATGCATTAGTCAAAGAAGCAGGAGGTTCTGAACTGAACCTAAGGACAATGCTATGATTGGCTGATTCAGAACCATTGAAACAAGCCAATTAGACAAGGGAAAAAGTTATATGCTCAAACATGACAAGTAATGTTAATGTAGAAAAAAAAAATGGTAGTATAGTCTAGTACAACATATAAAATATGAAGACAAAATCTCATCTATCACACATTGTACTTACATGCAACCAGCGACTAGAGTCAAAATGATCAAATGGAGGTCTACCACTTCTATTTGGTGTCTGAAAGATACATTAAAAAAATAAACTGCAGTTAACATGATAGTATATTTACAACAGAAAAGGTTCAAGCTAAAATATAGCAAAATGTTATTTCTTTAACACCAGAGAAAAATCTATAAGAAAAAACTCCAGTCTATTTATTATAGTGATTGAAAATATATTCCTTGCAACACACAAAAGAACGCCAATGGTTATTATTTACCAAACCCACTATAACTAATAAAGTTTTATTTTTAAAAATAAAACATCATCTGCAACAATGAAAATGCTTAAATGATGACATTACAAGTTGGGAGGTGCAATAGCTAGGTTATGCCACAAATGAGCCACCAGTTCAAGTTCAATGTTAGGAACTCCATGGAAAGTAAAAGAGGACAATTTCAAGGGCGTTCAAGTAGAGGCTAAGATGGTTCTAGTCAGCCAAAAAATGGCTTGACTAAAAGCTGAACCTATATAATGAGGCTGAGAGATGCAAACCCTGACCAAATCATTTTGAAAAGAGTAAAACCATCAATCCACCAGAAAAATAGAAAGTAATACAAAAAAATTAGAAAGAAATAACTAAAACTAAATCATAGCTTGGCAAAACAAATAGTTTAATTAATCAAATTCAAGTGTAAACCACTAAACCTCAACCTTTACTCCACTTGTCTAGCACAAGAAAACATCAGCAAAATGGACTATTTTATGTCCCCCTTTCATCTTTTCCAAGGAATGGCATAATTAAAAATTAACTATTTTATGTCCCCTCTTCATAAAGCATGATATGCTAAATTTATATCAAAACATGAATACTTCTCAGAAAAATAATAATCTTAGAACATCATATTACATACAATTTGAATCAATGGAGCAGCACTCTGATTTTTATTTTACCAACAAACCTGAGGAAATAATGAAATAATATCCTTCGAAGCAACTCCTAGTTCAGCCAAGGCTATGATAGCCTCAATAACATAAGGGCAATGTCTGTCAAAAACAAAACAAATAAAGAATGAGCATGCTGTAAAAGTACTGAAATCTTCCAGCAATACATAAATGATAAAAAGATAACAAGAACAATTAAATATCTTAGTAGCAGTGTTAGCAGTACGGTCGATATTGTAGTTATTATAGTAGTAGTAACAGCAGAAACTGTCCTTGGATGTGAATCTATGAGGCATTCACAGTCAATAATTACACTGTTACTCACTGATTCTGCACTGTTATTTTATGGGCTGACCCAATCAAGACTGTGTAATCATATTCAACCACCAGCCCCCAAACATAAAATGAAATTTTAAAATAAAAGAAAAGAAAGAAAGTTACATACAAAATAAAAGCAAGAAGGAATGAGACACAATTAACATACTTTGACATAGAAAATGAAATGAAAAAAAATGATTCATGTAGCCGACCCCACTTGATTGGGACACAAGGCTTATAAGTTGGTTTGGTTTTGACATAGAAAATGAAAAAAATTGTTACAGCCATTCTCATCATTGCAAATTTGAGGAAGATTAGTTTCAACTGGATTGGTGTTGTATGTATAAGGAGACAGGGGAGTCGGTCAATCATCCATTGCTTTGTTGCAAAGTGGCCTCAGATAACTGGAGCTTAATTCTGTCTTTGGTGTCACTTGGGTTATGCTGGGTGGGTAAAGAACCTCTTGATTCTTGGCATAGGGGTTGCCCAAGTCGGGTTAGTTGGAAGGCTTGGTAGGTAGCTCTGTTGTGCGTTTTGTGGTGCAATTGTAGATCATTTGAAGGGAGGGAGAATTCCATTAATTCCTTGAAAGGATCAGTGCTCACACAACTGTATTTTTGCCTCAAGGGGGCTGCCCCTTTCTTTATACTATTTTGTGGATTTTATTTTTTATTTTTGGTGATTTGTACATGCTTGTTGATATATAGGGCTTTGTCTTGTTTTGTTTTGCTTTGCATTTTTGTTGGTGTATAGTGTGTGTGTAGATGGTTGTGGTCCTTCGGCGTCTTTCATAGTTACATTTACTTATAATAATAAAAAATGCACTGCCCAACTTTATTTAGTAAATAAAGAGTTGCACAGTCACAGAAATGCCAGGACTCAAAAGCTTTGCTGGATTTCTAGAATTGTATTTTTAACAGGTGAAAGACACCTGCTCATTGATGAATGGGGTTAGGTAAACTAAAAACAATTCAATAAACCACTCTAATTAATAAGTCAAAAACAATGGGAATGATCAAGATGTTGAAATATAAGATAACTACTTAACTACGGACAAAAATAGACACTCGTGCCTTTTTTTTAAAGAACACACCAATCAACCAATCAAGAAATATCTATATAAGAGCAAGCACGAAGCTTTATAATGCTAGATGTGTTCAGATTTCAAGTGAGACTCACAAAAAGCACCCAAAAGTTCTCATGCTATTGCTAAAAAGAGAACTGAATAAAAGAAGCATACACAAAATGATATAATAATCAAATTTAAATTGTTATCCTTGGAATGAAAACTGGCATTAAGAAATCCAACATGACAAACCTCAAACACTCTTTGTAACAAGCAATGGAAGAACGAGTGTGTCTCGAATTTCGATAAAGCTTGCCCATCATTAGATTCATTTGCAAATTTCTTGCTTTGTTAGGAATTCCCTCCATCTGTAAAATAAAGGAGTAAAGCATATTCTTATATTCTTAAAATGAAAGAAACTAAAAATGAATAAAACCACATTCAAGTTAAATTGTAAAAAGACCATGTAACAAACCCAAGTTGCTCAGAACACTCATCCTAGAACATACAATGTAATTGTAACATTACATGGATAACATGAACATTTACACAAAAGTGACAAACAATACAGCAAGTTCCTTATCTACTGGATGAAAAGTGTAATCTAAGGTCTTCCTGATAACAACAAATCCCCCAAATTATGATGACATTTGCCAAATAAAGGGAGCAAGGAATGGACGGCAGAGAGAGTGACTGTCAAAGACTATATCAATTAGCAACAAAATGCAAAATTTATACATAAACTACACATTCATATACTAAAATATAACCTCACCAAAAGTGACTTAACAAATTGATTAAAGAAACACAAATGCAAACAGAGAGTATGGAGATGGAACCTCAACAAGGGCAGCTCTATTCTCATTCAGTGAACAGTGACAAGATGCAATTTTGAACTTCACCTGCACCAAGATGTGAGAGTAAATTGTTTATGAAATGACTAAACTTAAATATCCAAGATTTATAAACAAAACTTGTTATGACCCAAATATGTCAAAAAAGGAAAAGAACAAGTAGGGGAGCATGTCAAACTACCTCATTTTCATTAATCCCCAAATTATTAAAAGAATTTGGAGAAGACGACCTGTTTGACGTAGGCAATGAATTTCTAGTCATTGTACTTTGTTTGGGAACAATCTTGCAATGTTGTAGCGCTTGCTTGTACGTATGCTGTCACAATACAAAAAGATATGATGACATGCTATGTTTGAATATCTTTGTTCGCATGGAAAGAGGGGAGGGATAAATTAGCACTATTTAATGAAATATGTTCTTTTCCAACTTAAAAGGCACTTCTGCCCAAGGAAGGAGTGGATGATGGTGAGAAAGGGCATAAAAAATAAAAATAAAAAGCGTAGCAGTGGAAAAGTATAGCAGATGAAAGAGATGAATCACAAATTAAATGGGAAAAAAATAGTAGCAAGTAGTGTTGGCATATAGTAAGTAACATTCAAAAGGAACAGAAGATGGCCAAGCCATTCTGTGACATGACAAACATAAATTGGAGCTCATGATCTTCCAACAACATAAAATCGTGTTTTGAAATTAATTTTACCCTTTGGTTGTCCATCTAAAGAACTGTCATACAAACTTAGACTACAAATGTTATGTGTTTTGAATTTTCAACAAAAAATAAAACTATTGCAGAGTCCAAACAAGTGAAATACTCATAACAAGGGCACCTATATTGAAAGCCAATCAAGCAGTATCAAACAATAAATTATTTCGACAATACCCAATATCAAAATTAAAAATAATTGAAGCCCCTGGAAAAATTATCACTAGATGTGATTTATTTATTCATACACAATCATAAATGGGTGTTCATAATTGCCATATTAGAGAGAGTAATGATATACAAACAAAATTTTTATACAAAATTGTCATACATAATGATGTGGCTTCTTGTGATTCCTTCATTTCCAATCAAAACACCCACATTACCCTCATCATTTCAAAAATATCATTGGCACATCATTCTTCTTGTGTTTTCTGTCCAAAATTTCTATTTACAAATCATTTTCTATAAATATTTATAGGAAAACTCTACTAACCCATAAATTTTGTCAAGACAATTTTTGAAATTTAATTGGTGCGTTGTGGGATTTATGTACATAATGAATCTGACCACATTGATGTTTTTGGATATGTAGTATGCATATATGTAGATATACAAATGTTTATGCATACTAATAATATGATCTTACAATTGCCCTACGAAACTCTCGTTCGCGAAACAATGCATCGGCGAGGAGAACCTGGAACAAGACACAACAAACTGATAATCAAACAACGTTTTGACAAATGAATGCCAAACAAGAACACGAATCGAGAGACTCGCATACCAAGTTTTCAGCTTTGACATGTGGACTGGTCTCGGCATTGACAGTAGACGAAGAAACAAGAAAACAAGCCTGTACAAAGCATGAATTCAGATCAAAACATTGATATAATTCCAAAACCCTAGTAAGCAATTGATTAGAATCGAATTGGGTTCGATTAGACTGAAATGAGGAAAGAGAAAGGGCTTACAAGGAATTGAGCAGAGGTGTAGAGGCCATGATCGAGAAGTGTAGAGATTTGGTCCTTAGGAACGTCCATTGATGCGGAGAAAGTGAGAAATTGGCAAAGAGTGCTAACTCTACACCGATGAGAGAGAAACACTGAAACCCACCCAACCCCCGCTCTCTTTTTCAAAAAACACACTCTCTGGTTGACTGGGAAGTTGGTTATTTTAGTAGATTGTTTTAATTTTTAGTTATTTTAGATCTTGTTTGGTAAATGTTAAAATTTGGATTTTTAGGTTAAAATTTATAAAAGTATAAAATATGTTAAAATAGTTAATAAGATAAAATGTCACATTACATTCATAATCATTTTATTTTTTTTCTCATAAATATCATATTTAATTACAAAAAAATTCAACTATCTTCTCGATCACAAAAATTTTAGCTTACTAAAATAGTCAAAAACTAAAATAGCCTATTAAAATAGCCAACTTTCCAAACAAGGCATTAGTAGTTTAAATTTTTTGTATTTGGAATGATGGTTGGATTTTTTTACAATTGGATATGATATTTGAGAGATAAAAAAGTAAAATTATTATGAGTTTGATGTGTTATTTTGTCTTATTGTCTATTTTAACTTATTTTATCTTGGGTCATTTACATACAAGTCCCATTTTGTGAACTTATAATCCATTAAGTCCTACATAAAATTATTTGCTCCTTCAAGTCCCATTAATTTTTAATAGACCAATTCATCCCTTCAACAAACTCCAGGTAAGCTGCCTTGATGTCGCCTTTCCTCTCCCTTCTGTCCTGAAGTCCTCCATCGACGGCCTCGACAAAGCTCCGTTGTTAGAAATCTAGCTTCGCCACCAGAACCATCGTTTCCTTTCCCTACTTAGATCTGCGGTGTCGTCGTCGTCGTCGATGAAGAACTCAAATCCACGAGTGGCTCACATGTAAGGTTGAGGTTGTTGTTGATCTGTCTCTAAACAAATCTACCTCTCTCCATCGCCGCCGATCTGCCTCGTCACCACTTGAAATTCAAGATCTCTAGGAGGTTGGGTGAAGAATTAAGTGGATCTGCGGTTGTTGCTTATGAGAGTCCACCAGAAGATGAGGACTCAGAGCCGGCGTCAAAGAATCGTTCGGAAGGTGATGAGTCCATTGATTGTGAGGTCACGATTTTCACTAAGTTCACAGATGCCACTGCCACTAGAGAAAGAGATCTAGAGTTTTTTGAAATTGAGAACCTTCTTAGTTTATAATATTCTCAATTTTAATCATGAAAAAAAATTGAGAAATTTCTCAAAATTAATAATTATAAATTTCTTAATTTTTATAATATTCTTAGTTCATACCAAAAAAAATTGAGAAATTTCTTAGTTTTGATAATTATAAATTAAGAACATTCTCAGTTTTGGGATTAAAGGGCAAAACGTGTTTTTACCTGTAAATGGGACTTATTGGTTCAAAAAAAATTTGACAGGACCTAAGTTACCACTAAATATGTAGATAGGACTTTTAGGCATTTAAGTTTTTTATCTTTTTGTAAATTTTAGTCCAAAAAATAAAAAATAGCATTGGCCAAACAAGGCCAAGGTCAAATGGGAAATTCTGTAATCTAGTATTATTTTATTTATTTATTTATTTATTCAGTGTTACTATTACCACCCTATTAATTATTTTGCACTCTTTATTTTTTAGTTTTTTTTTTTATTACAATAATAATCTCAAATGAAATTATTAAAAAAAAATCAATAATTTTGAAACACCTGATCTCACAATTAAGCTCACACACTCACTACATCATGAATTATGATTTATGAAAGCATCCACCTCCATCACCATTTATTTATCTTTCTCAAATCTCACCTTCAAAACATACTCACTTTCAAAATCTTGAAAACCATTTGGCGATAATATTCTAGCGGCAGTAGTGGCAACCATTTAATTATATACACTTTTCTAACAATGACAATGAGTAAAAAATTTTCCGGCAACCACAACTCCATTATTTAAGAGAAGTACAACAATAAAAACTCAGAAGAGGTTCATAGTTTTGATGGTGTTCTTAACTTATATGAGATTAGCCTTATAAAGGTAAGTTTATTCAAAAAGGACAAAAATAATAAAAGCTGTTTGTTATTTTTTTAGGACTGAACTCCTGAACATATGACCGAAATTCGGGAATACAGGTCCGAGCATTATTTATTTGTTCAGGAACAGGTAACTGAACATTTCTTATTTGTTCGAGAATAAATAACCAAAGTAGCAGTAGAAGAAGACAAACAAAGGAGATCAGACCACCCTTAGGTGATCGATCGATGAGTGAAATTCTATCAAGTTTTGCTCACACTGAGAGCATACAAGTACAGTGAGGCCATGGATGAATAACAGAAAACTAATTGGAGAAGCATAAAAGTGGATTGTATTGTGTGTGGGGGAAAAAAAATCAAACAAATTGACAAATCTCGTAATGAAACTGAGAAAAAACTTTTTAATCACCATAAATTTTTTTCATTGGTTTTGGGAGATTCTACCGTCGTGGGTTTTGTTAGGATTTTAAGACAGAGTTCATTTTTTGGTGTAGGGAATGTGAGGTTGTGCGTTTGAATGGGTGGAATGTTTTTATAAAGATAATTTTGGTATTATTTGGAGGGAAAAAATAAATTTTAAAGCTTTTACAATTTATAAGTGGGGGTCCAAAGAAATTGGAGATTCAAAATAATTGATAAGGTGCTAACAGTAATACTCTGTTTTTTATCAAGAAAAAAAAAATACTTTGAGGAGATAGCACATCATCCGCACGCCCTGCCTTGAGATAATCAATTAACAGCTAAATTTGACCAAATTATATATATATATATAAAGGACCCATCACCGAGACACCTAATGGAGCTCAATCACATGCCACAGAAAAAGTCGAGTATCGATCGGAATATAGTACAAAATATCCGAAGAGAGTCAGCTGGACAAAGCTAACACTTTAGTTATGTCAATAATTTTTTTTCTTTAATTATGATTATTATTTTTTATTTATGATATTATTTTAGTTATGACTGATGAGATTTTAAGTTATGTCTCATGTGATATTCAGTTATAATTTTTTTTAGTTATAACTCAAAAAGTATGGAGTTATATTATTTTTTTTCCTTTAATTATAATCTTTCCTCAAAATCAACTTGAAATTGTATGATAGGATATTGGACCAATCACAATATATATTTTTTTTTCAAGTGAATTTTTATATTTTATTTTTTTACTTTTTAAATGTATTTATGGCTGGGAATATACTATTTTAAATTCACCCAAAAACAAAGAATATACTATTTTAATATATTTGGGATGATTTTTTTAACTTTTTACAAAAAAAAAAAAAAAAGTACAAAAATTAGAAGAGAAAAAAATCAATAATTTACCTATCATTTTCATATATTTGTGTGACATGGATGTCTCATCTCAATCATTTTGGGCCTATTTGCTAATTTTATTTTAACTCGAGGTTGATAAGTTATAAGCTCTTCTAAAACCACAATGCCCCATTTTTCAGTTTTAAGATAAGATAATTAATTTTTTAAATTTATTTAAAATAATTTAATCTTGTATATTTTGACACAAAATCTCAAATAAAAGTAAAATTATAAATAAAGCATTTAAGTTGCAGCAAATAGCACTTTTGTGGCTTTGTGTAGTAGTGTTTGCAATTTTAAAAGTCATTTGAATGGAAAGAAACATGAGAATCTTTGTAGACAAATTTTCAAATTTGAATTCTTTATAGTACAAAGTTTAATCGATGACATGGTTTTAGACTTAACTAATGTTGTAAACTTTAAAAATTCTATTAAAATTTTTACTAAATATTTTACATGAATGTGATTTTAATAGAATTTTTAAAATCTCTATATTTTTTTATTTAGGCTTTCCTCAATTAAAAGAAGAAAAATGCTTTGGACCCCCACTGGGGGTCGACCCCCAGTGAGGTGGCGTGCTGTGAGTGGGTAAAAAAAAAACTATTTTATTTTATTTTTATTTTTTTTTGAGTTTCAGCCAGTGGGGGTGCGACACCTCACTGGGGGTGCGACCCCCACTGGGGGTCTGCAGCAAGATTGTTAAAAGAATCCCACTCTTTTTGACTTCTAATGATTAGATGTCAGTATGTGAGTTTTAAGTAAGAAAAATGTTTTGGAACTCTAATTCTTGAACTCTAAAGCTAATTCTAATAAGTTGACAGTGGGTCCCATTTATTGTGATGTGATGTTTTAATCTTGGTTTTTTTTTTTTTTGGTTCTCCTTGCCATGTTATTAGTGCTCTATTAGAGTATCAAAATTAGTGCTCTGAATAATTGTTGTTTAAATAATCTGATTATTTTCTTCTTGTTTTTTTTTTTAAGGATTTCCTGTCATCCTTTGCATTCCTTCTTTTTTCAATAAAATGTCGTTTGATTAAAAAATAGCCAACATCTCTCCAATAAATAAATATATAATTGTTACAGAATCATGAGACTACACTTATTGAGACATTCTCTGGCAAGTGCTAAATTAATTAAATTTTTTTTTTTTTGGGTTAAGAAAAGAAAATTACAAAAAACTAACAAGAAAAATTGTGCTCAAATCATGTTTATTGTTTGACATTCGTTTTTGCTCACTAGCAGGGGTGTGCAACAAACCGATGTACCCGACCAATTAAAAAATGATGCTGTTAAACGGTTTTGTCAGACAATTCGGCCAGCTACGGATAGTAATGCAAATTTTTTTCATATATGATCTAGCCTCGGTTTTATAGAATGTGAAAACATTCAAATCCGATCCAATCAAACTAATTAAATACATTAAATTTTATATGTGGTATACTCTTGTTTGTTAACTATTGTATTTTTATTTACAACAATGGTAGGGGGTCCAAATTTTGTGGCTCAAAAGTGGCTCAAATGGCCAAAACGACGTCGTTTTGAGTACAAAACAACATTCAAATGGCCAAAACGACGTCGTTTTGGCCATTTGAACCACAAAATTAGGGCCCCAAACATTTTTCTTTTATTTATTCTTAAAAATTTGTCTACAAGTTGTGTCTTGAAAATATCAGAAGTCATTAACATATCATCAAAATATCTGCAAGTCTTTGAAAAAAAAAAAGAAATCATTATTATATTTTGGCCTCTTTTGGATAGAGAGTTAAAAGGGTCCGGCTTCTCTCCAGTCCGGGATCGGACTGGACTGTGCTGTTGGGCCCGTGAGGACCCACCACAGGTCCCGTTTTAAAAATTTGAACCGTTCAATGTGTAGAACTCGTCTAGTACTACATGCCTGTAAAAAATCACGTTATTTGGATATCGATAGCTATGTGATCAAATCAGTTTTGTATAAAAAAAAATGGACGGTGAAAAAATTAACGGTTGATAAAAAACTGTTTTGTTCACATAGCTATCGATATCCGATCAACGTGATTTTTTACAGGCATATAGTACTCGACGAGTTCTACACATTGAACGGTTCAAATTATCAAAACGGGACCTGTGGTGGGCCCCCACAGGCCCAACAGTACGGTCCAGTCCGATCCCGAACTGGACGGAAGCCATGGCCGAGTTAAAAGTCATTTTTTTGACTTTTAACTTATTTTGAATTATATTACTTTCCTTTTTTTTATACATTTAAAAAAAAAACTAATTTTTTTTTTAAAAATCCACTTTCGAAAAAAAACCATTATAGGAAAACAGCAGCCTAAAATTCGTTTTTTAATTGATGAAGATTATCAATTCTCATCCCTTAGCCTTCCCTTTAATTTTTTTTTTCTCTCTCTCTCTCATTGAATTTCTTTCAAATATTTTTTACACTTTGCCTTCATTTAAGAAGTGAGTTAACTTTTTAATTTTTTAATTATTTTTCATTTGTGACAAATTTATTAATTTTTTTAATTTTTGTGAAAAAAAAAGATAATTATGAATTTTTCGACTTTTTTAAACTTTCATAAAAAAAAAAATAATAATTATGATTTGAATATGACATTTTTTTCTTATTAATTTTTTAACTTATTTGACCTTTTTATACTAAAATAACCCTAACCTCACATGCCAAACATAGCCTTTCACATCTGACGCCTTATATCTCCCCTATTTTCTTCTTATTTCTCAGATCCCTCTGTTAGTATCCATCAACACCTCACCTCTGAAACTCCCTCCTCTCCCTCTTACCCTCTCCGATTACCCCCTCTTACCCTCTCTGATTACCAGAGGCTTATTGTAATAGTTATTTTGCAGTTGGCAATGCCGAAGGCTGCTTTGGTCAGAAATCAATGGTGATAAAATTAACCCAATAAATCTCTCTTCCATTTTTTTCTGTCTTCAGTCTCAGATTTGTACATATGGATTGGCATTTGAAGAGAAAAGTGAGTCACCGGTTTTGTTTCTTCCTGACCAAAATCTGACTGCCAAAGTTGGTTTCAAAGTGAGTGGTTTCAAACAATAGCACGGTTGGAATCAAACCAAAAAAATTTTAACCGACAGAGTCAGTTCAAGTAAAGGGTCAATGCCAAACCCGAACTGAATCAACCCGTGCACACCCCCACCTACTAGCTTGTTTTTGTGCTTGTCAGGTATCACTTCGAGGCTCACAAGTTGTCTTGGCAAGCTAATTAGAGTAACTACCATCAGACATGCTCTTCTCTGCAAGGCGGGCATGTGACAACCCGAATAACATTATACATATAGAAAATTTGTACAAGCCATGTTAATTTAAAAATTCAACACATAATAATGTGATATCTTGCTCTTATCAGGCATTTTACTTGAATTTTTAAAAATATTATCACATTATTCTAAATGAAATTCACAAAACTCATTCGTGCCCGTATCATTTTTGTAATTATGAAACAAAAGTGATGGAACCTATCAAGCTACTGTATTTCACTATTGGCAATATAGACTAGCACCCAAGATAATGTTTCAAACTGGATTTTGGCAAAGGGTACAATATTAAAATCAAAGACACAAAACAAACTTACTTGGACATAAACGATTTCTAAATCATTTTTCGAATTAAAGTCTTACTAGAGCCACACCTCCACCGGATAATAACCAGTAGCATCGAGATTTCAAAATGATCCTTCAGTTTTTGTGCCCTGCGATTCCAATCCAACACTACCACAGTCATTCTTGTACAACATTAACATAAGACAAACTCACCTTGTGAAGTAGCAGCAAGCAATGCAGCAACACATCCCCATCGGTGAAAATTACAAGCCAAAGTCTTAGAACTCGTGTTAGTACAGAGACCGTTCCAATGAACTCTCTCCAACGCATCTGTTATTCTTCTTCTGGCTCTTCCTCTTCTTGGAGAAGATTCTCTCTATTGTCATGGGCCCAGAAACCACGCACATCTATAAGCATGCTGGCAACAGTCCCGCCCTGTTTGCAAGCCAGTAGATCAGCCAGTGTGATCCTCAGAGGGTCGGCTGGCTTCACCATATCCCAAATTTCATCTCTTACATCCTCGATGCATAGCTCATAGTTCCCTCCCTCGATCCATTTCTGGTGCACGTCTCTGTTTCACACTCATGGGAGAAAAATTGTCAGATGATGACAGTATGCATTGAGGTGTGATAAAAAAATGCTCAAAAGTATATCCCATGTTTCAAAAACCTATCTCCATATTAGATCTTTTGAAAGACCTGCTGCTTAAGAAAAATGCACGTAAGTATGATTGTATTGGGTTACACACCAAACACAAAATTGGATACATAAAACATATGAATGAACAATAATTTATAAGATTTATTAGTGGAGCCCACTTCTCAAAAATCTTATTCATTCATCTACTTTTTTTGTGTCCAATTCTATGTTTGGTTCCTGTGTCTTATTGGGGAAGTCGGAATAGGAGAGCACTCATCTTGGGGTGGGCTTACTACTTAGATGCTTTCAGCAGTTATCCGCTCCGCACTTGGCTACCCAGCGTTTACCGTGGGCACGATAATTGGTACACCAGAGGTGCGTCCTTCCTGGTCCTCTCGTACTAGGGAAAGGTCCTCTCAATGCTCTAACGCCCACACCGGATATGGACCGAACTGTCTCACGACGTTCTGAACCTAGCTCACATAATATACTAGTATAATACATTACAAAAGTAATTCAAAGTTGCCAACTACATGTACAACAAAACTTAGGAACACTGATATACTACTATTGCTTTAATATTTCAGTCAAAGATAATAAATTTTAAAGTCTAAAATAGGAGAATATGTATAAATTGACATTGTTTTTGTTTTATCATTGGATTCTAAGTTATTTTATTATACTTGTAATGTGTTTTATGTATGTCTAACTGTTGAAAAGTGTTCAACAGACATGACACAGTACCTTCTTATAAGTATCCTCTTATAAGTATCCGTGCTTCTTAGCTTTTAACAAGGTTCCAAACCAAATAGTTTAGTTCATGTATCTGTAAAATGAGACTTGTGGAACTTACTGAACCACCACAAGTAGGAAAATACAGAGGTTTTCTGTAGGAAGATTGTATCAGGAAACATCTCAGCTTGGTGATGCTTCCCTTCCTTTTCTTCCATGCTAGGATTTCACTCTATTTAGTTGCCAAAGAGAAAAAGAGAATTCCAAAATTCTAACATAGATTCTCAGCAACCAAACTAAGAACGAAAGAATAATTGAAGAAAAAGTTCTCCCCAATGAAATAAGTGGAAAGCTGAACAAAGAAATTTTACCTGAAAAGCGTGTGAATATCAGCTGTTGTGAGAAATCCTCTTCCATGGAGATCAAGACAACGAAACAAATAAGTTAACCCCTCTGGAGTGTCTTTGTTTTCTAGGGCCAGAACAAAGTCGAGAAAACTCTCAAAATCCATCTCCCGAGCATTATTTCCTCCACTTTTTCCAGAGCGGACGTGCTCATCAAATGCTGTTAGCAAACCAAAACCAACAACGAACAAAAGGTTAATAAAACAAAATGCAGAAAAACAATTTATTCTGAATATATTCCAATTATTGTAACAGGTAGGGAAAATTCCAGGTTAAAGCACAGCCGATGAACAGTGATGATTTTTTTTTTTCGAGCTCAGACAATGTAATTGACATTCCGTGTTACTTTCTAATGACCACAAGAGACATCTCTATCCTTAAGATTAGTAAACATTGCAAAATGTTACAATCAATTCTAATAAAATTAAGCAAAGACAGCTTAAAAAAAATACTGGAATTGACACCTTCCACTAGTAACAAAACGAAAGAACTTTTAAGCAAGCAAAACATTTTGCAAAAGAGGCAAATGTCAATAATTTCGATAGACAGTAAAGCAATGGAGTGCAACCAACCCACTCATTACATAAGGGTAAGTCCTGCATTAATTTCAAGAAATGGAAAACAGAAAACATGCACAGCACAACCTCTTACCCCTCTCAATGAAAATATCCGTCAGAGTCCCATCTGCATATTCTCGAAGTTCCTGCTTGCTCAATGTTCCATTCATATCTTTATCAAGGGCAAGAAACATATCTGTAGAACTAAAATGATCACCATAAGCTACAACAATGATGATAACAGCAATTACAAGCTATGCAATGCAATTAGAACTTGGGAAGTTAGGAACATGTAAATAAAAAGATAATATATACAGGTAACTAATTGCCCCTTATAAATCCACAATTATAAGTATACTCTAAACGAATTTCAGATGCATAAACCTGACTGTTGAAATCCTTTCATCTACAAAATATCAACAATTAGAGGTGATAACCATTTGGCCCTTCCAATCTACACATTTGTACCTTACTCGCCAATTAATTTTTATATCACGGGTGTCAGATTGTCAATTTCAAATCCCTTTTCACATTTCAACAGTATTACTCACATGCTCTGGCATATGATACAAACCATAAAGTATTGGTGTAGCACTTCAATACTAGTAGTGTAGCACAAACTTATCATGTGCAGATAAGATCAATTTAAAGAACAACATGAGAACAAGAAAAAAGATACCAGGGACTCAACATGTATCAAAACTTGATAAATTCAAAGTACCCACCACATATGCGTTGGGCAGATGTCAATGAAAACCAGTTTTCAGCTTGTTCAGTGTCAGTGACTTCTTCCTCACTTTCCTAATATACATAAAAGGTAAGAATCCAACGTCAGCTTCTATAAATGTGCAGGAACAAAATTACATTTCAATGCTTCTTACATCATACATAATTGAGATAAAACCAACTCAATAACTGTGATTGATACAATGCAAAAACAAGTTTTATACAGCTTATTTACTTGAATTAATGGTGGAAAGTTTTCTTTTAAGATCAACACAAATTATTTACTACCAATTTTATACAGTCTGAAAGAAGCAAGCCAATGACAGCAATAGGTGTTTGTAGTCAGTCTTGCAGGTATAGCATTGCAGCAGACATTTGGAAATCTAAATTCATCGTTTCATCAAGACAGAAACTATAAAATTCCATATAAAGCAAAGGACAAAAATGAAATGCATGCGCTTAATGCTTATTTTCATGCTGGAAAATATCATCAAATCTGTTAAGAAAATTGGCCAGAAAAATATGAAAATCAAGGAAATAAGTCACCACATAGCAAAGGAACAAAATCCAGTGTCTATCAAACAATTTATAGTGAATAAAGATTGCAAGTAGACAAAAATGAACTAGATCAGCAACAAATGGAAGTGCACCACACATCCAGAAATTCTATTAAATGGATTAGCCTTGCCAGATAAATTTCATACATAGGTGTGAACTTTTCTCAACTCACAATAGCAGCAATATAAGAGTTCTAATGTGGAACTATTACCACCAATGGAACCACAGCAAGGTGGGGAATAATATATGGAAATGAAGTCTATAACAAATCACTTCATAGTAATCCCACAAAGTTACAGAGAGAACAACACTCTCGAAGTTAAAGATTAACAAATTCCCGCAAAGTAATAGAGAGAACATTTTCAAAGTTAAAGATTAACAAATTTACCAAAGACAGTAGAAACAGCCTAAATAAAAATATAATATCTTCCTATTTCAGATGGTTAGTGAGTTGGGAACAATCGCAAGCATATTACCTGGTGTAGTTCCATTAGTTCCTGGAGACAGTTACTAAGCAGAATCTTCTTTATGCATGCCTTTCCTGCAAGGAAAACTTAACTCTCAACTTTTGTACATCCAACAGTCAAAGAGAAAACTGAGAACCCATATGAAGGGAGATATTAAGAGATCAAAAGAGGCCCAATTTGCATGAAGTTATATCAATCAAAGAACATTTACAGCCCTCAACAAAGAAAATGGTAAAACAAGATTCATGTAGTTGAAACCAAATAGTTTGTAGCTACAGTAAAACGACATGCCACCATTGCAATCATATTTAAAAAAAATATATATGAAAACATGAAAGAAGAGCTAATAATTTAATTAAAACATGTGTAGAAAATCTGGGGTTGCGCTGGTGGTGGTTGAGAAAAAGAGTCGCATTTGGCATAATATGATACCACATGATAGAATATACTCAGTTACAGCAAACTAACAAGCACCAGTGCAGTCACATTAAATGAAGCATGAAAACTCTAGTGCAACAAATGAACAATTAAAATATTGCTATAAAAAATCAACTCTTTCTTTTAAATAAGATTTAGATCATCCCAAACCTCGTCTATGAGGATCACAAAAGAAGAAAAATTTGTGTGCAGCTATGCGGCAGTACATTTGAATAAAGGCTGTAGGCATGTCCCGAAGTTGTGCCAAATTGGGAATAAGGCCTCGTATATAAGCCTCCATTTCCTGCAATTAACAAAATATAGCTTGTTCTCATACAAGATTCACAAAATAAATTTTCTTGCAACAAGTAGTTACTGTGTGTGAAGATTATACTTAAAAAAACCTACTATCCAATTTCAGAAAATGAGGAGTTGAAAAAAGTAAAGAACCATACATGAGATTGTAGGAAACCATCAGAATCTTCATCAAGCTCACTCATATCAATTCTGGCCTGTGTAAGTGAAACCTGAACAAAAAATGAAAGTAGTATTACATGACACTATGAGAGAGAGAGAGAGAGAGAGAGAGAGAGAGAGATCCACAAAGAAACTAAACAAAGTTCACATTTAAATACTCAAGGCTGAAATCAGGACTGCAATAGCCCAATCAGGCTGGTCAAACTGCAGTGACCAAACAATTGTGGAGTTGTGTAAAGTTTATAACCGATATGCTATTGAATTTGAGGGTACTATTGAAATTTATTGATTACATATTCAGAGAAAGGACAATGCTCCTCTTTTCATTTTTCTCTCGAATAAACTCAATTCACTCCTAAAATCAACTTGGATTTAGAGCAAAAAAATACACCCTTGGGAATCAATTTTGAACACAAGGGCTTAATGACAGCTGTCACCAACTACAGGTTATAACATCAGCACCTAAGAAGCACAGACACGTGACACGACACAAATATGCAGATACGTAAATTTTCAAAAAATGCAAGACACAACGGTAGCGTTTGGTAACGTTTACATTTTTTTGCTTATGTTTACAAAAATTTTATAAACTGGTTTTTGTTTATTTTTAGAAAAACATAAATTACAAACGCGTTTGGTTTGAACAAAATGTTTAAAAACATAAACTAAAAAATATGTTTGTTCAGACCTAAAATATTTATATTTATTTTTATTATTTATGACAATGGGATCACACACATTATAATTAAAAAAAAATTAATTAAAAAAATTAATTGAAAAAAATTATTTGAAAACAAATTAATTGAAAAAAAAATTAATTGGGAAAAAAAATTAACTGAAAAAAAAAAAAGATTAATTGAAAAAAAATTATTTGGAAAAAAAAATTATTGAAAAAAAAAATTATTTGAAAAAAAAATTGAAAATTGAAACAGTAAACTCATTTTTTGAGTTTACATTTTTTTCTTATATTTATAAACTGAGACAACCATTTATAAACTAAAAAAATTATCAAACAAGTTTTTATAACAATTTTTAAAATTTTTATAAATATAAACTGAAAACTAAAAATGGAATGGTTACCAAACCAACCCAACACGTTGGGGACAAGTGTAAAAAATATAATTTTATATATTTATTACATGTTATATTTTTAAATATCTAATATTTAATTTATGTCAAATATTTAATTTTATCAAATTTATCAACTTTAGGTATGTTATTTTAGTAAAAAAAAAATTTTAAAATTGAAAAGAATAGTCCTCGGCGTGTCCTTGACGTGTCCTCTGTGTGACCCTACTTGTCCGCAACGTGTCCGTAGCATGTCCCAGAGTGTCTAACATGTGTTCGCAACATGTCCGGCCCATGTCCAACACGTGTCAGACACTGGTACATAGCCTCCGAAGAGGTGTTCGTGCCTCATAGACCAGCACCTAAGATCAGCAGATCATGACATCACCATCATGTTTGTCTTAGGAGGACTCACGTATAGGTCATAATAAGTGGACTTATTATTCACTAGGTTTTATGATAATTAATGGTTTCATCAAATACTATTAAAAAAGTCATTAATTGTTAATTTTCAGCGACAGTTTAAAAAATGTCACAAAAAAGTCACTAATTATAAATTTTAGCGACTATTTAAAAAAACAATTACAAAAAAGTCACTAATTTTCAACTTTCAGCAACAATTTGAAAAATTCATCACATAAAAACGTCATTAATTATAAGTTTTAGCAACAATTAATAATAATCATGATTAAAAAAAAGGCCATTAATTGTTAATTTTTAGCGACGTGCAAACAAGCGTCACAAAAATTTATTTTTAGTGAAGATTTTATTAGGACTAACTTTCAATAGGACTTAATAGAAATTAAGTCCAACTATTAGGACCTATTAGTAGTTTACCCTTTGTCATCTTAGATCTCCCTTCTAATGGCTGACTAGAGTAGTTTGCTTGCAATTATAAGTCATTTGAAAACACTTCTATTGTTTTTTTATGGAAGGATTTACTAGGCTGCAACGGTTTTGCATAAAGTGTTCCTACGGTGTCATCCACATAATGTCATTTTTCATTTAGTTTTATATATATATATGTACTTTTTCTATCACATAGAATCTTCATTATATTCCACTTAGAATCAAAATAACAGGAACCATGACTTGGCTGTGCCTTCTTCACAATGCTTAAACCAAATTGAGCATCAATAGCAAATAGTCAAAACACAACTTTATAGTTAAAATATATGTGAAGTATGCATTGTAATATTGGAATGGGTTATTGTTCTCAATGTTGTAGAGTTCTTGTTACTTATCATAGAGCAAGATATTATAATAATTATTTGCAAGAATGCCAGGAAATAGGCAACTTGGTATTGATGTGGCTTTATTGCATAGCTCAAACCAAAATGAGGTCATGCATACAGGAACATAGAGAGACTCAACAACCACCAACAAAAGTTCTATTAGCAAATGAAAGGGTTCTCTACAATTGATATAAACTAACAGCAAGAAATATGTTCTTCAACCAAAAAAAAAAAAGAACAGGCAATATAGGACACAGACTTTGATCCTTCCAGAAAATAAAAGAAACAGGTTAAAGAAAACGAGACTTGTAAAGCATAGAAAAGCGAGACCTACCGTACGCATCACGTAAAGGTAAAAGGGCAGAATGGCAATTCTTCCCGACTCGTCTTTCTCAAACTTCATGAAATTTGAAGGACTGAAAAAACGTCGACATTTAGGGCCTATTTGTTCTGTACATACAGAGGCAATGTGGCAAAAGTCTTCATAATTCATCTACCAAGACAACAAACAAGAAATGTTTTAACATCATCATTGCAGATAAGTATAAACAAACTAGAGATTCCAGGTAGTATATTCAACAAAGTTCAAATAATATGTAATGCCAATCCAACCATTAGAATCGAAAGAAAAAACATCAACAATAATAACAACAATTATAAGACTGTATGAGCACTTGTGTGCAAAGGAAACTCAAATGACTCAATTCATAAAAGAATTGCACTGCACTGCACAATAGGCTTTTCATCAACACACAGAGTCGGTAAAATGATTGTGCAACAAAGTATTGCACTTGCCAGCACAGGTCAGAAATCTGGAAGAATCTCAAAAGATAAGAAATCAACTACCACTGCTAGTGTGGACATTTGCAGAGAAGCTGAACTTATATTTAACAACACGAGGGAAAAAAATACATTAAAATGACAGGGTCCACGCACCTTTTCAGCACCAGTGGCATCATCAATCACACAATTTTCTCTTAAGCAAACCCACATAGCATCCAGATCATCAGCATTTAGCAAAAGATCAGATTGCTTCTGCACATGTGAAATCACGACTAGAATTAATTATTGCCAATCCACATCTTAAAACTAAACCAAATAATTGAGCACATTTCGGCTTGAAAATCATATTGAGATTTTGTACAAGCTAACAAATTTATCAATAATCTATCTAGAAAAAACAAAAAGGCAATATGAAGTTCCAATATCACACCCCAAGACAAAGAGATACTTCTTTACTATAATAAACTTTTAAAATACTGGTTTAGATCTGCCAAGAGTTGAAATGTTTAGTGATGATAACTGACAACAGTACTCAAACTTTGAAAATAAGTGCACATCATACCCTTAAAAAACGATATTTAGCCAGCCTCTGGACCCTGTGACTGATGGAACCTTCTTCAGGTTTCTGAACAAAGTGGAAACAAAAGACAAAAGGACAGGGGTAAGAACATTCTCCCTTCAGCATTTGCACTTGAGTTCCATTACAAGTAAATACCAACACCAAAAAAAAAAAAAAAAAGAAAAAAGAGAGAGAGAGAGAGAGAGAAACAATAGTTGCCTGAATAAGAACAAGCACTGAGAAAGAAGATGGGAAAATTTAAAGTGACTTGCACGCATTCCTGTTAGGTCACCTGGCATAGTGTAAGACATGAATTTTTCCACTCAAATGTGGAAGCGAAAACCATAACCTTACCTTCTTATAGAAGCTCGGAATTGTTCCAGCTTCAGCACTCTTTTGTTGCTTCTCTTTGAAAATATCAAGCAAGATTCTCTTTGTCTCAAGCTCTGTCAACGTAGACAGTTAAATTGTGAGTGAATATTTATACATTATCAATGTTCTTATTTGCATCTGATGTGTAATTTATATATGATTTCACATCTGTTTGCTTTCAAATGTTGTACTAATGGGGCTGAAATTACATCTCATTCTAATATATGATGCTAATAATTCAATGACATTTCTTTCACAATAGCTCAAAGTGACATAAGTATTAAAGAGGTTCAAGTCAACAATAGTTTTTCTTTTTTTATAAGCGTTAAAGTGGTACAAGGGCTAAAATCAGTTTATTTACTGGCCTCAACCACTAGCCAGTTTTGTTAGATTGTAGGATTATTCATAGCAAAAAAAGCCCTTTCCATTTTGAGAATGTGGTTGAAGATGGAAGGGTTTTTGGTGCCAAAGGGGATGGACATCCAAGGAAGTATGAGAGTCGTATGAGGAGGGTTTGTGGAAAGGTATTATGAGAGGTTGATCAGATTTTGTCAAACATGTAAGACTTGTGCTAGGTGATAGTCGAAAAATACAATTTCGATAACATGTTTGGTGTGGGGATATTCCCTTATCAGTGGCATTCAAGGATCTATTAGTCATTGCTATACATAAGGATGCTTTAGTAGCTTAATACTTGAGAGTCTCTGATTTCTGGATGGTGTGGGAACCTCTCTTCATTAGGTCTCTTCAAAACTGGGAATTGGAGGCTACAAATGAGCTCCTTTATAGGATTACAATCAGTGTTATTAAAGGCGATAGGCGCACTAAGGCGCCAAGGTCTCCTGAGGCCTAGGCTCAAAGCGCAAGGCGAAGAGTAGGCTTCATCGAAGTGAGATGTACCTTGTACGGGAAAAAATAAATAATTTAATATAAGTAAATAATTTAGGATTCAACATAAACAAAAATGAAATGTTAAACATTTAGTGTTTTTCGAAGATTAGGAATTACGACTAATTTTTTTTCTGTCATTGATTTGAGATTGAATGTCCAATGTATTAGCATCTGTAATAAGAGTAGAGATCTTCTATAGCTTTATCATATTAAATCAATGGTCAGATTTTAAACAAAACCAATTAAAGCAACAATAAAAAAAGCCCTCAAGACACATGCCTTGGGCTTTATTGTGCCTTGGACTACTCAGGTGCCTTATTGAAATCGCCTGGCCTGGAACACTACATGGCGCAAACCTTGGGCCTGGATGGGACTTGGGCCTAGGCGCACGCCTAGGCATGCCTTATCGAAGGCGCAAACCTCGAGCCTGGATGGGACTTGGGCCTAGGCGCACACCTAAGCGCGCCTTTAATAACATTGATTGCAACACCTAAGAATGGGATGGATAAAATGAGGTGTAATCAAGGAAACAGAATATTCTTGGTTCAGTCCTACCACTCTTTGATATTAGGAGGGATGATGAACAATTTCCCTTTGAAGATCACTTGAATGTCAAGAGTGCCAGCAACAGTGACATTTTTAGATTGGACAACCACTTTAGAAAATTGAGTTCTAAAGAGTCATAGTTCAAGATTGCAACTGTCAAGTTAACATTGAACACTCCTGCAGTTAAACCATATTCCACCTCAAGTAAAACCCTTAATAAGCAAACTGCCCACTATAATATCATTCAACTTGTAGCATCAAGGCATAATTAATCATACACATGAATTCTACCAAAACCCCATTACAAAGGAGTAATCCCTCAGCATAAATATCACGACACACCAAATCTTACCTACATTACCATTAACCATCAAAACCTAACCAAAATTTCCTAAAAACTGCAATGCCAACCCAAAAACTACGTATCATGAATTAACCTCCCTACCAAAATTTTGAGCATCAAAACCTCACCAAATCATTCAAATGTGTTTAGAATAGCAGATTTCATGCCTTGATTTTGAAATGGAGACCACCATAGCTCAATATTTGAACTAAGATGGCCAATAGCCTCAATTCCAAATCCATGCACGTGACATTGTTGTAAGGTGTCTTGTATTTACTATACACTAGAAGTATTGTAAGAGGCGTTTTATGGAGGCGGAGGGCGGAGAAGATTTGGTGGGATATATATTGTTATTTTCAGGTAGGGTTTTAGAGTGTAATAGAAAAAAGAAGAGTTGTGGAGTTGCTCTTATAATCCTTATTGCGTATAGTGGATTTAGATTGTTTCTCTACTGTGGGCGTAGGCATCTCGCCAAATCACATATATCTTGTGTTATTTTTTGTGCGCTTGTTCGTTTGTTAATGTTTATTGTGTGATTGAAACCACGTTCTTGCACAACAGCTTTGTAGAGAACTAAATTCAGGTCAAGGTACACTACTGAAATTGCCAAAATTTTGAAATTATATCACCCATTCAGTCATGTCAATTCTACAAAGAGGTTTATCAATGTACATCATTGCAAGTTCTATAATTGATCAGCCAAAAAAAACTTACAAATACACAATCTTAATAGATAGAAATGGAAAAAGAAGATGAGAAAATACAGAACCATCAAGTTCTACAATTGATCAGCCAAAAAAACTGGCAAATACACAATCTTAATATATAGAAATGGACAAAGAAGATGAGAAAATACAGACCCATCAAGTTCTATAATTGATCAGCCAAAAAAACTTACAAATACACAATCTTAATATATAGAAGTGGAAAAGGAAATTGAGAAAATACAGACCCATCAAGTTCTACAATTGATCAGCCAAAAACACTCACAAATACACAATCTTGATATGTAGAAATGGACAAAGAATATGAGAAAATACAGACCCATCAAGTTCTACAATTGATCAGCCAAAAAAACTCACAAACACACAATCTTCATATATAGAAATTAATACAGACCCATCAAGTTCTACAATTGATCAGCCAAAAAAACTCACAAACACACAATCTTCATATATAGAAATTAATACAGACCCATCAAGTTCTACAATTGATCAGCCAAAAAAACTCACAAACACACAATCTTCATATATAGAAATTAATACAGACCCATCAAGTTCTATAATTGATCAGCCAAAAAAACTCACAAACACACAATCTTCATATATAGAAATGAATACAGACCCATCAAGTTCTATAATTGATCAGCCAAAAACACTCACAAATACACAATCTTAATGTATAGAAATGGACAAAGAAGATAAGAAATTACAGACCCATCAAGGCTTCGGAGCCGAGACCGGCGCCGGATCCGATGTAGCGGCGGAGATTTCGAACCCACAACATGGACGACGGCGGTGGAATCTTCCTCGGTGCCGATGCTTCGTGGCCTTCACCATCACTCGAACCACTGTACATTGCTTGAGACTGGTTAAAATCTTCGTCTCTGATTCAAATCTCACGAGCTTAATCTTCAGACACGGCTCGATCTCGGGACAGTTCGACACTGCAAAAACCCTAGAATCAGACACATTACTCACTGGTTCTCAAAACCCTAGACTAGAAGACACAGATTGGGCGTTTTTCCATTTGCTTCTGAATTTGTACCAGAGTGAAATTGCACAAATGTTTTGTTGCCATTTTCGTAATAAAAAAAAGAAAAAGAAAGTAAATTATACTTTGCCCCTTAAAGTTTTTAGTTTTTTACTTTGGGGCTTATAGTATTTATTTTCTCACTTTGGCCCCATTTATTTGTAATTTCTTGCAATTTATCCACCTTCTGGTTTTGGAAAAAAAATTCATGTTGACATGGTGCCATGTGGCATAAAAATAAAAATAAGTAGATTATATTTTGTTTTTATTTCATAATTTTTTTACTTTAGTCTTTAAATTTTTTTTATTTTAGTTGTTTGTTGTTGTTCTCAATTTATGGGTGGTTTGGGATGATCTAAATAAGTGCACTTTTTAACTTTTTATGAAATATAAGTTGGGTATGGGTTGGGTTTGAAGTGATGTGTTAGAGAGGTGATGTGACTTAAGAACATGTGACTTAAATAGTATAATGACTTTTTAACTTTTTGGCTTTTTTAGATCATGCTAAACAAGGTCTTATTCTCAAAATCAAATTTTACTTATTTTGAAGATTAGGAGAAAAAAAAAAAAAAAAAAAAAAAAAAAAAAACTCAAAATTTAAAAGCTGAACCCAAATTCGAGCCCTCACTTTCTTTATTTTCTACATTTTTACCCTCATACTTCTATTGTCTTTTTACTCCCTTGTTTCCAACATCTACTTTTATCTCACTCCTCTATTATACTACCCTGGACCATCACCACCTTTCACAAACACCCAAAATCCTTCACCACCGTAACGCTACACCTAAAGTTTTTGTTTTGGATTTTGGGTTTAATTTTGATATTTGTATATGTTACCTTTTTTGGCTTTCGAAGGTTAATAATGTAAATTTAAGCGTGCCAACAATAACTAATTAGTCCTTACAGAATATTAATTGTCAACCAATTATCAAATGATTGTCTTATAGTTCTTTTAGCCTCAATGAATAGGATTTTTACTGGTGGCTTGTTTAGGAGAAATTAGTAAATAATAATAAGTGAAGAACAATTTCAGAATCTGAATTTCATTAAGTAAATGAAAACTTACAATAATCTGACCCAGCATCGTAGAAGTTAACAGCAACAAACTATTTGAAACTACTCATAGGAAATAAAGTGCAGTATAGGAATTGAAATGCTGGAAATGTAAAAACTAGAATGAAATAAGAAGTAAATAAACTGGTTTATGGATCTGAGCTTGGTTCTAAGTCTCTTTAGCCTTATCTGTTATTTATACTCTTTAATGATAACTGTCGAAGTGGCCTTCTAACCGTCGAGATACATCTCCACGATCTCTGGTCATGGTTTCGCTCAACTAGCTCATACTACGTCTCTTTTGCAGTAAGGCTTTCCTTTTGAATTTGAATTTGAATTGTAGATAACTGTTGGGTTATGTCATCTCGCGCCTCTTGACTATTCAGATGCCACGCAGATCCGATACTACCAATATGAACTGCTACGTGTCTGTCTTTGATTGGAGACTTGCATTAATTTCCCAAATTGCCCTTTAGGTGTCACATGTCACTTCGCGATTGGCTTTTGCAAATTATACAGCCAATATTACCCTCCTCACTAATATACCCAATACTTGGTGATATTATTAGACTAGTGCAATCTACCCATGTTCTGGGACGTGCATAGACTCTGTATATTCCGAAAGTATAACTGCTTTTGAACAATGAAGCAGTGAACTTCATTAAATCCTTGTGCTTTGCACTTTCATTCTTTGAGTAGACAAAAAGACTGGTACATTCCAAATGGCCAATCACACATTCTTTTACATTAATCGAGCATACGAGGAGTCTTTGGAAGATGATTATAGGCCTCGACAGAACCTTAACGCATTTATTGGCTACACTTATCCGCCTCCATTTATACAAGTCATTGAAGCTTTTGCAAATTACTAACCTTTAGACCAAGAATCTGCCAACTATAAACCTTTGAACCAAGCATTTGCAGAAATGGATCCTGGAAGCTCCTCTTCTGCCCCATCACTCTTCGTATGGGACAAAGCCGCTTCTTGTTCCTCCAAGTCCACTGGTTGGGAAAGTTGGTCAAAACCTGATGAACCCCAATTAAGGGAGCGGATTCATTATCGATTTGTTGAATTTGATGATCCCCTTTCTATTCCCCATTCTGCTCGGAACTCAGTGGCTTACCCCTATGTACCCATTGATCACCAACGCAGTCTGGAGGACAACTTACTTGTGGCGTGGTACACGTTTTCCATGCTAGCGAAGATAGTGCAAGCAACTCCTCATCCAGACAAAGCACAGGGATATAATCCGTCATTCTTGGCTAAGAAAGCAAAACTTTGCTCTTCTGACTGGCTCGAATGTGTGAATGACCCTCAATTCCCCTATTTCTTCGAGATCGATCCCTTTTCACCTCATTTTCCTCAGAATCCTCATTGGATAGATAAATTGAAACTTACTCTTTTCGAGAATTAGTTTTTTTTCCTTTCTACCAACCTCTAGCTCTTCCAACTGCATTTGAGCGATACAAAGTTCAGCTTCTGCTTGCTGTCTTCTTTCACTTGCCTTTCATTGTTCTTGGAGACGAGATTCCTCTCAAGAACTTTCAATGGGCCTGTGATGTTATAACTCGGGGTCATATTTTTAACCCCATTGCCCAGGTAAAGCTTTAAGCTTTTTTTGGATCAACTTCCACTCCTTCTTCATTGGTACAAAATTTCTTTGGCTACCAGTGATTCTTTGGACGAAATCACGACCAATCAAATTCAGACTCAATACGAAGCAGAGAACCTTATTAAAGGATATGATGACTTCAAGAATAAAGATTTAGCGTACTGGGATGATTTAAATATGAACGAAATGGAGCAAGGCCTGAAAGAGACAGAGTTCGAGGTGAAAGCTGAACAGCTTTTTCACTAAATAAGAGCATATCAGCTACAACAACCTAGCTTCGATAGGATAGAAAATAGAATAAAGAAAGAACATAAGTTCATTGAATACTGCTGGGTTAAATTTAATGAACTTGTTACTTTTTCTATTCCCTATTATTATGAAATCGAATTCATAGCCAAGTAGGCCTTTCTAATGTAATTACGTATATATCAATAAAACTAAGGGTTTTCTTTTCCTATTTGGCATGATCTGGTTTTATGTTCAAATTGTATGCTTGATTGTGTGGTTGATATGACCTTGCTCCTTACTGTGTTCACAAAAACTTCGAATCAACTAATTTTGCTCTAAAGCCTAACTTAAGTATTTTCAAAGTGTGAAATTTTCTCTTAAGAAAGGCAATCTTTGTCCTAAGTTTTCCATTCCAATTACATGGTTAACATAATCTGTATAACCAACAGTTTTGAATTAACCATTTTTGCTTCGATATACAATTTATGTGCTTCGAAGTATGGAATTTTCCCTTAGAAATTACATTGCTTACTCTCAAAGAGTGAGTCTTTTTGGGTTTCTTCACTACTTGGCCAAGTACTGGTTTTGTAGTGCTTACTTTCGGAATCCACAACTTTAAACAAGATAGGCATTCTAAAGATTCTTTCGAAGGACATTACCATATAAAGATGGTCTAGGAGTATGCTTATAGAACCTTCGAAAAGAACAAGCCTTAGCTATTTTCCTTTTGAGGCATAAGCTTCAAAGATCTTGGGAGAAAACTGGCTTCGAAGCTAACTAGAGGTTTTCGAAACCAAGCTGAGCATTTAAAAATATACTTCCCTCCCACAACTTACTCCTGAAAGAGACTCTCTATGATGTGGTTTTAAAACCCCTTATGTTCTGAAATTAGCGTTTTAATTCCACTTAAGTCAAAACCATCAAATGGTTTATTTCGGGTCTAACTAACCCGTTGGGTTGAATTGGTAATCTTTTGGATAGAAAGGTTAAAGACCCTTTTCCTTCGCACTTTGCCTATTCACTTGTCCCAAATTTTCCTTCTCACCCCTACTACTCTTGCTTGCAAATTTCCACTCCTCATCCACCTTCCTCTTTCAACTCCTCGATAATGGCTTATTCGTCTTTAAAAGTGCCCATTGTTGAGCATGTGAGCCCCTCTGTGACTTTGAGGAGACTCATCAACGAAGAATTTGAGAAATATAAAGCTGGTGAATGGTGTGCTGTTGATGGACGCATCCTCATTCCTCGTCACCATGCTCAAGGAGAGTATGTGCTTGGGCCCATTTTCAGGGAGGCCCCTGCTCAACTCCCTGCCTTATACCCTCGTCTGGAGAACCACTGTCTACTCTACGAGGGTGGCCTTAACTGGGGGAGCTGGAGGTTGAACCGACCCCACCGTTGCTGGCCCACAATGAGACCTAAATATGAAGAATTGTATGATCAAGTTGTCCCTGTTAGAACGCTGGACCTTTAAGAACTCTGCCTCCTTGATGCCCTTCGACTAGCCAAGTTTTCTATCCTTGAAAACCCTTTCCTTATACCTGCTACACTCTGTTTTTGGAATCCATCTTTCAATTTTTTTTCAATTTCGATATGGCATGATGGGCCCTACCATTCTTGATATATGCTACCTCTTAGGGTTATTCCCCATTGGCACCCATTTTGGTCTTGATTACCCTGACCTTAATGTGTCTTTTTTCATCTCTCCTTTGAATTCCTCCTTTAGTGATTTTGCACATTCTGAAAACCCAAGAGAGGGCTTGTGCTAGACAGAGAGTTCTTATCTTTTCTTCTATATTGGCTTTGTAAATTTTTGTTCTGTACGTCTTCTCAGAGGATTATGCCTGAGTTTGCTCCCCTTGTTAAGGCCCTTGTTTTGGGAAAGAAAATAGCCTTAGCTCCATACGTTTTAGGCCATGTGCAGAGAGTCTGCTCCCAATTTTATGAAAAATCTTTGGATGCCAACCAAGGGGGGCCACTCTAGATATTGCAACTTTGGCTCTTTACTTATTTCACTGTTTTACACTCTAGGTGTCTAAGATTTTTGGTATCAGACCCTACTTCTTATGGAGTAAAATATGCCAAAGTTTCATTTTACCCTTCCACTTTTGCTTGTTACTTTACTTTCTTCCACCAACTCTCACCTTCCTCTCATTCTCAAACCTTATTTTGTCCGTTCGAAGCCAATGTTGGCCTAGTCTAGTTGAGGATTTTCTTGGTTGACAAAAACTGTTCCCAACTTTAGCACAAGGACATGTTGGCTTCTATCTTAACTCCAAGGGAGCTCTTTATTGGCACTTTACACCCTCGAGTTTATAAAATGCATAGTAGAAGTCTATTGCCCTACTCAATTTGCTAGGTGTGAGACCATGAAATATCCTCTCACATGGATGTTGTAGAGATCCAACGAAGAGAAGAGCTTCACCCCTGTAGATCTGCAATGATGAACATAGTCGGTACCACCCAACTGGGTAATGAAGTTAGTCATTCAATCAGGGAAGTAAATAGTATATGTATTTGAAGGGGTGTGTGTTCTGTAAAAAGAGATAAGACATACCTTCCACTTGGGATGCCCCCCTCATTTATATAGATGTGGAGTGTGATATTTGTTTGGGCTGGACCCATTGTAGGCTTTGTTTGGGTTAGGCCCAATAAGCTAGTACCTATATTTTTCTGGCTCCTACAATTGCCCCAAAACTTTCATTGTCTGCGGTAGAAGGAATGAGAGTTTTTATTGCCGAGTTACCTTGTTCAAATAAATATTAGGTCTTTTTGATAAATGAATGAATGACTGTATGAATGCATGTATGTTTGAATACATGTACAAATATATATATATATATATATAAGGGAGAGAGATTAAATAAATGATGGTGATCATAGTACAAATTATATCACATGAGTTCTAAACAAATCATAACGATGGGCCACGGTATTGTTACCCCTAGGCAAGGGTCGTAAGCCGCGGTATTATGACCCCCCGGTAAGGGTGTAGGATATTGCCGAGTGTGAAGAGTGCTTCAAAATAACCAAATAATGTAAATTAAATAAAGTAGATATATTAGTCAAAAAATGGACCACGGTATTGTTACCCCCAGGCAAGGGTCGTATGCCGCGGTATTATGACCCCCGAGCGTAGATATAGGCCGCCGTATTCTAACCCCCAAGCATGGGTGTAGGCCTGCGGAATTCTAACCCCCGGGCATGGGTGTAGGCCTGCGGTATTCTAACCCCCAGGCATGGGTGTAGGCCGCAGTATTCTAACTCCCGGGCATGGGTGTAGGACGTAGTATTCTAACCCCCGGGCATGGGTGTAGGCCTGTGGTATTCTAACCCCCGGGCATGGGTGTAGGCCTTTGCTAATGATGCTCTGTGCCGAGTGCGAAGATTGCGCTGTACTCGGAGACTTTTGTTGATTTTAAATGGCAACCACGTGCCAATATGGCAAGGACTTTGAATAATGCATCCTGTACCGAATAAGGTGGACGTGTTAATCACTAATAATATTGCTCCGCTTGTATGGAATTACCAAGTAGATATTGGGCCAACTATTTAATTGCCGAGTTGCTTGGTTTGCGTCCGCTTGTATGGAATTGCCAAGTAGATATTGGGCCAACTATTTAATTGCCGAGTTGCTCGATTTGCGTTTAGTCCAAGGTAGACTTGCCCATTGCTTTCGAATGACAGGTGTTAGTTGGAAGGAATGCAGATTCCCATTGCCCTACGTTGTAGGGAAGATTCGGCTTTAGTGAAATGACAGCGCACAACAATGTGCGAAACTGCTGACTGCCAAATGCGAATTGCCGACTGCCAAGTGCTAACGGCTGACTGCCAAGTGTGTAATGCATTGCCCCAAAATTGGCGCTTGCTTGGAGCGGTGTGAAAAGGAGCGGGAGTATGTAACTTAAGTAAATGTCATTGTAATGTTTGTACCAAGTTGGCCGAGTATGCATGCATATCAAAGGTGCCGAGATGATGATCGGCTGATGTGTCCTAATTGGAAAGCGAAAAATTGACTAAGATGTCCTAGTGGGCAATTGTTTTGCCAAATAATGTTGTTAGGCGAATAAAGTTGCCAAGTAAATTTGATGCACTGCCGAGTAACTAGTGTCAAAACATCGGTGTCCGTTTCGTATATAATATGATTTTGCCGAAAAGTTGGTCAGCTACACGGGTCGGTGATTGTGCTGATCTTTTGGTTGGCGATTTTTCTTAGCTTCGCAGTGTGTCGGCATCCCTTTAGATTTACTAAGAACTTGGTTGGCAATGGTTGCCAATTTATTGAAGTTAATTTTCTTGTCTAACGTACAACGTATATTTGCCCCATTGCTTTTGAATAAGATTTGTTATTTGGAAGGAATAAAATTGACTTGGGCCAAAATTGCCGAGTATGCATATATAGCAGAGGTGCCGAGATGATGATTGGCTGATATGCCCCAATTGAAAAGCGAAAGATTGACTAAGATGTCCCATGGGGCAATAAATGGCCAAGGTAATGCAATGAATAATCGGGGAAGACGGATGATTGTTTCCTCGCCCCAATACCTTGCTGTTGAAATTGCATGCCGATTGGATAAGATTTGACTGTTGATTTTGCATTTAACGTTCCCGATTAGCCGATGTATTGATCTCAATATGCGACTTAGAATTTGTAGAATTAAACCGTACGGATGTGTTCAGAAGGGTCCAAATAGTTGGAAACAACTATAGGATCGCTATAATCGGACTCTTGATGTCATAGTTGTAGCCAAAAATAGAACTGATGGCTCAGATCAATTAAGAAGAGTGCTCCGTGAAGCACTGGATACTTGCTCTTATATTGCTGAGTTAGACGGCTTGCCTTGGTTGCCTAACAAAAATTAAAAAGAAAGTTATTGCTTGTTCTTGGAGTGAAAGAATTGTGCTACTATGACAGGATGTAACTTAGCCACAATGCATGGAATAATTTCCTAGATTGGCCAACTTAACTCGTCTCCTCCAGCAGAATGGTGATATCTTCGCCAAACTTTGACGGGCTCGTACAGCTTCGTTTTAGCTTCGATTTTGACGCGGTTTATGGCGTTGGACTCGTCTTGATGAGGATTTCACACCGGTGTAGTCAAAGCTTGAGTTTGACAAGGCTAAAAAATGTCGATTTCTGGACATTTAATTGGTTTTGCAACTATCGGCGGCCTACGGTTAGTTCGTGGCTTTACTAGTCAGTGTTTGTGACTCCATAAGTCGACGTGAACCTACTAGTAGGCCACCAAATTCTTGCTCGCATGAAGAAAAATGTAGACCCACTTGCTAAAGAGAGAAATTGGGTACGTAAACGGTGTCGGCGACACTTTGGCTGGCCAAAGCAATTGGTTCTTAGCATTGTAGTTCAGGAGGTTGTCAGACATGGTTCGAGAGACGAATTAATAAATGGGCGGAGGTTGTGATTGAACGGCCGTTTAGTGTGGAATGGTTGCTGAGTAGCCTTGTACGAGGTATGGCATCACTGAGCAGCTTTGCCGCTTTGCTGAGTAATCTTCTAGGAGTTGTGGTACTGCCGAGTAATGTTGAAAAATGATGAATTAATCATGGTGCTAAAAATGGTGCCAAATAATGTTGCCGAATAAAGTTTGGTGCACTGCTGAATAATGTTGATGAATTGATAATGGCCCAAATGGTGCAAAGCCGAATTCTTCATGCAACAGGTCATGAAAATGCAGATTTTGTAGATTCAAACTCTTGGCTTTGAGCCCTTGTATCTTCCTCATTTGAAGTCCGATTGGCCTTAGTTTTGCGGCGTTGGATTCATCACTCGGCCTAGTGTGCATTCCACTATTCAGATGCATCGTTCCGCCCTGGGTTGGATGTCGTTGGACCTCTGAAAGTAGACCAAAAATAAGATTGATCGACCTCTTTTGTGTTTGTTTGTGTTTGGCTTGGCTATGTTGCGGAGTAAGTAGTGGTATGGTTACGCAATGGTTGGAAGGCAAATCTTGGCACTTTGATTTGACGAATCACTTGGTCGGCGACAACTCCACCCTTGACTCACTAGAAATTAAAGATTGCCGATAACAGTGCTAGAAAGAGAATGCTGTGGTCGGCCTATAATACCTTGCTTGTGAGTCGAACAAAACAAATAACAAATAAAGGTCCTATTGCTACTTGATGGGCAACCCGAATAAATTGCCGAATACTCACTATTGATGTAAAGTATTGACCCAGTATGTAATTCATGTTGTCTTGTGAATGAAGTAACCCATGATGCATTGAAGTAACAAGCGGGTGACTTGGACGCCGATTTCAAATGCAAATAACTTGTGCACGATATTTGGCTCGTAGTGGCGCCATTCTTCTTATCCTTGTGTTCATAGATCATGTTAGTTGGGGAGTTGGTAGATACTCGGCAAAGTTTTGAGCTTGATTGTTGCTTAGTCGGCTATGCAACTTGGTGAAATACTTGGCGAAGTCGATTCGGTGTTAGTCGATGTATTGCTAGAATTGACATAATGAAGTTTCATTCTTGAGTCGTTGTTTCCAGAGGAAGAAATGTCCGCTGACATATGCTTGATAAAAAGAGAACCAGAAGAGATTTGGTTCTCAGCACCACGGCTGTAGCCGACATGATTAAAGATATATGCACTACATGATTATCATTGCCGATGAGCTTGATGATGGAATTAGTGTGAATTGGGCAAGTTGATAACTATCTGGCATTGCCGAGTGAACTATGGTGAAGTCGCCAAGAGGTGTTGTCATCGTTGGGATTTATCAATGTCATTCGGCGCTGCACGTTGCTGAGTAGGCGTAGTTGTAATAGCCGGATCTTGAGTTTGTAAGCTTATGATCATAACATAAAGATTTTGTGGATGACTCAGCAAGCTTGTTATGGGTGCCAATCAATTTCTTCCCGGAATGTAGGGGCTTTTCGATATACTGAAACTCTTGGTTGGCAACTTCTTTTAGCTTCACGATGTGTCGAATCACTTGGTCGGCATCTCTATGTATTTGGCTTTGCTAAGAATGTGGTCGGCAAGACTTCTTTATGCATGCAACACCTTTGATCTTCGGTTTTGTCGAGATTTTGGTTGGCATCAACGTAAGCCATTAGAGAAAAAGTGAACCCAACTTGTTTAGCATAGGCACACGTGCATATATATGAAGAATCAACTTCAAGATATGTTTTGTGAAACAAAGATTAAATAAATAAATAGATAGACGCATGTATTAATGTAGCCGAGCAACTGTATTGACTTGCCGAAAAGATGTTCGTACCAATAAAAGTGTGAAACCCATTTTTAGAGAGAGAAAATGGAGATAAAAAAGTAGACCCATAAATTCTGTTTTGTTTGAAAACTTTTCAATCAATATTTCAAATGAACAAAAGTTTCTACACAGTTTGTATGTAGACATATACATATATACAATTCAAGAACCCATTTAATTAGAGAGAAAATAGATCACCATCACATTGTTATTGAATTTTTACTTACAGTACCATGTTTGCTATTTCCTTCGATGGCCTCTTTCAGACGTTTCCCACAGACGGCGCCAATTGTGAGACCATGAAATATCCTCTCACATGGATGTTCTAGAGATCCAACGAAGAGAAGAGCTTCACCCTTGTAGATCTGTAATGATGAACATAGTCGGTGCTACCCAACCGGGGTTGCCGGCCGGGGACTCTTCGATGATGAAGTTAGTCATTCAATCAGGGAAGTAAATAGTATATGTATTTGAAGGGGTGTGTGTTCGTAAAGAGAGATGAGGCATACCTTCCACTTGGGATGCCCCCTTATTTATATAGATGGGGGGTGTGATATTTGTTTGGGCTGGACCCATTGTAGGCTTTGTTTGGGTTAGGCCCAATAAGCTAGTACCTATATTTTCTGGCTTCCACACTAGGCAATTTAGGCTTACTCATGGGATCCTTATCCCTCTCTGCAGCTAAACTAACTCCAACCTTGCCACTAGAGAGCTGAGAGTGCAAAGAACTAGGCTGGAGGAGGCAACCTCCAAATTTATTCAAGACTTGATCGAATTTCAATTCACTCCCTTTATCTCATAAGGCATTGCACTGAAGAGGTATCAGAACTGGTGGACAGCAAATATGGAGGTGCACTTGGCCATTCCCCCTCAGGATCTATTGGTGGGACTAGACTTGCCTTCTTAGGCTAAGCCTAAGGGGATTGGGCTCATCACTTCTTCTATTACTCCTGCTATCCCAACTCCTACTCTTGTTGCCACAGAGACTGCTCCTGCTGCCTCTCTTTCTCCTTCTAGAGTCACCGGGGCTATTTCGAAGAGAGGCATGCACTTCCATCTTTCATTTCTCTTCTCTTTATAATGCCTTGCTCATCTACTTATAGCTTCTTTTTGATGCAGGAGCTTCACAAGTAGACTCTCCCCAAAGGGCTCAAGCCCTAAGCATTCTTAAAGACAAGCAGCAACAGCAACAGAAGAAAAGGAAACTTGTGCTTGATCCTGAAAATAAGGAGATCCCTGAAGTTCTTATAGAAAAGGAACAAGAAACACCATTTAAGAGGATGAAGAAAAATAACAGTCTCCCCCTCTAATTTCATTGATGACCCTACTCATCAAGCAGCTGCCAAGGCAGTAAAGAGGGAGCAATCCAAGGAATTGGTGGTTTTCCAGAGATCTGAGAAAAGGGGGCAATAACAGATATTAAAGAATGAAGCTGCTGTTGTTGATACACTTCAAAGAGAAGCTGCAAGGAGGCAACAAACTGCCGAACATTATGCTCTTCGCAATTCTCCAACTAATACCACCACCACTTCCGAGGCTGGTAATTTCCTTTAGTTTCTTTAGTAATTTCCTTTCCCAAGTTTTCAGCAATAAAACTTACCATTGCTTTTTATTTTCTGTCTTATAGCAACAGTTACTCCACATTCTCCTCATTTGACAATGGTTTCTTCTGCCTTGTCTGAAATTGAAAGGCCATTAGAGGCACCCTTGAAAAGGAGGAAGAAGATTAACACCGAAGTGCCCTTAAGTGTAGAGCCCATCTAGACAGTACTTCCACTTCCCAACTCTACACTTTCCATACCTTTTTTGAGGCAAGGCATCTCTATTTCTTTATGCCCGGGCTTAACTCCATATCTACCTCATTTAACCTTCACCTCAGCCTAATTTACTCCCCGTACAATCCTAGTTGCTCCTTCATCACCTGAGAAGGCCCCAGTTGTCACCTCATCAATGATAGCTGGTGTTCCCAAAGAAGATACTGGTAGCTTATCAATTTCTTATCCACCACCACCATCCAGCTCCAGTCCCTCTTCCTTTGATCTGCTGGTGGCCAGGACTATAAACACTGCCAAAGACACTTCAACCCCTTCTTCTACCCCTATGCAACCCTTTCTTCTAGACTTTTCTGCACCTTCAATGTCAGTGGAAGAGATGGACATTTTTTAGGCCCGGCTGGCTAGCCTTTTTGTCACACCTTCAACCACTCCAGCAACCAATAGTGAAGCTGAGCCGTTGGCCCTTGCTGACTCCCTCTTAGAAATTTCTGAGAGCTCTTCAACCATCAGCAAAGTTTTTTTTGCCTCCATTGGACTTAGGCACCTGTTTGGAATTGCTGATATCATTTTCAAGGATCCCATTTGAAGTCTTACAAAGACCTATACTTAAGAATGGTTTCCTCCAATGCTGCAAAGTCATTAAGTAATCCAATATGGCTATTTCAAGCCACTTATCCCAGGCAGCAGCTACCATAGATTTCTATGTCAATATCTGCTACATTGCTAAAGTCGCGGAAGAGAAGCTATTGAAAGACAAGGAATTTGTTTTCCATATATATACTGAAGTATCTGAATTGAAGGGACAACATTCCTTTGCTTCTTGGTTTCGAATCCAGATCTTAGAGAAAAAGACCCAATTAGAAGAGGACTTAGCAGCAGTTAACCTAACCTTAGATCGAACTGCTACAAAGCTGCAAATTACCAATCAATGACTAGTTGATCGTATGCAAGACATGGCTACATCTATTCAGTTGTTCCCATCCCTTAGGAGTAGAGAATCAATTATAAGGAAACAACTGAAGTATTGTACTATTTTTGGGCCAATCTATGGCTACATGTACTTAACTCTTTATGAAATGAAATCCTTATTCATTATTTGAGTGTTTTCATGCTTCTTTTGTTTAGTATTTCTCACACTTCTTGTGTTTCCCACACAGTTGGATAATAAGGCTTCAAATACCTGCCATTAATTTTCTTGGGATGTACATAACCATTTAGATTTCTCAGATCGTATGCTCCTCCAAGTAAAACTCTATGGACTTGATATGTTCCTTCCCAATTAGGTGACTACTTGCCAAATTTATGGCTTTTAATTCCTATTGGGAGTATTGTTTTCCACACCAAATCACTTTCATCAAAACTAATATGCTTAACCTTCTTATTATAGCTTTTGGCTGCCTTTGTCTTTTGGAACAGAATATTATTTAATGCCAGAACTCTAGTTTCATCTATATTCTCTAATTCCAAAAACATGCTCTGATAGTATTGCTCAGAAGTTAACTGGTCCTGGCATTTCACCCTCAAGGACCTAATGTCAATCTCTACAGACAACACTGCATCATGCCTATATACTAAGGTATAAAGAGTGACTCCTGTACTTGATCTTGGAAAAGTTCTATAAGCCCACAAAACATCCAACAACAAGTTATGCCAATCCCTAGGATTGTTTTTCACAACTCTTTATATTCATTTTTTCAAGGACTTGTTGGATGATTTTGTCTGACCATTTGTTTGTACATAATAAGGGGTGTAATTAATAAGACTAATTCCAAATTCTGTTATGAAAGATTTTACCATCTTTTTATCAAATACAGTCTCATTATCTATAGTTATGGTCTGTAGGATGCCAAACCTGTGAATCAGATCTTTAATAAATCCAATAACTTCTGTTTGATCCACAACCTTATATGATTTAGTTTCGACCCGCTTAGTGAAGTAATCTGTGGCCACTAGGATGAAATAATGGTGCTTCAAAGAGGGTGGATATATTTTCCCTATCATATCCATAGCCCAATCTCTAAATGGCCAAGGTTTCACAACTGCATGCTAATCAGTTATTGGTACATGTCTTATCATGCTATACTTTTGGCATGCCTGGCAACCTTTAGCATACTCTATACAATCTTTAAGGATGGTTGGCCAATAATAGAAATGCCTTCAAAGCAATCATCTCATCTTCGCATCAGGCTGATGGGTACCATAAATGCCTTTATGTACTTCAGCCATGGCTGTCAATGCCTCATTCGGCCCTAGACATTCTAATAATAACCCATCTGCTCCCCTTTTGTAAAGAGCATTGCCATACATTATGTATTGCATAGACTATAATTTAATCTTCCTACTGGCCTTTGAAGATGGGCCAGTTAAGTACTGTATGATTGGATGCCTCCAATCTTGATCTTGTAAGTCATTATGGTTGACTTCCAACACAACATCCATTTTAGCTAAAGGTGGTATTAATTTTTAATATGTTGCTTGATTTATGTTCAATTGAGTGTCATCCCTCCTTCTGAAATTCAAAGTCTTTTGAGTTACATCGTTGGCTTTGTTATTCATGAACCTTGGGATGTAAGTCACATTTGCTATCTAAAACTGAGAAAGCAAATGTAATGCAACAACATAATATGGTAACATGCTTGCACTTTGACATTTGAAAATTCATTTCACTTGGTTGACCACCAATTAAGAATCTCCAAATATATCAACTGCATGAGCTTGTAATCCAATAAGCATTTCCAGTCTCATTATTAAAGTTTCATATTCAGCTTGATTATTGGAACAAGTGGTTTCATCAACCTTGAAACCATGTGTGGTTTTTATCTCCTGTGGTAACGTAATTACAACACCAATTCCAATCAGACCATTGGCCTTTGATCCGTCGAACCACATCTGCCATGGCTCAACATTGACCATACCAAGATCCATTATCTCCTGGCTTTCTGTTTGGCATGGATGATCTGCCAAGAAGTTAGCCAAAACTTGTCATTTTACTTAGGGGTGAGCATGGACCGGATTGGGGTAAAACCAGGACCAATCCGTTATCTACAGTTCCTAAAAAGTTGAAACCAATCCAATCCGTTTAAATCATGGAACCAATCCGAACCAATCCATTTAAACACGGATTGGATCGGTTTAGGACCACGGATTCACATAATTAAATAACAAAAAAATATATATATAACACTTTAATTTCATAAAAACATAAACATAACGCTATATTAGTTCCACAATAACAACATATTTTTCTATAATAGCGACATACTGTTCTAAAATTTAAACAACCCTAAGAAAATTGGTTTCACCATAAAAATTTAGATCATTATAAATTAAAACTAAAAATTAACAAATAAAAGTAATAAAATAAGATATTATACGGGTTTAGGTTTGAGTTTAGATTTTATATAGAATAAGAGAAGATACTATGAGGGAGGATATATAATAAAAATATAGACTATTTGCATACGGTCCGGATCGGTTCCAATCCGGAACTGTGGGGTTCAATCCGGAACCGTGGGGTTCAATCCAGAACCAATCCGTGGACTACGGATTTTTAATTCTTCAATCCGGAACCGAACCACGGATTCAAAAAACCAATCCAAACCTATCGGATTGGACTGGATTAGACCGGATTACGGATTTCAAGGATTCTTTGCTCAGCCCTAATTTTACTGCCTTTTAGAGGACATATTCTAGATGAAATTCTGATAAAGCTAATATTCATTTATCAATTCTTCCTCTCAACATAGGTCTAGATAACATACACTTAACTAAGTCCGTGGTTGCAATTACCAAGACAACAATAGACAAAAGATAATATTTTAATTTCATTGCTGCAAAGTACAATGCAAGGCACAGCTTTTCTACAGCTGAGTATTTACGTTCACAAGAATTTAAAAACCTATTAAGGTAATAAACTGCTTGCTCATTGCCTTCTTCATTGTCCTGGGCTAGGAAAACTGCCAATGAATCTTCTGCTGCAGCAATGTATAATTTTAAGGGCTTGTCGCTCCTTGGTGGCATCAACACTGGAGGTTTGGCCAAATAGATTTTAATTCCTTCAAAAGCAGTTTGATGCTCTGCTGTCCACACAAACTCCTCTTCATCTTTCAACTTTAATAAAGAAGAAAATATTTTAGTTATCCCTGTAGTGTTAGAAATAAATCTTCGAAGAAAATTAACTTGACTAAGAAATTTTTGTACTTCTTTCTTACTTGATGGAGGTTTGGCCTCAATGATGGCTTTAGCTTTATTCCTATCAATCTTTATTCCCTTATTGTGCACTACATACCCCAAGAAGTTTCCAGCTGATACACCAAAAACACATTTGAGAGGATTAAGCTTTAACTTGAGCTTTCTCATTGTTTCGAAAGCTACTACCAAGTGAACCAAGTGTTCCTCCATAGACTGGGACTTTACAACAATATCATCAATGTAACACTCTAGGTATCCTCCAATAAGATCATGAAAGATGGTATTCATTGCCCTCTGATAGGTTGCCCCAGCATTCTTTAGACCAAATGGCATTTTTACTCATTCAAAAGTGCCAATATTCCCAAGACATCTGAATGCTATCATGTGGACATCCTCCTCTGTAATGCAGATCTGGTTGTAACTAGAATGCCCATCTATTATAGACAAAATCATGTGCCCTGCTGAACTGTCTACCAATAGATCCACTATAGGTATGGGGTATTCATCTTTTGGAGTTGTCAAATTCAGATTTCTAAAATCAATGCATATCTTCATCTTGCCATTCTTTTTAACCACAGGCACAATGTTAGACAACCATTCAACATACTTGGCTGTTTTAATGAAGCCTGCTTTAAGGAGTCTAAGAATTTTCTCCTTCACTTTCTGAACCACTTCAGGACTCATCCGTCTTGGTTTTTGTTTGTGTGGTTTGAAGTTAGGCTTCATAGGGAGCCTATGTTCCACTAATGACCTATCCAATCCTAGCAATTCACTATAAGACCACGCAAAATAATCCTTATATTCTTTAGGACTACCAACAACTGGTTCCTGTCAAGAGAACTTAACCAAGCACTGATATAAGTGGGTTGTTGTGTAGAACCTTTCCCTAAATTGACTTCTTCCAAGGGGTCTTGTCTTGAGCACTTACTAATGCTTCTCCTTTGACTTCTTTTGTCTTCGAAGTAACTTTTTCATTTTGTTCTGCTCCCACCTTCTCTAGTTTAACATTTTTGCCTTCTTCCTCATAGACAAAATCTGTCCATAAGGCTTATTCTTTCTGTATTTCCTAGACTTTTGTTTTGATGTCCAATGCACAATACTTATCAAGAGCTAAAGGCCTGGCCTTTTGTTGCTCCTGATTACAGCCAACCACCATGGCTTCCCTCTCTTGTTTCTGAACCTTCTGGACTATTGACTTTATATCCAATGCTGAAAACTTGACTAAGGCCAAGGGTCTAGCTTTTTGGGTCTCATCTTCTTGTCTACAACTAGGCATCATTGTCATCCTTAGTGACGAACTCTTTATCAGCACTCTCCTACACTAAGTGCTTCAGGTGTGCTGCTTCCTCATCAGCCGTCACTTCGGCTGTTCCATTAGATTTCCTCAATATATTGAGTAGTGTCACTCCTTTAGTATATAACTTGGTCTCTACAAAGTCAGCACAAACAATAAAGGGTTGAGGGTCTGCGTTGATCTCTTCTGTCTCTCCATTGCATAGGGCCATCATTATTTTCTGATGTAGAGAGGAAGGCACACATTTGTTGGTGTAGATCCAATCGCTGCCAAGTAAAGCATTATACTTGGCATTACTATCTATAACAAAGAATGCTGTTATGCAATCTCTGGTTTCCACACTCAAGTTGATGGGCAGGATGCCTTGAGCCATCGTCTTATCCCCAGCGAAGCCAGCAATGGTTGTGCTGGTTGGGATTAATCTGGGGTTTATTTTTCTCAATTTCTTCAAAGAGGACTTTGGAAGCAGGTTCATTACTGGCCCATTATCCACTAACACCCTGTTCATTTGTATCCCATCGAAATAAGCCTTGATATACAAGGCTTAACGTGCTGCATCATAGATGTTGTAGGGTACTTGAAGGGATACGAGAGATTAATACTCACCTCTTCACTTTCATCTTCAGTTTCCATTGGTGTGGCCACTTCAGACTCATCTTGAATCATGCTAACCTGTGAATCTTCACTAGAAACTAGAATAGGGTCATCTTCCTGACCTTCTTGGTTTCCATCTTCAACTTGGAACTCCTGTGGCAATATATATACCATATTTACTGACATTGGAGGAAATGAGCCAAACTTAACTACTGGCTGTACTTGTTTCTCTTCCAAACTAACTTGTTCAGTTATTTCAAAAACATCTTCCATGCTGCACTCTGGTACCTCAGTACTGGTGACTTCCTTCGAATCAACTCGTTTGCGGTCTGCTTCTGTTGGCTTTTCGACCAAAAAGGTTTGTTCAGCCATGAAGGCTTCAAACATCTCATCTTCAGCCATTTCTTTCCTTTGGCCTAGTTCAACTTCTCCTTCTATCTCATTGTCGCTTTCCAATAAGGCCTTTTCAAGACCTGCTAAGCTGGATCTTTCATTGACTTTTAGTTTAGTGTGAACCTTAGCCAACTGCTCTTTACTGACACTTCTTTTGTTCTGAGAAGCCAATTTTGGACCTTCTTTTTCCTCTATCTGGCTTTTTAACTGGGCCAATGAAGAACTCTCTCCACTTTCCTTCAGATCCTTTTGGTACTGGGTGTACCTTCGCTGGATTTTCCTCCTTTAAGACCTAGAGATTACTAGAACCATATCTAGTTCTTTTGTTTTTGAGTGTTTAAGTAATACCCAATTATTTGGAGCCGCCAATGGAGGTTTAATCATTCTGCCCTTGTCTCCAAAGACATTTCTCTGTGCAGGTATTTCCTTAGGCTTATTCTGCATAACAAACGAGTTTGGCACCCCAGGTACCCATGAACTCACTAGTTCAGGTACTGAACTTGCTTTCCTAGTCTTTGAAGCCATCTTCGAAGCTAACTATTGAGGCCAATCACTGGCTCTGGCACCTTGTCTCGAGCCTAATTTAGGCCTTCTTTCAGGGTAATTACCTTGCATCTTGTTAGAAGTTGACTTTGGAGGCCAATTACTAGCTATGATTCCCTGACTTTAGTTCAATTCAGGCATTCTCTTAGGATAATTGCCTTCCATCTTGTAGTAATTGGGTGGTCTGAACTCATGCAGAGGTCTCTTACCCTTGGATTGCATTCTAGTGGCTGGTGGTCCAGCCAAGAATAGCTGTTGTCTGGGACCAGTTGGGTATGGTCTCTTGTTGTAGGTATTGGTTGGCTTAGGGTGTCTCTATACATATTTATAATACTGCTCCCCATCAATTGGGAGCCCTTTCAACAATTTATAACTTAACCTGCATCTGCGACACATCCTTTGCATGATAGCTGTCTCAAGAGAGTCATCATCTACTGCTTCCTCACTAGAGTTATCCTTTTGGTCCACAAAGCTCTGTCCATTTGCTGGTGAACTTCTGGTATCCTTCTTGAAAGCAGTCTGGCTGGCAACATACATCTGCACATGAACCTCTTCCAATTCCTTCAAGGATAGGTTTTGGAAATCTAGTACGCTAACATTGGCTGTGGCCTCCCTAATCTCTGGAAATGGGTTGGTGTCAATCCCCATAACTTTCTCTGCTTTGGCTAGAAACTTTAACCTCTCCTTTCGAATCTGTTCTTGGATCCTGTCCCGAAAAACAATACAGTTTTTAGTTGAATGAAATCAAGAATTGTGCCATTTACAGTACATTTTCTCTTTAAGTTCTTTTGGGGTAAGGATCTAAACTCCCTTTGGTAACTTTAGGAAATTTGCTGCAAGTAAATGATCAAAAATGTTATCTGCTTTTATTAAATCAAAATAATACTTCCTATGAAGTTCTTTCTTTTTAAACTGCTGATCTATTGTACTGTCCTTCTAAATTAATGCCTCACAAGTCATAGGTTCTTTCCCTACGATTTTTGCTGCATCAATTTCATAATTAGGGTCCCTATAATAGGTCTTATATGATACATTACTTCGATCCTGTTCTTCCTTAAGTAAAGATTCATATCTAGACACTTTATAAGTTAATTCCACTAAGTCTCGAAACTAAGTTGAATCAAACTTCTTTCGAAGCCTAAACTTTGAACCATTTTGAGCCAATCTCACAAATTCAGGCTCTGGTAGAATGACCATACACTGGTTTCATGCTCTTTTGAATCTGGTAATAAATTGAGTAGTCTTTTCATCAAGCCTTTGGCTTAACCTTGCCAAATCTGTCATGGAAATTTCAAGCTCTGTTTGGAAGAATTGGGCATGAAATGCCTCCTCCATTTGCAACCAAGTTTGGATAGAGCCAGGTGTAAGGTTAATATACCATACAAAGGCTGTCCTAGTTAAAGAATTTGGAAAGAGTCTCAACTTCATATAATCATTATCGGTAAATTCACCACATTGGCCTGCGAACCTGGTAATGTGTTCTACTATTGATTGGTTTTCATTTCCATAAAAGAGAGCAAAGTTTGGTATTCTAAACCCCTTGGGTATTCATGCACCCTATCCATCCATTCTGGGTATGGTTTTATATAAACAAGAGTTTGGACTCCCCGAGCCATAGGTCCACACATTTATCTGACAATATCAACAATTTGGTCTCTAGGAACCATATTCTGTCCTTGTTGGACTACTACTGGAGAAACAAACATAGGGTTTTGTGGAATCCCATATGCTTGAGGTCCTCTTGGTCCATAGGGAGGTATATTTAGGACTAGTTGTTCCTGTGGTACTGGTTGTTGTTGAAGGTATGGTTAACCTCTCTAGGCTTGTCCTGCGAAAGGACCTGTGAAAGGTGTTACAAGAGAAGGAACAGGTGTTGTTTCTCCCCTAGCTGCAGGAAACCCTTCCAACCCCCCGGGTGTGAATTCGAACAGAGGATTAGTGAACCTCCTTGTGCCAGGCATGGTTTCAAACATGGGATTTGGAAACATTCTCATTCTATTTTCTTGTGTTGGCCCAGATCCACCAATGTGTATGGCTTCGCTGTTAGGTAATGAAATATTTTGATTTACCAAAGGCCTCAAATGAGGCTCATACCATGACTGAGGTACAGGTGATGGTTGTAGACACCCCATTTTTGACTGTCCTTAAGACTTAGACGTCACCGTTTGAACACTTGGTGATCATCCATGTTCGTGTTCGTTTTGAGTTCTCGGAGGTCTCGGCCACGCGCCTCGCCTCGAGACCTCTCAACTTGACTGTTTTGTGCTTGGTTGTGGACCAAGCATTTGTGTTTCTTTTTTGAGGGAAGAGGGTGGTTTGTTTGCTATTTCCTCAACCCACCGGCCATGGTCTGAGGTCACCGGCCATGTTTTATTGCTACCGGCCAATGATTTTGGCCGATCAACACTATATTAGTCGACCGGCCATTGATTTGGTCGATCGGCCATATTTTCTAGCCGAGACCTTTTCTTTGCCTTTTTCAGGCATTGTGTATGCCAGCTGTACTAGCTGGTGAGCACAAATCCTGCCCTCCATACACGTGTATGGAGGGATTTCATCCTTACACTTAGCTTCCTTTGGAAGCTTGGATTTGCATTGCCTATAAGAGGAGGGCCTCCCCTCCCTTTCCAGAGGTTGAACAACCTGTGATATAAAATATATATCCCTCTCTCTCTATATTTATGTGTGTAATAGTGTTCTAAAAGGGTTTTTGTTCTTAGTTTTGCACTAAGACACTAGTGTTACGTTATACTTTGGTTGCTGAAGTTTTAAGGGGTTGATTTCAGAGTTTTGAGTTGGTTTTTGATCAAAAGGAGGTGCTGGAGTTGGTGTTCTTGAAGTGTTCTTCATGGGTAAGAACTTACCATTTTATTCCCCATTGTTGCTTAAGGTTTTAGACCTATTTACATATTGTTTCGAGCTTAGTGTATAATTGATAAAAGTTCTGTATTTTTATGCTTGTCATAGTTGCTTAAGGTCATTTTGGTGTTGGGGGTTGTCTACTCCCTCTTAAGCCTTGTTTGGCCTCTTTTTGTGACCTTCTTCTTGAGCCTTGGAACCCTTTTATTTCGACCTTCTCACCACTGAAATCCAGAGGATTTTCAGTGGTGGAGAAGTGGTTTTGAGGTCTTGTATAGGGGAGGGACACCCCTCTCCCCTTGTGACTCATTTGCTTGCATTAAGGGCTCATAAAAGTAGCATGTTTGCATAGCTTTATTTGGCTCCTTTGTAGAGGGTATTTGGTGTTAGTTTATCATGTTAGACCTCTGTTTCATATTGGTTCGATGGCCTATTGCATGCATCATGCACTTGCTTTGTAATCCCCTCTATTGTCATAACATGTACCATGCATTTAGACCATCATGCTTGCATGTTTTAGCTTGACTTCATGAAGCTTTTAGCCATGTTGTAACATGGTTAAGCTCTGTTTGGTGTTGATTCAGTCATGTTTGCCATGTTTTGTATAGCCACCATGTATCATAGTTCATTAGCTTTGAGTGTACGAGTCATGAGCATGCTTTATTTGGGTTATTTCAGTGATTTGGAATCACTTATCATGCTATTTCAGTCCATGCTCTAGGCTTGTATGCTTCCATTTACCATTCTTTCAATGCTTTGAAGAGTTGTTCTTTTGTGCCTTGAAATACGTCATTGTGCATGCCTATTGTTTTAGTCCTTGGGCTGCCATATCAGTGGGTTTTGAGGCTCCTTTTGGCATATTATAGCTCTATTTTTTCTTTGAATAATCCATGCCATGTGTGGTTGAGGTAGTTGTAGTGGAGTGCTCTCTTTGTGGCCGTTGAATGCCCTTTGTTTTGCGCCTTTTTCTTAGCATGTTTTGGCCTTGTTCCATGCATGCTTTAGCCTTATTTTGGTCTGCCCCGGGACTGTTTTAAGTCATTTTGGCTCTTTGAGGCTTGGTTGATATGGCCATGGTTAGAACCCCTTTGGTAACCTTGAGTTTTGGGCTTTGTTGCATGCCTTATTTGCATGGTTTGGTTGATTTGGCATCATCCTTTACACATTTTCAGAGCTTGTCATGCTTGTGATTTGTCCATATTTGTCTCTTCTTAATGTGCTTGAGAATCGACTCTTTTCATGCCTAAGTGTTGGAACTTCGCATGTGCACGTTTGGGTGTGTTTTGTCTCTCATTTCTTGGCACTTTGGCCACTGTTTTGGACACGGCTGAGGCCTATCCATCCTTAGTGTAAGTCCATAGATCATGCACTCACGTATTGTTGTAAGCTTACCGCATTGTATGTCGTCACATCCTTGTGGTTAGTGTCATTATTGCATGCCTATCCTTTTGTATACTTGCATACCTATTATACTACCATGTTGTTTGCATGTTAAATTGCATTGTTCATGTTGCATGGCATTAATTGCATGTTTCGCATTGCATTTGGCATACATACATTGCATTGTTGTTTGGTTTGGGGTGTCAAACCAAACATGAGGATCAAGCGACGTTTCGTACTCAAAGTGACGAAACGTGCCTCAATCCTCGGTTGCTGACACTCTTGACCCAACATGATAGAGTGTGTAGCATTCACTTGTTTGTTGCATTCATTCTATATTGATATGCACCTTTGACACCTTTGGCCATCACGCATCGAAATGCGTGATTGGTGGCCCGAGGGTCGAGGGCCACACTCCCTTGAGTCCATAGCATGATAGGGAGGCTGGTTGTGCATACATCTAGCTTGTAAATTCCATACCATGCACTGTTTGTCCTCTGTTGCAGCAAAACCAGTGTTCTGCAAGAAGAAATGGCCGGTCGGCCAATTTCAGTGTCGGCCGACTATCAATATCCAGCCGATGGCTCCATATTTGGTCGATGACCATCCTTCCATGGCCGGTGATGTTTTCTCTTGGCCGATGGCATGCCAAAGTTCTCAGGGAGTGGTTCAGAAGCACCCTTAGGATTTTCACAATTCTCAGAGGTGCAGAACAGTGCAAACAGAGGCAACATGTGGCATGGCATCGGGTTTCCGAGCAAGGCGAATCGAGCATGCATCATCCAATCATTTTGAGGTGGAGATGCGGCGGTCTTTCGAATTTCATACTTAGTCTATTATTTGTAATTAATTCGTTAATTAATTAAAGGTCTGTAATAATTAATTAGCTAGAGTAGTTGATTATTTATTTGATTTGTATTATTTATTCGGACCCTCTGTCAAGAGGGCACAATTGTAATAAGTGTGCGTGCGTGCGTGTGTGTATGTCTTCCAACCCCACGTCTTTCTCTTTTTTATTTACTAGCTTATGATGGTTAGTTTAGGGCATGTTTCAATTAGCATCTTTATGCTCACATGTTTACATTCCTCCATCTGTCTTGCATGCATCGGACTCGGCGCATCATACTAACTGCATTGTATTTAAATTTCAAGTTAAATACATGCTATCTGTTGCATTTCATATGCCATGCTTAGAATAGCCGAGTCTATCTTAGTTGCATTTTACATGTGTTGCATTAGCCATCTTAACATGAACTAGGATCATGCATTGATTACTAACTAGTTTCTGTTTTGGCTTAGAGTACTCGGTAAGTGTTTATGCTTTAGCATCCTTGCATATGTGTGAGTGACTGCCATGATAGCATGCTTACTATGAGGCTATGTGCTTATGTGATATATCTGCTTGAATGCCTGTGGGTGAAGGTTGGATTATCTGAATTGGAACAATTCATTGATTGCGAGTTTTAAGCCCACTTAAGAGTGGCAAATCACCATGTTTTCTAAGCCCACTTGAGGTTGGCAAAATCCACGTCTTAGCCTACTTACGGGTAGCACCATCAAACCATTTTCAAATAAGCAAACATGAAGTGTTTTTTTCCAATTTAGGCAATCTAGTCTATACTTGTATGCTGTGCGCATCACATAGTAATCTTAGGCTAAAAACCGGAATAAGAGCACATGTGTTTTCAAAAACAAGATATCATGTTTAGTAGTGGCCGATCTTTGATCGGGCGAGCGGGGGTGCTCATTGCATGACCTTCCCCAATCGTACCTAAGTTCCCTAGCCGAGGCAACTTTGGTAATGACGGACACGTGGCCTTAGGCAACAAGTCAGGGTTTCCTAAATTCCCCCAAAATAAAATTTAGGTGGCACTCTATATCTGGCAAAGCAGTCCATGTTTGGCACTTCTTTCTAAAAATCAGTTTTTCAAAACGATTTGCCGGATTTGGACTCTTTGGTGATTTATCAATCTCGTATTGCACTTTACGAGATCAGATTAAGAACCGTGACATTGAGTCCCGAACTGTAGTAAGCCCAGTGAACATAACGGGATTTTCTCGGGACGTTCGGGCGCGTCTACAGTTTCTGGCGACTCTGCTGGGGAGTTAGAGAACTTGACTCGAACTCATGATATCTTGTTTTGACTACACTTATGTGTCTCTTTGCATTGCATTCGCATTGGTGCGCCTAAGACATTGTGTTTGCCATCTGCTATTCCTGAACGGTTTGTCGGAGGCTGCGTGCCATAAGGCTGACCGGTTACGGGTTCTGCCACGATGGGAACACAAACCCCGATTTTTACCGGGGCACCCTTGTGTAGACACTCCATTTTTGACCGTCCTCAAGACTTGGACGTCACCGTTTGAATACTTAGTGATCATCCATGTTTGTGTTCGTTTTGAGTTCCTGGAGGTCTCGGCTACACGCCTTGCCTCAGGATCTCTCAACTCGACTGTTTTGTGTTTGGTTTTACACCAAACACTTGTGTTTTGCCTTTGAGGGGCAGGGAATGGCTTGTGGGCCATCCCCACACATCACCGGCCATGGCTTGAGGCCACCGGCTGTGTTTTGTTGCCACCGGCCAAATGTTTGTCCGGCCGGCACTATAGATGGTCGACCGGCCATCTTTTTTGGTCGAATTGCATTTTGGCCGGCCGACTACTGTGCATCTGCTTTTGCAGATATTTTTATGCCAGCTGTGCTAGCTGGCATACACTTTGCTCCCCTCCATACACGTGTATGGAAGGATCTCCCTCTTGTTAGCTTACCTTGGAAGCTTTACAAGATGGAATCCCCTATAAGAGGAGGCCTCTTCTCCCTCTTTGTGGTGAGACAACATTTTTCCAGAGCTTTGAGTTCTAGGGTTAGGGTTTGCATATATCCTATCTCTATATCTCTCTCTCTTTGTGTATTTGTGTGTGTTTAGTCTTAGTATTGCACACAAACACCCACCATTACACCTTCTCTTGGAGCTGAGATCCTTGGAGGTTGTTCTTGAAGTTTTGGAGCTGGTTTGGACCTAAGGAAGCTGCTGGTCCATCATTTGTGAAGAGGGTCTACAAGGGTAACATTCTTGCTCTTTTTACTCCATTTTTGCATAGCTTTTTTGACTACCTTGCAACTGTTTTTAGACTTAGTGTATAACATATAAAAGTCTTTTTTTTTGCCTACTCTAAATAGTTGTTTAAGGGTGTTTTGAGCTTTGAGGTTGTTTGACCCCTCTTAAGCCTTGTTAGGCTCCATTTTTGTGCATTTTTGGTGAGCTCCGGGGCCATTGTGTTTGGGCCTCCTCACCACTGAAATCTTGAGGGATTTTAGTGGTGAGGATGGTGCCTTGAGGTCCTAAGAAGGAGAGGGCCACCCCCTCTCCTTATTGTCCTTGAAAAGGGCCATTTTTGCCTCATGTGTGAGCATCTAATTTAGGTTCATGTTGGCCATGTCCTAACTGATTTTTGTGATTATTATGTCATAATATAGCTCTTTTTTCACTTGGTTTAGGTACACCATGCTTGCTAGTATACATGCCTTGTAATGCCATTGTTTAGGCTTTAACATGCTTTAGGTTTTGATCCTTGTTCTAGCATGATTTTGGCCAAGCTTTATGAAGCTTTTGTGTTTGTTTTAGCATGTTTAAGTTCTGTTTTTGGTTGTTTTGGTCGACCATGACATGCTTAGTATAGTCACCTTGCATTTCGGCTTGTTAACCTTAGATGTGTGGGTGTGTAGCATGCTTTACTTGCATTATTTTAGTGGTTTAGAACCACTTGCCATGCCATTTCAGTCCTTGTGGTTGTAGACACCCCATTTTTGACCGACCTTAAGACTCAGACGTCATCAATTGAGCGCTTGGTGATGTTGCATATTGCGCTCGTTCTGAGGTTGCGGAGTCCCGGCTACGAGCCTTGCCTCCGGACTTCCGGACTCTTTTGTGCTTTGCCTCGGTTTGCGAACCAGGCTCCGTTTTCTCTGTTTTCTCTTCCCAAAGGGAGGGAGAGGTCTAGTAGATCATCTCTCAGTGGCCGTAGGCTACGTTTCGTGGTCGTAGGCCATTTTTCCCATTTTGGAGCCCAGTTCCCGGTTTTCGGAGCCGTCAGGCCGTGTGCCTCGGTTCGGGACCGTCTAACCATCTCCGTTTGCTCCGGGTTTTGGCACACACCTTATTTCCTCCCTTTCGAGGTACACTGTGGTCCGAGAGACCAACTTCGTGGTCGAGCACCACTCCCGGTGCCTAACAGCATACTTTCGGGGCCCCGAACTGCGTGTTTCGGCTCCCGAACCCTCATCTTGCATTTTTGGGCCCCGACCCGAACTTGAGATAGTCATATTTTGAGGTCCTTTTCATGTTTGATTAAGGACCTTTTACTGTTTGACATCTCCATCTGTCACTTGTCTCTTTACCTCTTTTTAGGCCTGTTTTGCACGGTATTTTAGGCGTACTTGTGGGCTGTGTTGGACTTGGTTGTAAACTACAAAGTGTCTTATTTTGAGCCCCTCTTCAACTTTGTTGAAGGGCTCTCGGCCATTTGAGACCCGCAGCTATCACTTATCCCTTTAACCACCTTTTGGCCCTTTTTGGTGCACCCTTTGCTCAAGGCTTCTTGAGGAAGCCTTGACCCCTTGTCTTGGCTTCCTCAAGAAGCCTACCAGCTGTCCAAGCTTCTTGAATAAGCCTTGGTCCCTTTGACCCTTTTGTATAGCTTCTTGGAGAAGCTTGGAGCTTAGTCCATTGCCTATATAAAGAGCCCTTCTCTCCCATTGCAAGGGGTTGGAGGTTTTGAACAAAAAAACCATAGGATATATACATACATTCTGATATATACATATATCCCTCCATCTTTCTCTATATCTATCCCATCCAAGCCTCCAAACACCCTTGTTCTTGGGCCATTCCTTCACCAACTCATAGCACAAGGCACCCTTGCTCCTTTCCAGCAACTTGGGGCTGTTTTGCAGAGGCTAGAAGCTCATTTCCTTGGATCAAAACCTGCTGGTTTGCTACTCTACAAGGGTGAGTCATTTTCTTCCCCTTTCTAGCCTTTTCTTGCTTCATATCTAAGCCGTATTTGCTCGCATCTTTGGGCTCTGACCTAAACTTCAAATCATCATATTTTGAGGTCCTCTTCATGTTTGATTGAGGACCTCTTGCTGTTTGAGGACAGTAGCTAGCACTTCCTTCATTAGCCCTCTTTATGCCCTAATCTTGCATAGTATGTTTGGCTTGTGTATAATCTGTTTTTGAGCATGTAATAAACTGTAAGTAGGTTCATTTTGAGCTCAACCTTGTTTGGGACCCCTATCTTGCACTTGTTTCATAATCTCTTCTATTTACCGTAATCTTGCATGCTTTGTTAGCCTATCTTGCCTCTGTTTTTGGGCAATCAGCAGAACTGAAAGGGGTCATATTTTGATCCCCTGGACATATTTCATTAAGGGTCTTTTCTTGTTTGATGAATGTTTGGTGTACCTCATGTTATAGCCTCTTGTTGGCCTATTTCTTGCATGGCATTCTTAGCATGTTTGCATACTGATTTCGGGGCTGTCATAAACTGAAAATGTTCATATTTTGTGTCCCTCTTCAGTGTTGTAGAAGGGAATTTTTCTGTTTGGGCTTTGCATCTTACACTTGCTTTGTAATGCTCTACTTTGTCTAGAAATGAGCCATGGGTTTAGGCCATGTTTCTTGCATGTATGAGCCTCACTTCATGAAGATATTAGCATCATTTTGCCATATCTAGGTCTGTTGGCCACTGGTTTTACCATTTTTGGCATGCTTAATGTAGTTGCTTTGCATTATGGCTTGTTAGCCTTGGGTATGTGATCCATGAATATGCATTGGTTAGGCTATTGAAGTGATTTGGAGTCATTTAACACCCTATTTCAGTCCCTATACCATGCTCATATGTCTCCATTTATCACCTCTTCCATGTCTTCAAGTGTTGGTCTCTTATGCTTTAAAGAGGGCATTGTGCATGCTTGTATGTTTAATGCATTTTTGGGGCTGCCATATCAAGGTTTTTGGGTTTATTTTTGCATGATGGAACTCTGTTTTTGCTTAAATAATTCATGCCATGATTGGTCTTGGTAGTGGTGGAAGGGTGCTCCCTTTTTGTGCCTTAATCTTAGGCCATTTGACTTGCATGCTTGCACAAGTATTGGTCACCACTTTGGGCATGTTTCGCCATTGTTTTGGGTTGGTTTGAGGGCTGCCCCATTGTGGTTAATTCCACTTTTGCATGCTTGCATCATGTTTGTTGCATGCTTGAGTAATGAGGCCTTGTCACATGCTAACTCTATTGCATAAATGGTCCATGTTTGTATTACACTTTGCACCTTGCATGCTTAGTATTGCACACTTGCCATAGTATGTTGCATTGCATTTGGTATGCCTTGCATTTCACCTCATATTGCATCATTTAAGCCATGTTGCATACATGCATTCCATGTCTTGGTTTGGGGTGTCAAACCAAGTGTAAGGGTTGAGAGGGGTTCACACTACAAGTGGTGCAACTTGTCTCAACTCTTGGTCACTAAGGCCCTTGATTTTACCATGATAGGGACTTAGTTCTCATTTGTGTGTCGCATGCATATTGACATTAAAGTTGCAATCTTGGCTCCTTAGGCCATCATGCATCAAGATGCATAAGTGATGGCCCAAGAACCAAGGGTCATGCTTCCTTGAGTCCCATACATGATAGGGAGCATTGACCATGCTTACATTTGCTCTAAAATCCATATCATGCACTGTCTGCCTGCTGTTGCTGTCAAACTGTCCTCTGCAGGAATTTTGTGCCGACCGGCAGTATAGAGTGCCGACCGGCACTTTATGGGTAGCCGATAGCTTCATCTCTAGCCGATGGATATTTTACACGGCCGGTGGACATTTCACCCAGCCGATGATGATCTTCAGTGTTCAGGGAGCATGTTCTGGGACTTTGGCAATTTTTAGAGAGACAGGGCAGTAAGAACAGAGACAGCAGTGGTATGGTGCGGATTTTCCGGGCAAGTCGGATTCGAGCATGCATCATTTGCGCATCCCGAGGCAGGGCTGAGGCCCCTTTCCTTTTTTTTATATATTGAATTTAATTTGATAATTAGAAATTTTGTAATAATTCATTTATTATGTATTTGGACTGTACTATTTGGGACTGTATATTCTTTTGGTCCCTCCGTGTGAGGGCGTAATTGTAATAAGTGTGTGTGAGTGTGTGTATGTCTTCCAACCCCCATTTCTTTTTCCCTTTTATTTACCTGCTTACAATGGTAGATTAGGGCACGTCTATTTTAGCATACCTTATGCTACGCATGCGTGCATTCATGCATTTGTTTACATGCACCGGGCTCGGTACATCATAACAAACTGCATTGCAATTTTCAATTCCAAATTGAATACGTGCTACTCGCGCATTTCACATGCCATGTTTAGGGTTAGCCGAGCCTACTCTAGATTGCATCTATGCCTGTGTTGCAATAGCCACTTAACATGAACTAGGTCATGCATGTTTGCTAACCGGGTTATTGTTTTGGCACGGAGTACAATGTAAGTATTTATGCTTTAGCATATCGCATGTGTGTGAATGTTGACATGACAGTAGACTTACCATGCGGCTAAGTGCTTACATGAGATAAACTGTTTGAATGCCTGTGGGTGGAGGTTGGGTTGCCTGAGTTGGGAAAACTCGTTGAAATCCGTGTTTTAGCCTACTTACGAGTAGCAAATCCCGAAATGTTTTCAAAACGAACGGATATGCAATGTCTACTTCCAAATTAGGCAATCTAGTCTATACTTGTTTGCCGTGCGCATAACATAGTAATTCTAGGCTAATAATTGGAATAAGAGCATGTAATGTTTTCAAAAACGGATATCACGGTTAGTAGAGGTCGGTCTTCGGACCGGGCGAAAGGGGGTGCTCATAGCTGACCTTCCCCGATCGTACCCAAGCTCCCGAGCCAAGTCACTTTGGTGATGACGGACATGTGGCCTTCGGCACCGAGTCAGGGTTTCCTAAATTTCCCCTTTTAAAATATTTAGGTGGCGACTCTGTAATCTGGCAAAGCAGTCCATGTTTGGCACTTCTTTTCAAAATCTGTTTTTCTTCAAAACGATTTGCCAGAGTTGGACTCTTTGGTTCAGATTAAGAACCGTGACAACAAAAAGGGAGTCCGAACTGTAGAGTGAGGCCCAAGGGCGCGTCTACAGTGGTGTGCTTGTGTGCTTACATTTGATGTCCCTTTAATGCTTTAAAAGGTTGGTGTCTTATATCCCTTGTTTAGGCCTTTGTGTATGCTTGCATGTTTAGTCCACTTAGATGCCATCTAGGTGTACCCTTGGCTTTGTTTAGGTCTGCCTTGGACCTGTTTTAAGTCCTCTTAGCCTTGTGAAGCTTGGTTGACTTAGCCATGGTTTAAGCCTCCTTGGCTTGCCTTAAGTACTTGGACCATCATTGCATGCTTTGCTTGTTTTGATTAGTTGGTTTGGCACCTCTCCTTCATGATTTTCAGAGCTTTCTATGCATGCCATATGTCCATGTTTTGTCTCTTTTAAGTGTGCTTAAAGGTTACTTGTTTGATGCTTAAGTGTTGGTCCATTTGCATGCATGTTTGTATGTATGATTGTCCCTCATTTCCATAGCATTGGCCATTTTTTTAGGCTTGTTTGAGGGCTGCCTAACTTAGTTTAAGTCCACCCCTTAGCATGTGGTTACATGTTTGCCTTATGCCTTGCATGCCTAAATACACATTGCATGTCCATGTTGCACACTTAGCCTCCATGCCTAGGTTGCATTTCATTTGCATGCATGCTTCACCTCTTGAGTTGAGTATGATAGAGGTTGAGCCCCTTTGTTTGATTACGTGCATTGCATTCCATATCAAAATGCATACTTGGTTTCTTGGGCCATCACGCATTGAAATGCGCGATTGGTGATCCGAGAATCGAGGCCCATTCCCCTTTGAGTCATGAATATGATAAGGAGTGTAGTAGGTGCATACATTGCTTGAAATGCATTGCCATGCTATGTTTTGCCCTCTGCTGCTGTCAAAAATAGATTCTGCAGGGAGCTTTGGCCGGCCAGCCATCTTCAGTGCCGACCGGCCATCCATCAGTGGCCGATAGCTTAATCAGTGGCCGGTGACCATTCCCCTTGGCCGGTGGCCATTCCTCCTAGCCAGTGGTGTTCCACAGTGTGCAGAGAACATATCTTGGGACTTGTGCAGCCTTCAGAAGAGCAGAACAATCAAAGCAGAGGCATCTTGTGCATGGCAGTGGCTTTCCAAGCGGAGTCGAGCACGCATTGCATTGGACCCTCTTCCCGAGGCTGTTTACTATTTAATTAGCTTAGTTAATTTGCTTAACTAGCTAATTGTCTGTAATATTTTAATTAGCTTGTAGGTTAATTAATTGTATTATTCTTTCGGTCCCTCTGAGCGAGGGCAAATTTGTAATAAGTGTGGGTGCGTGTGTGCATGTCTTCCAACCCCCACTTCTTTCTCCCTTTTACTTACCTGCTTTTGATGGTTAGTATCAAGGCATACTTACTTTAGCATACTTTATGTTATGTATGCGTGCATCATTCATCAGTATTGCATGCACCGGGCTCGGCGCATCATGCTAACTGCATAGTATTTCAAATCTAACTTGAATACATGCTATCTGTGCATTCCACATGCCATCCTAGAATTAGCCGAGCCTATTCTAGCTGCATCCTGCATGTGTTGCATTAGCCATCTTAACATGAACTAGGGTCATGCATATGATTACTAACTAGTTTCTGTTTTGGCTTGGAGTACTAGGTAAGCTTTTTTGCTTTAACATACCGCACGCGTGCGAATGTTGTCATAATAGCATGATTACCATGAGGCTAGCTGCTTATGTGATATAACTGCTTGAGTGCCTGTGGATGGAGGTCGAATTACCTAAATTGGAATAATGCATTAAAACTGTGAGTTTTAAAGCCCACTAGATAGTGGCAAAACCCTCTTTTCTAAAAAGCCCACTCGAGGGTGGCAAAACCTACATTTTAGCCTACTTGCGAGTAGCAAACTTTTTTTAAAACAAACACGAAATGTTTTGCTCCAATTTAGGCGATTTGGTCTATACTTGTTTGCTGTGCGCATAACATAGTAATTCTAGGCTAATAACCGGAATAAGAACACGTAATGTTTTTAAAACAAGATATCATGGTTAGTAGACGCCGATCTTCGGATCGGGCGAGAGGGGATGCTCACAGCTGACCTTCCCCAATCGTACCCAAGTTCCCGAGCCGAGGCAACTCTGGTAATGACGGACACGTGGCCTTAGGCAAACGAGTCAGGGTTTCCTAAATTTCCCCCATTAAAAAATATTTAGGTGGCGACTCTGTATCTGGCAAAGCAGTCTATGTTTGGTACTTCTTTTCTAAAATCTATTTTTCTCAAAACGATTGGCCGGATTTGGACTCTTTGGTTCAGATTAAGAACCGTAACAAAATTGAGTCCGAACTGTGGGGTGAGGCCCTCACGCGGGGCGCGTCCACACCTTGTTGACCATTCGACCTAGTGCATATTCGGAATCCATAGTGACCATTCCAAGCTAGGACATGTTACTTACCCGATTCTAGGTTGTTTGAAACCGCTGCGTGCGTAGTGAAACCCTAGCTCCTGACAAAGTAGGACAGGGAAACCCTACTCCAACATAGGGGTGTTTTGACTCTCATTTGTTTGCTATGTGCTTTTAGAGTGCGTCTCTACAGGAATGCATGCATCAGTTTACAAGTTTAGGTATCAGGCCTGCAGGCACCAGTTCAGTGTTTCGAGAATCAGTTATTTGCGGGTATCAGATTCAGATTTGGGGACAGTAATTTGGGAACAATGATCAGTGTCTGAGAACAGTGTATTCAGCTTATCAACTGCGTGTTGTTATACCCAACTGTGTGTTGTGTTTATTTAAGCCGTTATGCTGTCCGTTTTCTGGTTGCTTATTTCCTTATTATTGCTTTATTTTATCTTTTTGCTAGGTAGTTTAGCACAATTGTTTCAGACCAAGCAGATATTCCCCAAGCACTCTGGACTAGAGGTCGCAGACTCCATCGATCTGAGGATCTGGTAGACGGACAACCAGTGTTTCACTCATTACCCCCGGTTACTAGACGGAGGGTAGTTAGGCAGAGGATATCAGTTCAGCAGTCAGTTCAGAGGGCCTTGTCTACCCCACCTGAGTACAGTAGGGATCAGAGTGCTGTTTCTTCCGTAGAGAGGGAACATATACCAGATATACAGCTAGATCAACAGAACATGGCAGGGATGGAGGAGGTGGTGCGTCAACTTCAAGAAAGTATGAAAACCATGTAGGAGGACGCTGCTCGTCAAGCAGAATTTGCCAAACAGCAGGCCGTCGTCATGGCCCAACAGGCAGAGCTAATTACCCGGCTACAGCAGTAAGCCGGAGCATCAGCTTCACACCAAACTCCTCCCCCACCAAGAGTTCCAATACTCGAGGAGACAGCGAATGTCCAGAATGTCCAAGAGGATACAGACATCCCAACGGGGCCGGCTCCGCCCTCGATTCTACCTCAACTATCCAAGGCACCTACACCTATCAATCAACCGGACTCCCCCTTTGAGCTCGAGGTGGACCCCACGGCATTAAAAGTGAGCAAGCTTGAAAAACTGTTCAAGAAATCTCAAGGTGTGAAGTCCATTCCGGACATTGAGGATGGGTACACCGACTCGGCCGTGATGCTGCCGGACCGGTTCAAGATGCCACAAATCGACCGCTTTGACGGGTCCGAGGATCCCATGGTGCATCTACAGCTGTTTTCAGACATATTAAGGCCGATGGGCCTTACCAGACTACAGAAGCTTTCATTATTTGGCCGGACCCTGTCGGGTGTGGCGACCATCTAGTGCGCAAAATTGGAAGACGATGTCAAGCAGAACTGGGATGAGATGGCTGAGGCTTTCATTACATAGTACTCCTATAACACGCAAATCGAGATTGCAACCCGTGATCTCAAGACAGCAAGGTAGGAGCCTAAGGAGAGTTTCTCTGAATTCGTAACCCGCTAGAGGGTCAAGGCCTCAATGATGACCATAAGGCCGATGGATAAGGATTAAATACGGATAGTTGTGCGCAACCTCCAACCCAAACTGATGCAGAAAATGATCGTGCTCCCCTTCCCTACCTTTTCAGATCTGCATGAGATGGGAGTACAGATCGAGGATGCCTTGAAGCACGGCTTGATTGACAATGACAAAGAGCAACCTAGGAGAACCTTCAACCGCAACACCAATACAGGCACAAGCAATGCCGCAACTGCCAGAGCTTCAGAAGTAAGCATGGTCACCACCAATCCCCCAAAGAACCCTTGCAGCTACGCCATTCACCGGTGTGTCCGGTAGCAGTTCGCAAACAGCTAGATACCCACCCAAAAACCAAAGAACTTTTACTCCACTATACATGTCCTTGTCCAAGGCTTTAGGAGTTTTGATCAGGAAAGGGCATTTGAAGCCCCTAGAGCCGCGGCCGTTACCAGAAAAACTCCCCCCATCCCATAATCCAGCCAAGTACAGCACTTTTCACCAACAACACGGTCATGACACCGATCAATGCTTCCGATTACGTCATGAGATTCAACATCTCATTGATAATAGGGTGATTGTGCCTCCAGAAAAACCCAATGTCACAACCAACCCTCTCCCACCACACAACCAAGCTCCACCTTCCAAACGCATCAACTTTATCCAAACCGGGGTCATGTCATACGACCCCAGCATATATATCACCCCGTCCTACCTACCCAAGCCGGAGGTGTTCCTTCCCGACAACACTGACTTGTGCATGTTGGACATCTCCTGAGCCCAACCTGAACCAATGGTGGTGACCATCGAAGATGGAACAGGGATGATTTCGGAGGAAAGTGGTACTGTGGATTCAGGGACTGAGGAATTGGGGAGCTTTACTGAAAGGGTGTACCGCCCGAATGGCTACATTGCATCAGTGGGTCAGATTGGACCAAATGTGGAATTGCCGGTAGGGGCAGAAATTTGTGTACTACGGGGGGTAGACTTGATCAGAGGATAGATGACTTAGCAGTTCTGGAAGGGGACATTGTTGACCTTCAGATTTTCAACGAACAAGATCCGGGGGACATGACGGTCAACTGGTTCGATTTTGAGGAGTCAGCAGAGGTCACAGGGTGGCTCGATGACTAACCAGATATTGTTGAAGAATCTCAGCTGGAAAAGGGCCCGTCAGGGGCAAGGACATCAATTGTGGCCGGAAGGGCCGGGGGTCAGAATACATCGTCGGAGAGCGCCGGTGCAAAGAATTTCGCTTGGGACTTGGGCATTGTAAATGCAGGAAATGTTGAGCAGGCTGTGTTGAAGCAGTTAGAACAAGAAGGGATCGAAGATTCCGAAAGAGCCAGAAAGGCTAAAGCTCCTGTGGGGGTTGAGAGTGCTGTGTGCACAAGAACAGAATGTACTGCGAGTACGGGAACGCAAGGTGCTGTGGGCACAGAGATTTTTGTAATGGAGCCGAACAGGTGTCTGTCGGCTACCAATGGAATGTGGTGGGAGGACGATGATCTATGTCTTGCCCACACGGATGAGGACTGGGGAAGCAATCAACCGGATGATACCTGGTACATTGGTGAAGTTGACCATATGACTAGGAGCGGGCGGTATTTCAAGCCCCTACACCTAGATCAGCCAGAGGCGTCTGGGAAGGACAAGGAGGTGGAGAAGCAGAAAGAGAAGCAACTTGAAGAAGAGGCCGTGCTGAAACAGTTGAAAAAGATACAAGCAGACATCCCCATCTGGGGACTGCTCATGGCTTCACGTGTTCACAGACAAGCCGTCTTATCGGCAATGGACAAGGCCAAACTCTCGATAGACATCACGCCTGAACAGCTGGTGGGATTGGTTTTTCCGGGAGGAGGTTCCTCGGCGTTAACCTTTTCTGACAAAGAACTGCCGCCTAAGGGCTTGAATCATAACAAACCACTCTACATCTCTGTGAAATGTAGAAGCAAATGGATACCGGTGGTTCTTGTAGACACGGGATCCGCTATTAATGTGTGCCCGTCAAGGACGGCATATGCAATCGGGTTGAAGCCCGCGGACTTCGTGCCCACAGCCTAGGTGATAAGGGCATATGATAACACAAGCAGAGAGGTGATGGGGACTGTGAAAATTCAGACCCAGGTTGGTCCGGGACAACACGAGATTGACTTTCATGTCCTGGACGTTCCCGCAACCTTCAATCTACTTTTAGGGCGGCCGTGGCGACACCAGATGAAGGCAATCTCTTCCACCTTGCACCAGATGTTGAAATACCCCATGGGAAGGGGGTAGCTATAGTTTTTGGAAATTCGTCAATCCATCCGCTGCCAGAGGTGTCTACACCAGTTTTGGAAATCAAGCACGGCACGGAGGATGTGTTCTTATCAGGGTTTACTCTAGCTGAGGCCCGGGTCGAACAGAACATCTTGGCTGTTGATGAGGGGTTGTATGTTAGCGCTCAATCAGTGTACCTCATGAACAAGCTTCAACACATCCCTGGGATGGGATTGGGAAAGAGTGGCCGGAAGGGCATTGCAGTATCGGCCGAAGCGCCGCACAACCCGCATACCTTTGGCTTGGGTTATTTGCCCACCAAAGAGGATTGGGTTAGGAAAGGTAAGGAGATGGCTGGGAGAACCAGAGCAAAGCGGGCAGGGAAACCTTTTGAGTTGATGCACCGACCCATCCAGGGTACCCTAAACGGACGCTTCATCCGGCAAGGGGAGGACTTTCCATTTTGTGGCTTCCCAGAGCCATGGCTGAATGCCGAGAGGAGGCGCCTGCTGGGGTTTGAGATCTTCTTTGACCTGCAGTTATCCGAGAATGATGTTGCCGAAGAGCAGACAGACCCATCAGCTGAGGTTGAGTAGGATGAGAAAGTGGATTCTGAGAGCACCGAAATTGAAATGGGGGTAGCGTTGGCTTGTCTACTTTCAGATCCTCTGATCGTACAGAAGTGCTTGGGGGATAACTTCTCGGTGTCCATGATTGGGAATGAAATGGCTGCGAGCCTACCTGCAAGTATTTTGGATGCATCCATCGCACATTCTCTCACCTGGCAGTACGAAGAGGGATTTTTGTCAAGCAGCACCGGGTCAGGTAGTGACCCGGAATCTGATTCCACTGAGTCTGTAGAGTCAGAATCAGGTTCCAGCTCGACTGAGTCTGAGTCCGGTATTCCTGGGGGTGATAACCCAGATGCCACAGTCCTGTCTAGGTCGTTTTTTTCTTTCTCTTTTGAGTCTGTTGTAACAGAAGAATTAGACGATTTGGAAATGCTTAATGAGAATGGAATGGATGTGGTTTTTGAGTACTTTTTGTGCTTTTGATTTATTGTATTAATCAGGACTTTCAAAATTTTGATGAAAACGATGGGGAAGAAATTCCTCCGGTTTTGCAACGCTTAATTGATCAAGAGCAGGAAAGATTTGTTAAACCTTTAGTTGATGAAATCACTACTGTTAATGTTAGTACTGAGGAGGACCCGCGGCTGGTCTAGATCGGGTCCACGTTGTCTTCGGAGAAACGCGAGTGCTTAGTCACTTTATTAAAAGATTTCAAAGATGTTTTCGCGTGGTCCTACGAAGACATGTCGGGATCGATCCTGAGATTGTACAGCACCGGATCTCTCTTGACCCAGAGGCCCAACCCGTTAAACAGAAACTCAGAAGGATCTGCCCAGACTGGGCTCTCAAGATTAAAGAAGAGGTCACCAAGTAAATTGACGCAGGGTTCCTGCTGGTATCCGAATACCCAACTTGGTTGGCCAACATCGTTCCGGTGCCGAAGAAGAATGACAGGATCCGGGTATGCGTGGATTTCAGGGATTTGAATAGAGCCAGTTTGAAGGACGACTTTCCCTTACCGCATATTGATGAGTTAGTGGACTTCACAGTGGGGCATGCTTTGCTTTCGTTCATGGATGGATTCTCGGGCTATAATCAGATAGTGATGGCACCTGAAGATCGGGAGAAGACTGCTTTCACCACCCCGTGGGGGACTTACTATTACAGGGTGATGCCATTTGGATTGAAGAACGCTGGAGCTACATATCAACGGGCCGCGACCACGATATTGCATGACATGATCCACAAAGAGGTTGAGGTGTACGTGGACGACATGATTGTCAAGTCCAAAGATAGAAAGGGCCACTACACCGCCTTGCAAAAGTTCTTCCAAAGGATCAGAGAATTTCGGTTGCGGTTGAATCCTCAGAAGTGTATATTCGGTGTTACAGCAGGAAAAATGTTGGGGTTTCTGATTACACAGAGAGGTATCGAAGTCGACCCCTCCAAAATCAGGGTCATCTTAGAAATGCCACCGCCGAGGACTGAAAAGGAGGTGAGAGGCTTTCTGGGTAAAGTGCAATTCATAAGATGGTTTATCTCAAAATTAAACTTGACTTGTGAACCACTTTTTGGTCTCCTGAAGAAAGGAAAGAAGTTCCAATGGGACGGCCGATGCCAAGCTACTTTTGAACAGATCAAGGAATACTTACAGAACCCACCCGTGTTGCCACCGCCTAAGTCGGGGAAACCGTTGATTTTGTACCTTTCAGTGACTGAAACTACGATGGGCTGCATGCTTGCGCAGGAATTAGAGGATAAAGTGGGGAAAGCTATCTACTATCTGAGCAAGAAGATGTTGGATTACGAGACCCGCTACACTCCACTCGAGAAGGCTTGTTTGGCCTTAGTATGGGCTACTAGGAAGCTGCGGCACTACCTGTTAGCTCACTCCGTAATGTTGGTTTCAAGATTAGATCCCATCAAATATCTCTTCGAGAAACCGGCACTTACGGGTAGGCTAGCTCGTTGGTTACTTCAGCTTTCCAAATTCGATCTGAAGTATGTGACTCGCAAGTCAGTAAAGGGGAGAGCAGTAGCAGAGTTTCCTTATTCCCAGATGAGGCTATTTTGCATATCGACGATGAGTTTTGGACGATGTATTTTGACGGAGCGTCAAACCAGTACGGGTATGGGGTAGGGGTGTTGCTGATAGCACCCGACAAGTCCTGTATCCCTCTAGCATTTAAGCTCCGGTTCAAAGTCTCGAATAACGAAGCAGAATATGAAGCATGCATTGCTGGTTTAGAAGCCGCCCTAGAACTAGGGGCAAAACGGTTGGATGTCATCGGGGACTCGAACTTGGTTATATCTCAAGCGAAAGGAGATTGGAAAGTCAAAGAAGAAAAGATGACAATGTATCACCAGACCTTAGACTTGTTAATTCCTCGGTTTGAGAAACTAAACTTTGCTCATCTGTTAAGAGAGAACAACAGGTTCGCAGATGCACTAGCAACTCTATCTTCCATGATAGACATTCCTTTTGGAGTTCGGATGCGTCCGATCATCATTGACCAGAAGTTTGCGTCGGCCTACGAGTCGATTGCTGCCATAGAAGAGGTTCAAGATAAGAACCCCTAGTATTACGATGTTTGGAACTTCTTGGAGAAGGAAGCGTATCCACCAGGGGCAAATGCCAAGGATAAAAGGGCAATCAGAAGAATGGCTCCTCAGTTCATCATCTGTGGGGGTAAACTGTATAAAAGAGGTCATCTAGGAATGCATAAGCTGTGTGTTGATGCCGAAGAATCGAAGCGCTTAATGGAGGCCATCCATGGAGGAGAGTGCGGAGCGCATATGAACGGGGTAATGTTAGCTCGGAAGATCCTCAGACAAGGTTACTACTGGTCCACCATGGAGAAGGATTGTATCGGCTTTGTTCGGCGATGCCACAAATGTCAGATCCATGCAAACCGCATGAACATCCCGCCGTCGAAGCTGTACAATATAACTTCGCCATGGCCATTTTCAGTTTGGGGAATCGATGTGATCAGGGCTGTCACTCCGAAGGGGTCTAATGGGCATGAGTTCATTCTGGTCGCAATAGATTATTTCACGAAGTGGGTCGAGGCCCAATCTTATGCGGTGTTGAAGGCTTCGCATGTTGCAAAGTTCATCAGGAACAATATCATCTGTCGCTACGGGGTCCCAAACGAGATCATTTCAGATAACGGTTCCCACTTCAAGAAGGAAGTGATTGACTTGTTGGAAAAATACAACGTGGCTTTTCATAAGTCATCCACATATCGGCCGCAGACCAACGGAGCAGTTAAGGCCGCCAACAAGAATATCAAACACATTTTGCAGAAAATGGTGGAAACCTACCGGGACTAGCCAGATAAATTGCCATTTGCTCTGTGGGGCTACCGGACTTCGATTAGAACTTCCACTGGAGCGACTCCGTATTCATTAGTTTATGGAATGGAGGCCGTTCTACCTATCAAGATTGAAGTTCCGTCGTTGAGAGTGCTAGCTAAGTGTCAAATAGCCAAAGCAGATTGGCAGCAGAGCAGATTTGAAAAACTCATGCTCTTTAATGAAAGAAGACTGAAAGCACTGTACCATGTTCAAGGTTATTAGCGCAGAATTGCCAGGGCTTTCAACAAGAAAGCTAAGTCCAGGAATTTGAAAGAAGGAGACTTGGTGCTCAAAGACAACCGAGCTCCCATCCACGACCCTAGGGGCAAGTTCAGACCCAATTGGACTGGTCCTTACATCATCAAGTCTATCTGGTTGGGTGGAGCTGTCGTTCTGATGGACCTAGATGGCCTAGAGTTCTCACAGCCGATCAACATGGACAAGTTGAAGAAATATTACCCCTGAGTGGCTCGCTAGGCCGAAAACTCGAAAGGGCAACCTAGGCAAAAGTTAGAGCATGAAAAATTTGAAATTACAAAAACTGAGCTCGCAAGGTTGAAAACCCGCAAAGGGCGGCCTTGGCAAAAGTTAGAGCGTAAAAGGAGAGTGAAAATACTCGAGTGAACCTGAGCCGAACTACGTAAGGCTTGATTCCCATCTTTGGGATACGTAGGCAACTTTATCCTGAAGTCCAGCCATAAACTTTCCCCCGATCAACTTTGTCCATTTGATCATCTCTGTCATCTTTGTCTATTTAGCATTCAAGCGTTCGGTTGTGATCTCCAGTGCAGTGTTACTCAGACTAGGGGCAACTTTCCAGTTGCTGGAATCCGGGGTTGTACATCTCAGTGACAGATCTCAGGCGTGTCCAGTTTTGATCCATATCGAAAATGGTTTTGAAAAGTTTTAATAAAAGTTGATTTCGCTCAAATTAATATTTTTACGACTTAGACCATTTTTGGACCAAAGCGGAAAATTTTCAGTACCCACAACCTTCAATTTTATTGATTTCAATACAGAGTCCTCCTGCTCTTGCATACAAATTAAAGTTTCTTTTGGTTACATTCATAAAGAAAACTTGAAGGTACTAATAAAACAATAAATCCGGGGCATAGCTAAGTCAGGTGTTCCCGTGTCCCCTCCCAGAGCTAGTCAAAGCTTCTGATGCCAAGCTGGGCCCAATCCGCGCCTCTTTGTTGAGCCAATCTACGCACTCGTCAGACAAAGTGCAACTAAAAGTCGGAGCGGGGGCCAGGAGCTCTCTAGTCCTCCATGCTGTGGCGTACTGAGCAAGCTGCGCGCCTCGGACCGGAAATGCAGCTGGGTATTCTACCCTCTCTGCCGGGTAAATCTGATCATGGCCAAACTGGCGCTGGAACCGGAAAGGAAAGTAGAACACGCAGTGGGTCAGGCCAATCAACTGAATCCCAGGCTGCCGGGACATGCTATAGCTCATTACCGGTAGATTGAGCCAAGGACAACGCCAAGCAATGCGGTCTGCGGACAAACTACACATCCAATCAAACCACCGTCCCTCATCAAGGGCATCGACTAGACAACGTCGGAAGAAGTAGCCGCGAGCTGAGTATGTTGGGCAAGAGTCCACAACCTGCAATTTGTCCATCAACCACACTTGGGGAGGGATGAAAAATGAGAGATTAAAGAATAGAGAGGTGTATGTTGAGAGAAAAGTAAGAAAGGGTTTTGAGAGAAAAATCGAGCCTGAGGGTCGAGTGACGTGAGCAATATATATGTGAGATAGGGTGGGAAACATTACCTGCAGCAGTAGTGGACTCCCCGTAAATCTGGTTGTCTCTCGGTGATGAAAAGCATCCAAGCCCATCAATGTCTTGGCCAATGACATGGCAATGTAGCTTTTGCCCTCCCTTAAGCCTTGGGCAACCTCGATCAACCGGACACTAGATCCTCCGGAACCTAAGGCAAGCAAGAAATGAGATAGCATGCACAAACAAGGGGTATGTCGCCGAAAACCTTGCCAATGATGGTCACCACGGTCGCCGGCATCAGAAAACCGACACATCAAACTCAGAATATCCAGCATTCCGTCACAGATCAAGGATCGAGCGTCGTGCATAGTGAGCCCACACATTCGTCCTAAGGCTTGGGCATGGCCGAAGCAGAGCTGGGGCAAGATTTCTTCGTTGTGCTCGGATTCCATCAAAGCTTGAAAGTCTTCGAAGGTGGGACATATCTCTTGCCCGCCAAAACTAAAGACATGCGTTACCGGATTCCAAAACCTTACCGCAGCTTGGAGAAACGGAAAATGCAGCGGGGTGCGACTCAACGTAAATATTGCATTTATGCCAAAACCTCAGAAATTCAGCTTTTCCGAGCCATCCAAGTTGGCAATCCAATTTGCGAAATTTTGGGCAAGAAACTCTTCCATCTGGTGCAAACCAGTGTTGAAATGAGAAAAACCACGAAGCTGGGGATTTTGTAGAAGATAAGATGTGAGTGGGAGACAGGTGGCAGCATTCTGGTGGTCCTTGCCATTTTTGGCCGGTCGACCAAAAATAATGCCGGTCGACCACCATTTTGGCCGGTCGGCTTGTTATTATGGCCGATGGCCTTCCCTTTTATCCCCAGGACTGCTTGTTTGCTGAAAAATTATGACTGGTTCCATTTTCAGTGCCTCGGGTGGTGATTTTGCAAAGTCACACCTATCTACTTATCGAGTTGTTGTACATTTGTTTATCGAGTTGTATTCAGTCCTCTTTAAGTCTTTGTTTTGCTCATCGAGTCGTATTTACACTTGATTAACTTGTTAAGATCTTTGTTTTTCTTATCGAGTTGTTTTGTCGTTAGTCGGTTCACTACCGAATTATTACGGTGCAAGTGCTCAATTTTCAAAACAAAGTTCAATCTTATTTACATTGTTATGTAATTTGATGCGATACGATGCGATGTATAGAATGTACAACTGCAAAACTTTTTCAACAAAAAGCTTGTTTCATTCCATCATCTTTTCAAGTACATAGTTTTAAGGAAAATAAAACCTGCCTGAGGCAGTGCAAAGTGCTCAAACTACTAGCTAAAAGGAAAATAAAGCAAAAAAAAGAAAAAAGAAAGAAATAAGAAGCAGTGGGGTTGGCTGGATCAGCATCAATCATATCAAGCATGAGAGTTTGTCCTCGTCCTCTTCCTGGACGAAGATCCAGGAATGTCACCGTTAGCTCCGTCTCAACCTCAGATGAATCCACCTACTGCCTCAGATTTATTATCTCCTGGAAATGGTGCTCGTGAGCTGCTCCCAACATTGAGTATGCCCAACCTTGGTACGGAGGCGAACTGTGGTCCCTCGCCTGACTCTCCCTGCTCCTTGGGCAGATATAGATGGTCCTCCTAGACCACTCCCCTGTGGTCGATGCACCTCTCACACCCTTATTTGGGTCGGTTATGTGGTTCGAAACCTTCAGTACTCGAGACAGTGCAAGAAAATGCACTTTTGAAGCTATACTGGCTTTCGTGTTAACCTCGAGCCATTGTCTTCTGTGTGCTATCCTCGATGCGTGCAAGGTATATCCTTCCTCGTATCCTTTTGTATCTTGCAAGTTCCGCAGGTCGCTTTAAACTTGTTATATTACAATACTTTGTTATAACTGGAATAAGCGCACTCGTTACGCATCTTTCTTTGAACAATGCCTCGTCTTGTTTTGGTTACATCTCAATATCGCGAATAGCGTGCCTTCACCATACTTATGCGGAACATATTTTATTCTTTGCTTCACACATTGTACACGTTGTCACGTGTGTTTTACTTGCATGTGTTTAAGTTTCTCTTATTTTCACACATTGTACACGTTGTCGCGTGTGCTTTACTTACATGTGTTCAAGTTTCTCTTATTTTCACACATTGTACACGTTGTCGCGTGTGCTTTACTTACATGTGTTCATAATTATCTTCACCTTCACACATTGTATGCGTTGTCGCGTGTGCTTTACTTATATGTGTTTGTGCCTACTTAGCATTGTTATGCTTGTTTCAAATCGCATTGTTAGGCATCCTACTCGGCTTGCGTTGTCGCGCATGCCTACCTAGCATCGTTATGCTCGTTTCAAATCGCTTTGTTATGCGTCCCACCCGGCTTACGTTGTCACGCATGCCCTCCTTGTATTGTTATGCACACTTCACCTGCGTTGTCACACATTTCTCACTTGCATTGCTATGCATGTTTCTAACAAAATCGTACATGTTAAGTTCTCTTTCTTTTTTTCAGGCACAATATTGTATGTACGGTTCATTTGAAACTGGCCCAACTAGACAAACCGGACAGGTATTGTATTCTCCGCGTGAGACGTAGCAAGAATTGAAGAATTATCTTACATCATTTCTGCATGAAATGTAGTTAGATTTGTGTCCCACCTGCTTAAACTGTTGCATTTATTGTATGTATTTGCTTCGTTACAGCTCTCTTTGCATGATCATAAGTTATGTTCGACATCGTGCATGTTCCTTGCATCTTGCCCCTGCTTACGGGCACATACTTTTGCTATCTTGTATGTTTGTCTAAGTCTTCGGCCTTGTCAAAAATGGGTCGTCTCTAGGCTTTGACACTCACTCCCGTCATTGTTACGACTTTCGAGTTCTGTCAAAGAGGGGCAACTATAGACACCCCATTTTTGACCGTCCTCAAGACTTGGACGTCACCGTTTGAACACTCGGTGATCATCCATGTTCGTGTTCGTTTTGAGTTCTCGGAGGTCTCGGCCACGCGCCTCGCCTCGAGACCTCTTAACTTGACTGTTTTGTACTTGGTTGTGGACCAAGCATTTGTGTTTCTTTTTTGAGGGAATAGGGTGGCTTGTTTGCTATTTCCTTAACCCACCGGCCATGGTCTGAGGTCACCGGCCATGTTTTATAGCTACCGGCCAATGATTTTGGCCGATCGGCACTATAGTTGGTCGGCCGGCCATTGATTTGGTCGATCGGCCATATTTTCTGGCCGAGACCTTTTCTTTGCCTTTTTCAGGCATTGTGCATGCCAGCTGTGCCAGTTGGTGAGCACAAATCCTGCCCTCCATACATGTATGGAGGGATTTCATCCTTACACTTAGCTTCCTTTGGAAGCTTGGATTTGCATTGCCTATAAGAGGAGGGCCTCCCCTCCCTTTCCAGAGGTTGAATAACCTGTGATATAAAATATACATCCCTTTCTCTCTATATTTGTGTGTGTAATAATGTTCTAAAGGGGTTTTTGTTCTTAGTTTTGCACTAAGACACCTAGTGTTACGCTATACTTTGGTTACTGAAGTTTTAAGGGGTTGATTTTAGAGTTTTGAGTTGGTTTTTGATCAAAAGGAGGTGCTGGAGTTGGTGTTCTTGAAGTGTTCTTCAAGGGTAAGAACTTACCCTTTTATTTCCCATTTTTGCTTAAGGTTTTAGACCTATTTACATATTGTTTCGAGCTTAGTGTATAACTGATAAAAGTTCTGTATTTTCATGCTTGTTATAGTTGCTTTAGGTCATTTTGGTGTTGGGGGTTGTCTACCCCCTCTTAGGCCTTGTTTGGCCTCTTTTTGTGACTTTCTTCTTGAGCCTTGGAACCCTTTTATTTCAACCTTCTCACCACTGAAATCCAAAGGATTTTCAGTGGTGGAGAAGTGGTTTTGAGGTCTTGTATAGGGGAAGGACACCCCTCTCCCCTTGTGACTCATTTGCTTGCATTAAGGGCTCATAAAGGTAACATGTTTGCATAGCTTTATTTGGCTCCTTTTTAGAAGGTATTTGGTGTTAGTTTATCATGTTAGACCTCTATTTCATATTGGATGGCCTATTGCATGCATCATGCACTTGCTTTGTAATCCCCTCTATTGTCATAACATGTACCATGCATTTAGACCATCATGCTTGCATGTTTTAGCTTGACTTCATGAAGCTTTTAGCCATGTTGTAACATGGTTAAGCTCTGTTTGGTGTTGATTCAGTCATGTTTGCCATGTTTTGTATAGCCACCATGTATCCTAGTTCATTAGCTTTGAGTGTACGAGTCATGAGCATGCTTTATTTGGGTTATTTCAGTGATTTGGAATCACTTATCATGCTATTTCAGTCCATGCTCCAGGCTTGTATGCTTGCATTTACCATTCTTTCAATGCTTTGAAGAGTTGTTCTTTTGTGCCTTGAAATAGGTCATTGTGCATGCCTTTTTGTTTTAGTCCTTGGGCTGCCATATCAGTGGGTTTTGAGGCTCCTTTTGGCATATTGTAGCTCTGTTTTTTCTTTGAATAATCCATGCCATGTGTGGTTGAGGTAGTTATAGTGGAGTGCTCTCTTTGTGGCCTTTGAATGCCCTTTGTTTTGCGCCTTTTTTTTAGCATGTTTTGGCCTTGTTCCATACATGCTTTAGCCTTATTTTGGTCTGCCCTGGGACTATTTTAAGTTATCTTGGCTCTTTGAGGCTTGGTTGATATGGCCATGGTTAGAACCCCTTTGGTAACCTTGAGTTTTGGGCTTTGTTGCATGCCTTATTTGCATGGTTTGGTTGATTTGGCATCATCCTTTACAAATTTTCAGAGCTTGTCATGCTTGTGATTTATCCATATTTGTCTCTTCTTAATGTGCTTGAGAGTCGACTCTTTTCATGCCTAAGTGTTGGACCTTCGCATGTGCACGTTTGGGTGTGTTTTGTCCCTCATTTCTTGGCACTTTGGCCACTGTTTTGGACACGGCTGAAGCCTATCCATCCTTAGTGTAAGTCCATAGATCATGCACTCACGTATTGTTGTAAGCTTACCTCATTGTATGTCGTCACATCCTTGTGGTTAGTGTCATTATTGCATGCCTATCCTTTTGTATACTTGCATACCTATTACACTACCATGTTGTTTGCATGTTAAATTGCATTGTTCATGTTGTATGGCATTAATTGCATGTTTTGCATTGCATTTGGCATACATACATTGCATTGTTGTTTGGTTTGGGGTGTCAAACCAAACATGAGGATCAAGCGACGTTTCGTACTCAAAATGACGAAACATGCCTCGATCCTCGGTCGCCGACACTCTTGACCCAACATGATAGAGTGTGTAGCATTCACTTGTTTGTTGCATTCATTCTATATTGATATGCACCTTTGACACCTTTGGCCATCACGCATCGAAATGCGTGATTGGTGGCCCGAGGGTCGAGGGCCACACTCCCTTGAGTCCATAGCATGATAGGGAGGCTGGTTGTGCATACATCTGGCTTGTAAATTCCATACCATGCACTGTCTGTCCTCTGTTGCAGCAAAACCAGTGTTCTGCAAGAAGAAATGGCCGGTCGGCCAATTTTAGTGTCGGTCGACTATCAATATCCAGCCGATGGCTCCATATTTGGTCGATGACCATCCTTCCATGGCCGGTGATGTTTTCTCTTGGCCGGTGGCATGCCAAAGTTCTCAGGGAGTGGTTCAGAAGCACCCTTAGGATTTTCACAATTCTCAGAGGTGTAGAACAGTGCAAACAGAGGCAACATGTGGCATGGCATCGGGTTTCCGAGCAAGGCAAATTGAGCATGCATCATCCAATCATTTCGAGGTGGAGCTGTGGCGGCCTTTCAAATTTCATACTTAGTCTATTTTTTGTAATTAATTCGTTAATTAATTAAAGGTCTGTAATAATTAATTAGCTACAGTAGTTGATTATTTATTTGATTTGTATTATTTATTCGGACCCTCCGTCGAGAGGGCACAATTGTAATAAGTTTGCGTGCGTGTGTGTATGTCTTGCAACCCCACGTCTTTCTCCTTTTTATTTACTAGCATATGATGGTTAGTTTAGGGCATGTTTCAATTAGCATCTTTATGCTCACATGTTTACATTCCTCCATCTGTCTTGCATGCATCGGACTCGGCGCATCATACTAACTGCATTGTATTTAAATTTCAAGTTAAATACATGCTATCTGTTGCATTTCATATGCCATGCTTAGAATAGCCGAGCCTATCTTAGTTGCATTTTACATGTGTTGCATTAGCCATCTTAACATGAACTAGGATCATGCATTGATTACTAACTAGTTTCTGTTTTGGCTTGGAGTACTCGGTAAGTGTTTATGCTTTAGCATCCTTGCATGTGTGTGAGTAACTGCCATGATAGTATGCTTACCATGAGGCTATGTGCTTATGTGATATATCTGCTTGAATGCCTGTGGGTGAAGGTTGGATTATCTAAATTGGAACAATTCATTGATTGCGAGTTTTAAGCCCACTTAAGAGTGGCAAATCACTATGTTTTCTAAGCCCACTTGAGGGTGGCAAAATCCACGTCTTAGCCTACTTACGAGTAGCACCGTCAAACCATTTTCAAATAAGCAAACATGAAGTGTTTTGTTCTAATTTAGGTAATCCAGTCTATACTTGTATACTGTGCGCATCACATAGTAAACTTAGGCTAAAAATCGGAATAAGAGCACATGTGTTTTCAGAAACAAGATATCATGTTTAGTAGTGGCCAATCTTTGATCGGGCGAGCGGGGGTGCCCATTGCATGACCTTCACCAATTGTACCCAAGTTCCCGAGCCGAGGCAACTTTGGTGATGACGGACACGTGGCCTTAGGCAACGAGTCAGGGTTTCCTAAATTCCCCCAAAATAAAATTTAGGTGGCACTGTGTATCTGGCAAAGCAGTCCATGTTTGGCACTTCTTTCTAAAAATCAGTTTTTCAAAACAATTTGCCGGATTTGGACTCTTTGGTGATTTATCAATCTCGTATTACACTTTGCGAGATCAGATTAAGAACCGTGACATTGAGTCCCGAACTGTAGTAAACCTAGTGAACAAAACGGGATTTTCCCGGGACGTTCGGGCGCGTCTACAGTTCTGACGATTCTGCTAGGGAGTTAGAGAACTTGACTCGAACTCATGATATCTTGTTTTGACTACACTTATGTGTCTCTTTGCATTGCATTCGCATTGGTGCGCCTAGGACACTGTGTTTGCCATCTGCTATTCCTGAACGGTTTGTCGAAGGCTGCGTGCCATAAGGCTGATCGGTTACGGGCTCTGCCACGATAGGAACACAAACCCCGGTTTTTACCGGGGCACCCTTGTTGACCATTCGACCTAGTGCATATTCGGAATCCATAGTGACCATTCCAAGCTAGGACAGGTTACTTACCCGATTATAGGTTGTTTGAAACCGCTGCGTGCGTAGTGAAACCCTAGCTCCTGACAAAATAGGACAGGCAAACCCTACCCCAACATAGGGGTGTTTTGACTCTCATTTGTTTGCTATGTGCTTTTAGAGTGCGTCTCTATAGGAATGCATGCATCAGTTTACAAGTTTAGGTATCAGGCCTGCGGGCACCAGTTCAGTATCTCGAGAATCAGTTATCTGCGGGTATCAGATTCAGATTTGGGGGCAGTAATTTGGGAACAATGATCAGTGTCTGAGAACAGTGTATTCAGCTTATCAACTGCGTGTTGTTATACCCAACTGTGTGTTGTGTTTATTTAAGCCGTTATGCTGTCCGTTTTCTGGTTGCTTATTTCCTTATTATTGTTTTATTTTATCTTTTTGCTAGGTAGTTTAGCACAATTGCTTCAGACCAAGCAGATATTCCCCAAGCACTCTGGACTAGAGGTCGCAGACTCCATCGATCTGAGGATCTGGTAGACGGACAACTAGTGTTCCACTCATTACCCCCGGTTACTAGACGGAGGGTAGTTAGGCAGAGGATATCAGTTCAGCAGTCAGTTCAGAGGGCCTTGTCTACCCCACCTAAGTACAGTAGGGATCAGAGTGCTGTTTCTTCCACAGAGAGGGAACATATACCGGATATACAGCTAGATCAATAGAACATGGCAGGGATGGAGGAGGTGGTGCGTCAACTCCAAGAAAGTATGAAAACCATGCAGGAGGACGCTGCTCGTCAATCAGAATTTGCCAAACAGCAGGCCGTCGTCATGGCCCAACAGGCAGAGCTAATTACCCGGCTACAGCAGCAAGCCGGAGCATCAGCTTCACACCAAACTCCTCCCCCACCAAGAGTTCCAATACTCGAGGAGACGGCGAATGTCCAGAATGTCCAAGAGGATACAGACATCCCAATGGGGCCGACTCCGCCCCCCAATTCTACCTCAACTATCCAAGGTACCTACGCCTATCAATCAACCGGACTCCCCCTTTGAGGTCGGGGTGGACCCCACGGCATTAAAAGTGAGCAAGCTTGAAAAGCTATTCAAGAAATCTCAAGGTGTGAAGTCCATTCCGGACATTGAGGATGGGTACACCGACTCGGCCGTGACGCTGCCAGACCAGTTCAAGATGCCACAAATCGACCGCTTTGACGGGTCCGGGGATCCCATGGTGCATCTACGGCTGTTTTCAGACATATTAAGGCCAATGGGCCTCACCAGACTATAGAAGCTTTCATTATTTGGCTGGACCTTATCGGGTGTGGCGGCCATCTGGTACGCAAAATTGGAAGACGATGTCAAGCGGAACTGGGATGAGATGGCTGAGGCTTTCATTATATAGTACTCCTATAACACGCAAATCGAGATTACAACCCGTGATCTCGAGACAACAAGGTAGGAGCCTAAGGAGAGTTTCTCTGAATTCGTAACCCGCTGGAGGGCCAAGGCCTCAATGATGACCATAAGCCCGACGGATAAGGATCAAATACGGATGGTCGTGCGCAACCTCCAACCCAAATTGATGCAGAAAATGATCGTGCTCCCCTTCCCTACCTTTTCAAATCTACATGAGATGGGAGTACAGATTGAGGATTCCTTGAAGCAGGACTTGATTGACAATGACAAAGAGCAACCCAGGAGAACCTTCAACCGCAACACCAATACAGGCACAAGCAATACCGCAACTGCCAGGGCTTCAGAAGTAAGCATGGTAACCACCAATCCCCCAAGAATCCTTGTAGCTACACCATTCACCGGTGCGTCCGGTAGTAGTTCGCAAACAGCCAGATACACACCCAAAAACCAAAGAACTTTCACTCCACTATACATGTCCTTGTCCAAGGCTTTAGGAGTTTTGATCAGGAAAGGGCATTTGAAGCCCCTAGAGCCGCGGCCGTTACCAGAAAAACTCCCCCCTTCTATAATCCAACCAAGTACTGCACTTTTCACCAACAGCACGGTCATGACACCGATCAATGCTTCCGATTACATCATGAGATTCAATATCTCATTGATAATAGGGTGATTGTGCCTCCAGAAAAACCCAATGTCACAACCAACCCTCTCCCACCACACAACCAAGCTCCACCTCCCAAACGCATCAACTTTATCCAGACCAAGGTCATGTCATACGACCCCAGCATATATATCACCTCGTCCCACCTACCTAAGCCGGAGGTGTTCCTTCCCGACAGCACTGACTTGTGCATGTTGGACATCTCTTGAGCCCAACCTGAACCAATGGTGGTGACCATCGAAGATGGAACATGGATGATTTTGGAGGAAAGTGGTACCGTGGATTCAGGGATTGAGGAATTGGGGAGCTTTACTGAAGGGGTGTACCGCCTGAGTGGCTACATTGCGTCAGTGGGTCAGATTGGGCCAAATGTGGAATTGCCGGTAGGGGCAGAAATTTGTGTACTACGGGAGGTAGACTTGATCAGAGGATAGATGACTTAGCAGTTCTGGAAGGGGACATTGCTGACCTTCAGATTTTCAACGAACAAGATCCGGGGGACATGACGGTCAACTAGTTCGATTTTGAGGAGTCAGCAGAGGTCACAGGGTGGCTCGACGACCAACCAGATATTGTTGAAGAATCTCAGCTGGAAAAGGGCCCGTCAGGGGCAAGGACATCAATTGTGGCCGGAAGGGCCGGGGGTCAGAATATATCGCCGGAGAACGCCGGTGCAAAGAATTTTGCTCGGGACTTGGGCATTATAAATGCAGGAAATGTTGAGCAGGCTGTGTTGAAGCAGTTAGAACAAGAAGGGATTGAAGATTCCGAAAGAGCTAGAAAGGCTAAAGCTCCTGTGGGGGTTGAGAGTGCTGTGTGCACAAGAACAGAATGTACTGCGAGTACGGGAACGCAAGGTGCTGTGGGCACAGAGATTTTTGTAATAGAACCGGACAGGTGTCTGTCGGCTACCGATGGAATGTGGTGGGAGGATAATGATCTATGTGTTGCCCACACGGATGAGGACTGGGGAAGCATTCAACCGGATGATACCTGGTACATTGGTGAAGTTGACCATATGACTAGGAGCGGGCGGTATTTCAAGCCCCCACACCTAGATCAGCCAGAGGCGTCTAGGAAGGACAAGGAGGTGGAGAAGCAGAAAGAGAAGCAACTCGAAGAAGAGGCCGTACTGAAACAGTTAAAAAAGATACAAGCAGACATCTCCATCTGGGGACTGCTCATGGCTTCACGTGTTCATAGACAAGCTGTCTTATCGGCAATGGACAAGGCCAAACTATGATAAAAACAGGATGAACCCAATTGAGGAAGATGGGTGATGGCCTCCAAATTTCGAAACCCTTTTATTATAATAATAACAACATTAATTATTAAAAAAGCTTTTAAATTATATAAGTTGACCTCTTATTAGAGATGCATATTTTCACCGTTCAGTTTGGTGAACCATCAACTTAAACTATGATAAAAGCTTCTAACCTAAACTATCCCAACCTCTCACATGGCTCCTCACTAAAAGGGATGGGAGTATAAGATTCTTTTTATATGAGTAAAATAATTCCTTTTTTTTTCTTCTTTTTTCGATGTGGGATTATCAAATACGAGTAATTATTTAAGATTAACAAAATCAAGAAAATTAGAATGAAGATTTGGAGCTCTTAAAAGACTTCTTACTAAAAAGTCTCTTTTCCTTATATAATATATAGATTGTGCATGTTTCAGTTTAAGATGGTTTAAATTTTAAAATAAAATTTAAAGGTTTTAATTAATTAATTTTATTATAGATTGGTTGGTCTTTTAACTTAGCTGATTAGGCCGAAGCGTTTTCGATTTTTCTAATTTACTAGTTTAACCACGGTTTTAGCTGTTTTATCAAAATACATTGCTTAGATTTGTTTGATTTGAAAAAATTAAGATTGACCTTATTAAAAATTGAACGACTGAGATTGATAGATTAGAAATGAACTTTCCGTCCAAACAATTGTTAACTTTTATTTTACAATCCCACATCAAGAAATGAGGAAAAAATGAGTTGTTTCACTATATAAACCTTATACTTCCATTTAATATTGTAGTTATAGCGATCCTGGTTTTCCCTCCATTGGTTATTGTATTCCGGACTCGGTTCCGTGGATGTCTATTGTTGTATATGTTGCTTTTCCGTCCTTTAATTCTTTATATTTGAGTTTTGGGATGTATTGGGCAGGTTTGTAACAGATTGGGTGTGTTTTAAAACAAATTGTTACTGCCCAGTTTTTTGTGTCTTCGCTCGAGCGAGGCTTTTGTCGCTCGAGCGAGCTCTGTGTTTTAGTTCCTTCGCTCGAGCCAGGGTCCCTTCACTTGAGCGAGCTTTGAGTGGTGTGTCTGTTGGCTCGAGCGAGCATTCTTCCGCTCGAGCGTGCGTCTGCGTCTAGTTTTGGACCTGAAGGTTGTGTTTCTTGGATCGAGCAAGCTTTCCTTCGCTCGAGCGAGCGAGGACTATGTTTTGGGTTTCTTCACTCGAGCGAGCTTTTCTTCGCTCGAGCGAGACCTAAAGTGTCACGCCCCAAACCCGCCCCTAGAAGTTTGGGCATGACCACTTCAGAAACGGACACTTAACCTGTTTTATATCTATATATATGGGGCCTGAACGGAAGCACTAAATATTAAAATTTGACACTGGAAACAAACTCCATCGAGCTACTACTATCATGCCAGGATCACAAACTTTTACCAGACAAATAAAATCTAAAACATACACCTGAACATCGGTTATATACATACATATATACAGACCCAGCCCTATCATTGGGCATATACAAAAGCATGAAAGCTATATACATCAATCTTAGATAGACATTCAAAAAGCAAGCCAACATCTTTTTAGTTAAACAAAATCAATGGCTGTGTATAGTGCCTGGACACACGAAGGTTGACAAAAGAAAGCGGCGTCATGGCTAGGACTGACCACCTAATTGGTGACCTACAGAAACAGACATAACAAAGAGTGAGTCGGGCTCAGTGAATAGTAATACATAAATAAAACGATGCTTAACTTGAAACATAACACATAGCAATGCATATAAAGATGTAGAGTTCACATAGTTAGTCTGATTCTGTGCTAAGTACATAACGGCCTTAGGTTCAATCTTGCAACATAAACATGGTGGCTCTAAGCCCTTGAAACATGGTGGCTATAAGCCCTTGAAACATGGTGACACGAGGCCCTTGAAACTTGTGGCATAAAGCCTTTGTAACATATGGCACTAAGGCCCTTGAAAGATTGGCATAAAGCCCTTGAAAAATATTTGACCTTGTAGCATATTTAAACTTGTAACATATACTTGAAACATACCTGAACATGCTTGAACTTGTAACATACTGGAAACATGCCTGAAACATACTTGAACATCATTCATTAATTCAAACGGAACATATCATAACTAGAGCATTTCTTGTTGTATCATGTCATTATCGTACGCTTAACAATGAGAGACTAATTCACATTCTCATGAGGGTCACACAATGATGCTAAACTTTGCACTTATATCGTAGATTCTAGATAACTTCCACTTTATAAGCAACATAGCAAAATAACTTCAATTCATATGGATACACACAGTTACTCTTATATTTACTCAGAATCCATTCTTCAAGAATGAACATAAATTCTTTTGGGTAAATGACTTACTTTACGTGCTCTATTAATCAATAGCATACACCTTTGTTTAATCATTCTTATATGTTAACATAGTTGCCTTGCCTTGTAATTAACAGAGTCCTAATGGTAACCGTTACATCATTCCCATGAGTTGACATAATTAACGTAAAGTTAACAGGACATTCCTGATAATTAGTAACGAAAAGTAAGCACATTTTCATTAGATTACAGATGACTTTATCGGTTTCACAATTTCACAGTTCGGCCCTTGGCCTGAGAGGTTCTCACATTCACAATAGCCTTTGGGTTTCATAGATTCACAACTTATCACATCGGCCTTCGGCCCTTTGGATTCACAAGTTCACAAGTTTGGCCCTTGGCCTCATAGCTTCATAAGTCATAAGTCGGCCCTTGGCCACATAGGTTTGATCTTCACAAATGGCCCTTGGTCACATAACTTCATATTTCACAAATGGCCCTTGGCCACATAGATTCATAATTCACAAATGGCCCTTGGCCACTTAACTTCATAATTCACAAATATTCATAATTTCACAAATCTTTTGATGTTCCCATAATTTCACAATGTTTCTCACATAGCATACATAACTTCACAACTTCTTTGATGTTTCCATGAGTTCACAATGTTTCTCACATAGCATACATACATAGCATACATGTCAACATGATTCTTACGACGAAGATTATAACGTCAATAACAATAATTATTAACGGTTAAAGGTACATCGAAGTACTACTACTCACAGCGTTCAGGTGCTTGGTCCGCCCCTGTAGTTGACCCTACACAATTCACGTAATTCAAACATCATTTATCATAGTACATCACCATTCAAGTCAGCATTATTCAACACAACATAACTTCAACAAAAGTCAACATTTAGTTCATCAACACCATTTGTAATTTAACATAATTCAAAATAAATCCTTGAATCCCATTTCAACATTCCAAAACCAAGTTCATATCATTCATACCATTAATAGATTATTTCCCCAATTTTCCCTTCACATGATAGCATGAATTCCAATATTCATAACAAAGTTCATTTGCAAATTTTAAACATAATTTTCAAACATTTCCAAATTCTAATTAAACTTGAACACATATAATTCAATACCTCAATTTCATTATTCTACTTGCAATTTGGGCCAAAACATTGGGTATCATCATTAATCAACCTAGGGTTTCAAGAAAAATGAGGATTTTTATTAAAAATTCACACTTCTTAAATCACCACTTTTAATTCCAATTTTCCCAATGATTCTACATCTAGGATTCACAATTCATCATTTTAACCCACCAATTTAACTTCCAACATCTCAAACTCTAAATCCCCAAATCTCATAATATGCCCTAGATGATAAAAATGAAGATTTTTGCATTAATATACTGAAGTTACCATAAATCTGTCCATAGATGTAAGTATTGAGGAGATCTAGAACCCCTACCTCGAAGAACAAACAAAGGAGCGAGCTTGGATGAGATTCCACCTCAATTTCGAAATTCAATCGGTTGGAAATGTTGACCCTTTCTTGTTCTCCATCCTTGATACAAGATCCATGGATGATTTGTTGATAAAAGTGGAGGAAATCAAGGTTTTGGAAGCTAGGGTTTCGGACATGGAAGAGGGGAGAAGAAGAGAGGAAAAGAAATTGCAAGGAATGGTCCAAAAATCCCGGGTATGTTTGGTTTGAGTTTGGGAGATGAGTTTTAGAGATAAAAAGTACGAAAAGTTGTTTGGTTTGGTTTTTTTCAAAAGATGTTTTGAAAAATTATTTTGAGAGAGAGTTTTAGAAAAAGTGATTGATTTGATGTGTATGAGAGAGAGATTTGTTTGGAAAACTTGTAAACCAAACAAGTTTTGGGAAATTTTTTTGAGAAAATTTGTTTGGTTTGATTACTTTTGAAAACTTATTTGTAGAGAATTTTTCCCAAAAATTTTTGGGAAACACAAACCAAACAAGGCCCCCGTTTTTGAGCTGCTGTCCCGCATAGACCACACGTGCGGCGCTATTCCCCGCACGTGCGGCTCTACTTCCAGCACAGATGTGAAAACTTCAAACGGGTATAACTCTCTCATCGGGACTCCGTTCTAGGTCATTCTTGTGTCCAAATCGAAGCCCCGAAAATAAGCTTTCCAATGGTTCTATCCTCACATTCAAATTCAAAGTGTGGAAAAAGAAAAGGACAAATGAATGACGGCTGATCGTAGGTTAACTATTCGAATTAAATTCGTTGGTCCAATCTTACTTTACCATCATACCACCACCTCAAACAATACCCCAAAATAAGGTAAGAACATTCCAAATACACTATTAAGAATGTCAAAAATGAGCCCATGCTCGAGTGGAGGGTAAAAAATTTCAAGCCGATACAATAAAGGTCGCCATAACTCAGCAGATAATTCTTTAATTCCGATAGATATAGTTGAATTAAAACACATTAACCCCTAATTAAATAAGGATGACTTTCTATACGCATTTTGGGGTCATTACATGAAGCTTCGTGTTGTTGGCTCGAGCGAGGCTTTATGCGCTCGAGCGAGGTTTCTTTGTGTTTGGTCGCTCGAGCTACCACTCCTTCGCTCGAGCGAGGCTCGATTATATCAGTTCACAGCAGCAACTTCTTCTTCACTTTTTCATCATCTTCTTTACTCAAACCCTAGCCTCGGCTGCTTCTTTCTCTACATACATCTTCTCTCTACAAATCCATCTAGTTCTAGTGGTCTTCTACCCTAGTCTCTTTGTAAGAAGTGTGGAGCTTGGTGTGGGCTTCATTTCAATCCAAAAAAGCTGGTGTTTGGAGCATCTTGGGTTTTCACCTTCAACTCCTTTGACTCTCTTCTCTTGAGGTAGGGATACCCAACTCTTTCTTATGAGTTTTGACATAGATTTTAGTCATTTTGTATAAATGGTGGATTATGGTAATTTTGGAAAAGTTAGGGTTTGTTTTAAAGTTATAAAAAAGGAGATTTCAATTGTTAAAATCCATGTGTATGTGAGACCTTGGAAAATGGTATTATATTGTTGTTAAATTGATGAAAATGAGCCTTAGGGCTAAAATTGAAAAAAATGAAGAAAAGCCCTAATTTAATGTGACTAATTAATTTGTATAATTAATTTGAGAAAGTATGAGAATGTGAAATTGAGTTGAGAATCATGAAATTGGGAAATAATGAGATTGAATGGTGTAGTTGGATTGATTAATCACTCACCTATGAAAAGGTTGACAATCTGTATGATGAATTTATTATCTGTCTAGAGATAACTGCTTTGGGCTATCAGTGGAGGGTAGTCTTGATTGTTGTAGACATTGTATGTTGATTAGGGAAAACTAAAACTAATCAAATGGTTAAGTCATTGAATATGACGGTTGAATTAATACATTGAATATGTGCATGGATTGATCATTGTATATGATAGACTGTTTAAATACATTACACATGTATCTTGTTTGGGAGGAGATAGGGGATGTACTCTATGGTTTGGGAGGAGATAGGGGATGGATTCCATTGATAACTAAATTCGCCGGAGTGTCCAGGGTGAAAGTCCCGAAATCCTAATTACGTTTGCATAACGTAGATAATTGAAGTATTGAAATATTTTAATATGAGTTGTAGTCTCATTCGAATTGTGGATAACGGAAATGTTTTAATATGAGTTGTAGTCTCATTTAACTATTTGGCTAGATAATGAGCCATGTCTATGAATTTAAATTGGATAAGTAAAGGAAGGTGGAATGAAACACTAGTGTATTTGTCATGGAACTGGGATGTGTTGTAAGTTGGTTTACAAGTGTTAACCATTTATCGAATGCTAATGTTTTAATTATTTTTCATACTTGGTTTAGTATATCTCTACTGGGCTTTGGCTCACCCTTTATGGGACATTATTTTCAGGTACAGATGGTATGCCATCTCCAAGGACGTAACTTGGGAGGCTTAGAAGCTGAAAGATCTTTTTGTTGTTATCTTTTTGTATTACATGTAAATCAAGCCAAAGGCTTATTTTGTATAAAGAGTTAGAACTCTTCTTTTGTTGAATCCAAGTGTTGACTTGGAAAGTTGTAAGTCCGTAGGGTATTTACTTTTGTTGTCAACATGTAATACTCTTATACTTAATACTCTGATAAATGGAAATATACTTTATTCTCTTACATTTATGGATGTCTTGAAAGTTGGGTTATATGTATTATTTTGAGGACGTTACAATAGTGTTGTGTATGTTTCAGTTCAAGATAGTTTAAATTTTAAAATTAAAATAAAATTTAAAACTTCTAATTAATTAATTTGTGTATAAATTGGTTTGTCCTTTGACGTAGCCAATATGGTAAACCATATTCGGTTTGACTGATTCGCTAGTTTAACTGCGATTTTAGCAGTTTTATCAAAATATATTGGTTAAATCTGTTTAATTCGAAATAAATTAAAGATTGACCTAATTAAAAATTAAACGACTAAGATTGCTTGATTCGAAATAAACTTTCCGCCCAAACAATTGTTAACTTTTAAACAATTAAAAAAATCTCCATTGGTTTGCTTTCATTTAACTTTTATTTTATAATCCTAAGGAAAAAGTGAATTGTTTCACTTACATAAAGTGAATCTTATATTCTCATTTATATAAGCAAAATGAGTTTTTTAGTGAGAAGTCTTATGATCAATATCTCATACTAATTTTTTTGATTTTCTTAATTTTAAACAATTAAGAAAATTTCAATTGACTAACTTTCATTTAATTTTTATTTTACATAATACAAAAAAATTAAATATAATTATCATATTTTTATTAAATAATATATTATTTTATCCTGTGCATAGCATGGGTGATAGGTTAGTTGAAAGATAATTGCAAAAGTAAAAAAGAAAAATCATTAAGTATAAGTGACAGCTCAATTGCTAGTAAGATTGTAAATGAGATAAGTCGGGCTTAATAACAATTTGTCTAAGTTTAGTTTTAAAACTTAATTAGTTTGAAAAGCTATTTAAATATATATTATTTATCTTTTGAGTCAATCTTAAATTAAGTTGATCATATATTAAGTTTGAGTATTTTAATTTTTTATAATACATATAATTGAATCGGGTCGTGTAATAAGATATTCAAATTTAATTTGATTTTAATTTGTTTAGATAACGAACCAAACTTGAATCATTTGGGCTTTTTTTTAACAACCTTACACATAAGTAGAGTTCTTACATGCACCATATACTTGCCAATTTTTATTATAAAAAAAATAATAATAAAATTATCATTTCATATATCAAATCAAAACCCACTCGACAGGTCCTACACTTAATAAAGATCAAAGTCACTTCCACCAAAAAGAAAATAGAAAAAAATAAAATAAAAATCAAATTATTTATTTTATTTTATTTTTTATTTAAGCTTCTTTTTTGTTTTTTTGACTAATGATGCTAATCAAACCAAGATGTCACGATGGGAATAACTAGTTCACCTCTGATTATTTTTGTAGAAGGTTGAATATCATGACATAAGAAAAGACAAGTAATACATCAAAAAATAAATGTCATTACATGTGCTATATGATTAAATTTCCTGTATTTAGTTAGGGTGAAATAAACTATGAAATAAAATAAACAAATATTTTTCACCATTGTACAAAGTGAAAAAAAATATTATGGAGGAGATAAATTAACTAATTCCACAAAATAAGTAAGATTAATTGGAGTTGGGCCTATACCATAATTTGTACCTTGTATTCTAGTGCCTACCCACCCATGGGAGTTGGGGCCTATACCATAATTTTAAAAAAATTGTGTTTTTTTATTTTTTATTTTTTTATTTTTTAATTAAAAAATAAGTAAAAAATGGAGAGAGGATAAAGGAAATCATGTGGGGTACACTAGGTTTTACCAACCCTACATATTGAGAATTTAACTATCCATTTTATCCCAAAATAATAGTTCTTTTTGAAAAATTTAATTTTTTTTTTATTATAATACAATTACTGCATTTAAAAAAAATTAATTTTTCAAAAATTATCCTTCAATAGTGCATTTTTTTAGAAAATATTAATTGTCATAATTGTACTTTTTGTGTTATTAATGAATTTAAAAGAATGACAAAATAAAAAATTCATATTATTTTAGTTATTGATTTTTAAAATAGACTAATATTTTAGGACAATAAAAAATAGAATAAAGGACTGGTATTTTGAGACGGATGGAGTAAAAAGTAATAATGTGTAGTCCAAATTTATATTTGGACCCGATAATACATCAATTAAATCTTAACTACTCTTTTTATTTTAAGTAATTTTCTTGGAAATATTTTTGGATATTTAACATTAACTATTGCTTTTTTTAATCCCAATCAATTCATTTTAATTCAAAAAACAAACAAGAATTGAGAATGAGATAACAAATTGAGTTAGCTCAATTGATTCTTATTATACACTTTCTATTAGAAATATCGGGAGTCCATTCTTATTAAAGGTAAAGATTGATTATTTATTATAATTATCTAATTTGATATAATATTATAATTCTTTCTATATTTATAATTAATCTCCCACCAATTGGTAAAAAAAAAAACTAAAAGATACTAATCAAGATGTGTATAACAAAAATAAAGCACCAACATTTTGTAATTGAAACAATTATTGAATATGTAGGATAAGGATGAGCCAACAATAAGAGCAATAATAATACCTTGATTAAAAGCTTCACTTTTGCCTCTTTTTTAATTACCAAAGTACCCCTAGAAGGGTCAAACTCATATTTCACGCATGACCTACAAAGACCATGACACATCAAAGGGCACATTGAGGGAAAGGTACACAAAAGACAAGGGCAGTTCTGGAACTCCACTGCAATTTTCAGTGCTTGGTTGATCAAAGATCATTTTCATTTGAATTGACATGCAGATCTCAAAGTTTCACGCTCCCCCTACCCTACCTTTTTTAATTTTTTTTTTTAATAACCAGGTATATCTAGGTATGACTTACCTTGAAATACTAAAATTAATGATCGAGCAAACTTTTAGTAACCCTTGAAGGTAATTTGAACTAAAAATTTTAATTTTAAATCTTTTTTTTTTTTGGTAAAATAAAATTGTAAATTTTATTCACAAGGCACAATTTTCCTAGGTTTTAGAAAATCAACAATTCACCCATTGACATATAGCAATAATCCCAAATGGGTTTCTTTTTAACTTGGATTGTGTTTGGATATAAAAGTTATGGGGACTGTTTCATTGTGTTCTTGTTTTCTGAGTTTATTGTTTGAAAAACAAACTTGTTTGGCAAAGTGTTTATGAAAATAGCTTTGGATTTTTTTTATTCAAAATAACTCACTTTTATGAAACACCAAAAAAGTTAATTTTGAATATTCAAAAATTACTTTTACACAAAAATAGAAACAATGTCAAAACAATTAAGTGTTTTCAAACTTCTTGTTATTTTCCGTAAACACGAAAAATGGAAACAAAAATTGGAAGGCAAAAAAAAAAAAAAACCCCCAAATAGGCCTAACTTCTTATTTCATTTCATGTTCTTTGTTTTACAAATCCAAATTGTCCTTGTTCCATTGTGATCAACTACCTCTAATAAGTAAGAAATGACATTTAATGGTCCAAACCCTAATCACTCTTTACTACTACTATCAATCTTTCACAAATATGACAAAAAAGCAAATGTATCATTTACTCAGACAGCCTGGTAGCCAAACAACCCCCAGGAAAAATGGGCCCCACACCACAATGAAGAATCAAATATCAAATGGTTCCATATTGCAAGATCAGGTGATTTTCCACACTTTAAACTTTAGGAGTCCTCAGGTAAGTGAATGAGAAGCAAAACAACATTTGAAGTTGAAGAGAAGAGTACTGTTTGGTTGTGAGGTTTTTTAATGAGATTAGCTGGTCTGAAGTTAGGACCACCTGAATTGCTGCTCTGTATAGCCAGCAATGCAAAAACCCAAATAACTCTGCTGTTTTTAACACCTACAATTCGGCTCATGAAAACAAAACTGTGGACTTAAGAAAAACGTTTCGTAAAAACATCCTCACTTGCTGCCAAGCTCCAGAGTACAGATAGAAACAGACATCCCGTTTGAGATACCCACATTTCCCAACAAAACCCTTCGCGCTCTCTCATCAACAATGCTAGGAATACAAAAACCACACACAAAACTAGACACAGAAACCATATGAATCAACAAGATTTGTTTGTGAGGCCTACACTTCTCAAAAATCATGTTCATCCATTTGGTTTTTATGTCCGGCTCTATTTTTGGTTTTTGTGTTCTTAGACTTAATTGCTCTAACACAACAATGCTAGAAACCAAACACATAACCGGAGACAGAAAACACACGAATGGTTAAGTTCTCAAAAACCCTATCCATCCATTTGTTTTTTGTGTCCGATTCTGTGTTTGGTTTCTTTATTCCGAAACTAATTGTTCTAACACAACAATGCTAAACCAAACACATAATCGGACATAAAAAATACATGAATGGACAAGATTTGTTTGTGGGGTCCACTTCTCAAAAATCCTATCCATTGTTTATTTTTTATGTCCGATTCTGGGTTTGATTTTTGTATTCTTAGACTTATTGCTCTGACATGAGCCTTCTACATCCAGTCTGGCAACTTCCTTTCCACCAATCCCCTGTCTGCTTTCCAGCCCAACACAAAACACAACAAAATCAAAAGACAAAAAACATACAAAACAAGTAAATATGAGAGAGGTAGGGGGGGTGGGGGGTCTTACAGCTCAAGAATCTTTCAGACTTCAACAACACTTCCTAATTACAGATCGATCAAAGGCCCATTCAGTACACAAGACTTCTGTTAAAGCAGGATTCGAGAAATGCATCTATACAGCCTTACAGCTCGATCAAAAGGCAACTCAGTGCACGAGATTTCTGTTAAAACGGGCTATGAGAAAGGCATCTATACAACCTTACCCCATTTTGGAAAGAAGTTATTTTTGTAACTTGAACCAGCCCCTAGTTACAGCTCAACCTACAAAAGTAAGCAAGGAGAAGGAAAAATAAATAAATAAATAAATAAAATCGGGCTCAGCTGTTCTGATCCCTATGAGGAACAGTCTTATCACTCAATACAAAAATAGGAACTCACTCTCTTCTTTCCAGGCCAGGTGACAAAAAAGAGGCAAAGAAAAAAGAAAAAAAGAAAAAAGAGCAGATAGAGTAAATAAACAGTGGCTTAGGCCCTGTTTGGGAAGAACTAAGTAGTTTTTTTTTTTTTTTTTTGCTAAAAATGTCAAAAGCATATAATCTCCATTAAAAAAAAGAGAGCAGTTTTTTAGCAAATTTGTGAAAAACAATTTTGCTCTCAATACTTTCAGAAATTTCATCATGTCCCTATAATGGCTCCACTTTTCTCACCAAAAAGCAAGTTTGAAAAGACCCAAAAGGTAATTTTTTTTTTAACAATCATCACCGTTATGATCTTTTATAAATTAAATAAATACTAAAAAAGTAATTGCCAAACCCCACTTAAATTGAGGGGGCAGAATTGATAGACTGATAACTACCTTTTCTTTTGATCCCCTTCAACTTCAATAATGATGTCCCTCCAATCCCACTCGAATAAAAGTCACTTTCATCACTGTCCACATCCACATAGTAAAAAAAAAAAAAAACAAAAATGTTACAGTTCAGTAACAGCAAATCAAAAAGGCCATTGATTCCTTTGTACAGAGATTCCATCATGATGATGACACCAACTTCCATTAATCCATATCAACTCGCATATTTATATTAGGATTCATGTTCATAACCCTTCTATTTTTCCGGGTTTGGGAGCTGTGTAAAAGATTAAACTGTTAAAAATTGATACAACTAACTAGGATTGGTGAGACACAAAACACAAACAAAAATCGAACAAGAATATAAATCAAACACATAATAACACAAAGATTTATGTGGTTAAGGCTACATCCACGGTTGTCGTTGCGGTTTCACTATGACCTGAAAAGAGTTCCAATACAATACAAAAAGCTGTGACACTTCAACTTTAAATACATAGTATTAGGGCAACAGAGCAAAAATTGGGAATATTTGTGAATCATGATCAAATGGTTAGTGTTCAGTATTTATCAAGGATCCACATGTGGAGTTTTCCATAATCCATAACTATGTGTAAATATATATGCATGAGAAAGTGTATATGAAATGGTCTATTTTACCTGAGAAATGCCCATCTAAGTTCTTGCTAAGCCACTGTTTTTTTTTTTTTTTGCCTGAGGTACCAGAAGTATGCAAGTACAAACACTGTTTGTAGGGTTTGTATGGAATCCATACTGAGGAAAACAAACATGCATTGTCTCTGTCAGTAAAAAGAGGTAGTAGACCAATAATTTTGGCTCGAGTTTCGAGAATCACAGGCCTCCCCCACCTTATGTTACATGGACTCGGGTGTGGTTGCGTGTACATAGACACAATAAAAAATAAAAAAAAGGGCCATATTTCTATTTTTTTAATATATTGCAACAGAAAAAATGGTGTTATATATAACATACAGTATCCAAAAGAATTTTAAAACAATTACACAACAACATCTATTAAATAAAAATTATGTAAGAAGTATTCGATAGAAAGCATCGGACACATCCCACACCCCTGTCCAAGTGTCGAATGTCCGACACAGATATTTTATTTGTTTTGAAGAGTCCGTGTAACATAGCCCCCTCACTCACCAACAAACAAAACCATATAAAAAATAGGGGCTTCTCATGCAAAGAGGACAGGATGTTCTTAGTAATGGGTCATCTTCAGTGACATACTGAACAATAGACAGCAGAGAGAGTGGGGTATGCTATGAAAAGCCAGTGAGTTGTCCTCTTTTCTTCTTTATAAGAAAAAAAATTGGCAGCATTAATCCCTCACCACAATAGCTGTTTCCTATGTGGATACTTTGAGATCAGCCAGTTCACCTATCTGAGCACTTTGTCGGCGAAACAAGCACAGAAGGCTATTATTTCATTCAAATCAAGAGAACCACTTGAGCTGTGGATCTAAATATTGGTATCACTGAGATTTTGAGTAAACTGGTTCTAAATAACTATCTGGTTCTTCTATATCACAGGTTCAAATGTTCAGGTTTGAGGAGGAATTGGAGGACTTACATTTACCGGATGTCAAACTCATTCGCGGCCATAGTTGGAGGTGTTGTCGGGGCGCTAGCAGTACTGGCAATAGCTATTGGCATCGCATGTTACTGTATATCGCAGTGTAGAAATTTATCAAACAGGAATTCAGATACGGGTTCTTCAGATCCACCTGCAACAGGTAAGGTCTGATCAGATGGGGATTTACCCAATTGCCAATTCATGTTCTAATTTCCTGCAAAAATCAATATTACAGTGGAGAGGAAAAGAGGAGGTGTACCCAGTTCATCCACAGCCACCCCACCCGTGCCTGGACCACATGGAGCTACACAGTTCACAATGGAAGAGTTGGAGCAAGCTACCAATCTGTTCCATGAAAGCAATCTCATTGGATATGGAAGTTTTGGCCTTGTTTACAAAGGACTGCTTCGTGATGGCAATTTCGTGGCTATCAAAAGGCGTTCTGGTGTCCCTCGACAAGAACTTGTTGAAGAGGTATGAGAACTACAGCATGCATGATATCTAGATGGCCCCGTTTTTTGTCTTCCCTCATCAATCCTATAAGAAGACAAATCAAAACACACCTATAAATCACATCATTTCTACATTTCATCAACAGTGAATTTCTCATTTCAATCCATCTGTTCCCGGTTGATCTTTTCTGCATCAGTGGAAAGTATTCATGTCACTTTTGGAAGTGAAATTTCTTCTGCTTTGTTTTTCTTCTTTTCAGTATAATGAAACAAAATATTTCAAATTCCATCCTCGTACACGTTAAGCTGATTGCACAAATTGTTTTCTGGAGCTTGTAATTCTAAAATTTTGAATGACAGGTCACTTACTTATCAGGGATTTGGCACCGCAACCTACTTACACTCCTAGGTTACTGTCAGGAAAGCGGATATCAAATGTTAGTTTTCGAACATTTACCTAATGGCAGCAGCATGTGCAATCATTTGTATGGTATGAGTGACGACTCATCTAATAAAGTGATTTATGTGTACTAAAATGTAGATTTATATATAGAAGTGGTTAATTGTGCCCTAGACAATCATACTTGATTCATTGTTTGACAGATAAAGGAGAGGACTCGGCAACAAAACTGGACTTCAAGCAAAGGCTATCCATAGGTCTTGGGGCAGCCAAAGGTACTACCAAAACAAGCTGGCAAAAAAATGTTTTGGTTTTGTCAAGAGTTAAAAAAAAATGGGATACTCAAAGAAAGTACATGCTGCTAATGCAGGTTTATGCCACTTGCATAGCCAGAAGCCTCCCATAGTGCACGGAAACTTTAAAACAGCAAATGTCTTGGTTGATGCAAACTTCATTGCTAAAGTTGCAGATGCAGGGGTTTGCAAACTACTTCAAAGAATAGACGATGCAGGTCCATCTAGCAGGGCCAGCGGCAATGTTTTCCAAGATCCGGAGTAAACAAAATTTTGTTTTCTTTTCTTCTATTTGCTTATGTGGAGAACAATTTTGACCTAATTTTTTATTTTTGTATTCACATTTAGGGTAGACCAAATGAGGAATTTCTCTGAAATGAACGATGTGTACAGCTTTGGGGTATTCCTTTTGGAGCTTGTAACTGGTCGGGAGGCTTCACATATTGACTCATTCGGATCTAATGAAAGTATACTTCAATGGGTATGCAAAAAATCACTTCATTATTTGTCTGCTTTAGACAGGTTTTGTTGTTGTTTTATTTTCATATTGCAAATTTAACCCTTGAAATATATGTGACAAAAGAAAGACTAGGAAAGAACGTGAAAATAACTAGCAACACTAACATGACAACTTTGAAATTGATAACAACAACAAAATTTTACAAGTGTTTCCAATATAAGTTCATTAGTGGTGATAATCCTGAAAGCTTCCAAATTATTGAATTCTAAGCTATAAAATCAGGTTACATAAACTTTATAATACGCAGTAGCAATTAGGAACCGTGTAAAATCACAACCATGTCATTACTAGTTCTAGAAATGTGAAACACATCGTGCTCGTATTTGCATTAGAATAGAAACAAAAGGATCTTAGTCTCTGGGAGCATAAAGGATTTACTAGGAATTTATGCAATTTATATCTATTCTGATGTTCTACTCCAAGGTTTCGAGGAATTAATTCAGAAATGTGCATTTAAATTATTTGGTTATAACTTATAACCATTTTAGAGGAGTAAACACATAAATGAGCTAAAAGCATAGTTGTTATATTAAACACATAAAGTTCACACATGAGCTAAAAGCATAGTTTTATAGTTAGCTTCCTTTCTAGCAGTGTGTCATTTGGCTTATTCCAGGGACATATAAACGGTATCAGTTGCTAAATTTTATAGTTCCTCTGAACTTTATGAAGGTGGAAACACATTTAAGTTCAAACGATTTTGTGGACCGTCGACTAGTTGGAAGCTTCACTACAGAGGTAATGAAAGATTTTATCAGGCTGACACTGCAATGCATGAGTTTTCCAGGAGAAAGGAGACCAAAGATGGAAATGGTTGTCTCAGAGCTTGATAGAATACTTGACAAAGAGATCACACTCACCACGGTAATGGGTGAGGGTTCCACTACGGTTACTCCAGGAAGCGAGCTATTTTCTTCAAGATGAGAATGATTAGAGAAGAAGAATAAGAATTTGTTGATACTGATCTTTTTTGGGTAAGTTTGTGGGTACTAATCATATTTGAATGAAGCTTAAGCTTATATATCCATATGAGCAACCAGCAGCTAGTGAACTAGCTCTGGTATGTAATTTTTTTTCTCATTATTTATTTTTCTTGGGAAAATGGCAAGGGAAACTTAAATTACTGAGAAATAGGGTGGGGGGTGTAAGTTATGATCCTATATCTTTCTGATACCATAACAGAACAACCTCTATCATATAGAAAAGGATATCTTGGAAATGTTTATAACTTTGAGTCCCAATTAGTTACATAATCTTGTTTGACAATGCAGGTTTTTTTTCTTTGGAATTGTAAAGCACCTAATCAGGATCAGTGAAACATGAAAAACAAAGAACAATAAACAAGAATTGTAAATTGCACACATGCAAGAACATAAGATTTATGTGGTTCACCCTGAATCTAGGGTTATGTCCATGGTCATTGCGGTTTCACTATATGTGTATTCTTTCACCATTATAGAGCAAAACTGATAATGAAGCAAAGCAATCACCAAAAGCGGACTTGTTGAGAAAGAAGTAGTTTCTAGTGTCAGAATGCTTCAAATTGTTACTTAATCAAGAAACCTGGTCAAGCAGACTAGAGTACTTGAGCTGGATATGGTTCTAAAAGGCAGTTTTACTTGCTAGAAAGGTTGCTCGAGCATACTATCGGGCAGCCTCTTGGGATGGACTGGCAGTTTGACTTACTAGAAAAGCTACTCAAGTGGGTGATTGAGCGGCCTATGTCCTGCTCTATTTTCTACCTCTGTTTCATCTTCTCATTATGACAACAAATGTTGGATTAATTTCCTAGTTTCATATATTGATTACATTAATTCAAAAACCATCATTATAGTTTTTATAGTCAACATTTCACGCCCATGTGTTGAACCTTTTCTTTAACAATATTATTATCTTCCAACGCCAAATTAGGATCACATCTATCCAGCGTTTCAACTCATTGACTAGTGGCACGAACACATTTTTTATCTTGAATCTCCTACGCCATATAGATATACATTAGATAATCTAGTGGGATTTGAAATCACTTCCAAGGACAGCTGATTAAGTTCCACTCCATAGTCAATTCTACTTTTAAGTTTTCATTATCTAGTGTTTCTCAAATTCACTGAATTGTGTCAATTTTAGGCTTGTTGAATAAATTGCTATTATTAATCAATTGAAGCGCCGCTTTTTCCATCGTCAAATACAAAACTTGATAGTAAACAATACAGCAAAAAAAATGCAGGCTAGAGAATATCTTCATTGAGTTTATTGAAAAACTGAGAGAAAACTGAAGAAACTTTTCTATATGGGGGAAGAAAAAAAAAGTTGTCGTATTCAGAAAATGTTTGAGAAAGTAGCATCAACTGCCAAGGTTTACATGCCTTTGTACACTCCTTAGTTGATTTTCCAGCCATGGCCTTTGTCTCATGCATCTGTTTGGAAGGACATTTTTGTTCTATTTCCCAGAGGTGTCCTGGCTACAGTAATATTACTTCCAGCTGTATCTGAAAAAACAAAAGTAGTAAAGCTGTGAGAGGTTCAAACAACTCAATAATGTCTTGACACAACAACACTTGATGTAAAAATGAATAAATAGATACATTTATACCTCTAATATTAGAGTAATGATTTGCAGCCGCATATTCAGTCCTACTTATGTACGAAGAAGGACAAGCAGGTGGGAAAGCAGTAACATTATTCACAAAAAATATGGACAATAAGATGTACACATTTTTCTTGTAGACCACTCACTAATTATAGAAAAAAGGCTTTGTGACTCTTGCTTCTATTAGGCTTGGGACACCCTCTGTAGGGCTAAGGTTATTTTCCTATTTTACACTCCGTTCATTTTGGCATAAAACATTTCTGAAAAATATTTTTTGCATTTTTTGGCATTTGGTATGACTGAAAATATTTCCATGGTCAACAAAAAATAAGTTTATCTAGGCTAAAAAAATTTCCACTATTAAAAGGTGGAAAACACTTTCTAGGCTAAACTCTTACCAACACCATCACACTATCACCACCTTACTACCACCACCGCCACCACTACTGCTACCACGGCCTCCCCACCAACACCACCACTACTACAACCACTAGCACATTAGTTTCAAGGTTGCAACCAAACATAAAATGTTTTCTAAAAAATGTTTTCTGTAAGAAAATATTTTTTACTGATCACATGAAGTGTTAGTCTAATAGTAAAAGCTTCTCAAAAAAGGACTTGCATCATGCCTTTAGGATCCTAAATCATGTTCAAAATGAATTTGCAATAGAATAACCCAAACAATCACTTTTACCGAACCATTTAGAGACTGGATGCTGATCCCTTCAGTGTGAAAGGCAAACTTATTGAAACCTCAAAAGGCTAAATGGATTTGCACATGTAAAAGTGATAAGGAAAAGTGAACACATCAAATCAAAAACTACAATCAAGGGTCAATTAAGTCATGTCAACAAGGACTTTGACAAATTACTCTCCCCTTTTCTTTTTTAAGGTACCATAGGGTCCAGACTGCACGAGTCCATTGAATCCATATCAAAAGCTTGTGTCAACATGACATAAAACATGTATCAGCAAATTTGTTCATTTTAATCCTCCTAATATTTTGAAATCAACTTTAAAAACAAAAATAAAAAACATGTATACACTCATTTTTAATTATATGAGTAGGGAAATCTTGCTTTTGCTTCCTAAAGTTCACTTTTGAAAGAGCTTATTCGAGTGGAAGATCAATTGGCCTATATCTACATAATATGGAAGTTCAAGCAAATTTATGAAGGTTATTAGACAAATAAATTCCTTGAAAAGTAGTAAGAATTAGGTGCTAGCTCAAAAGCACGGACACGGACACGGACATGGACATAAGACATGACAATTTTGAACAAATTAGGATACAGACATAGAGGGGATACAACAATTTTTTTATATATTTTTATTTGCTATGGATATAAATATAATTTTTAGACTGCAGAGATGTAAGATGCATCAATATATATGTGGGTGTATTTTTATTTATTTTCACTTACTCCTTTGTTTTCATATATTTTACTTTAACCCCAAGTCATCTTTCTAAAATTATAAAAAAGAAACTCACAAATGTATCTTGAGGCGTCTCCAAACAAAGGATACACGTATGAAATATCCTCGAAGCATCCTGCGAAAAAATAATAATTAAAAAAATGAACACGACATGTGGCATGTTTAACACTTTGATATGCATGTCCCCGGTGCATCGGTGTCCCATATGTGTCCTACACAGACATGGTATCCATTTTAAACTGTCGGTTGCACCAGTTTTTTTTTTAACTAGGACCGGTTTGGAAGCAACTAAAAAGAACTTATTTGCATCATTGAACAAAGAGTGCTTGAAAATCTCTCCCAAACACAATACATGCACTTTGAAAATGCCAACCAAATTATAGCCTAGTTATTGTATCAGCCACCATGAGCTGAGACTCCATGCTCATGTGAAGATCATGTTGGTAAAAAAAAAGTACATTATTACTCAAAACTACTATTCTTTGGGATTGAATCAATAATATGTACTCTTAATTCCAAAATTCAAATTTTAACTATAATTGAATTTATCTAGACTATCACACAACGTAAAACTTAAAGCTTTGGCATGCTTTTTGGTTTTCGAAGAACACCCATAAAATTGTTAACCGCTAAAACTCCAGTAACTATCTACTAAACTATTTTCAAATTTAACATCTTACTCATTAATAAAACCATCAAAAAATTTAGATCTACAATTGCAAACACATCGAGTTTGCACCCGCTGCTAGTAATAATATAAAATTTACCTGTACTGTACTGGTAAATCAGATAAAATCAATTGTTCTACAAGAAGATTATATATATGTGTGTGTTTACTTCTTTGATTCTTTTACCCCACAAGATTTCCTGTTCCCTCTTTCACAAACTAAGATCCAGTGCAATTTTTGGCAATGGGTCCACAAAGATTTTAGGGTTCTCACTCAAATCACTTTCTCTTGTCACTTCAACAATTCAAAATAATATATAAGACATATATGGAATATATTTTGACAATAAAACTATATTCAGAGAACATCCACAACAAATATCTTAAAATTCAATTAAAACAGCTAAAAAATTCACAAGTATTAAACCCGCCTTTCTTTGTATGATCAAATCTAAAAGATGTATAAAAAAATAAAATAAAATAAAAAATAAAAAATGAGAGAGAGGAGGGTTTTAAGGAAGAGATGAGAATGAGCAACACAGCAATACATACCTGAAGAAGAAATAGAACCCAGAGGAAGACATGAGCATAGTGGAGAGAAGATCAACCTCTCCAAAAATTACACTGGGCTTTCTGCTAGAAGTTCAGCTCTGTTTGGATGAAGGGATTTGGTGAGAAATGATAAGAAAGTATGAGAAAGTGTTTAGATTTTTTTATTTTTGCCTATTTTATTTCTCAAAAAAAAAAAAAAAAAAAAAAAAAAACGAGAAATTGTATCCTTTGCTAATTTTGTCCAAATTTATACATTAGATGGGTAAGATTTCTGTATTTTAATTCTTTGGGGGTAAAAATTCAAAAAAGTCAATTGAAAAAAATCTAATTATTTGTTGACCTTCCAATTATTTGCTCGCTGGCAATTCGTAACTCGAATTCTTTGACTCGAAAATGGCCTGACTTTTACATGTACCCACATATCTTTATACACCTCCATTTATTCATCTCAGTTTTTACCATACATTTCATTTTAAATAAAAAAGAAAAAGAAAAAAACAGAGTAGACAGTGAGAGAGAGTAGACCCACAAGGCTGGTGCTGGCTCCGACGATTTTCTATGTTGCTTCCGACGAGGCTGGTGCTGCTTCTGTGTGTGCCGACGGTGCTTCCGCTGCTGCTCTGTGTGTCGACAGAGGAGAACAAACCACGACGGGGGACGAACGACGGACCGAGACAACGAACAACGGACGACGATTTACAGATTTGAACAACTCGTGACCTACCTCTGTTCTGGAAGGTAATTTTTTTATAAATAAAATAAAATAAAAAATTCTTTGACATGCAATTACTAGAACAGATGTACTGATGTCTTCTAAATTAACATAATGCATAACAAGCAAATTGGCAAGGACAAAGGGTTTAATCAACAAATTTACAAATATCAATTTTTCAAGTCACAGAAATCATACTTCATCACCAAAGAATAGAACTAAACCAATTATGTAACTTGTTCTTTCTGTCCAAAATTGAAGCATGATTTCCATACATTTGAGTAGTCCTTTTCACAACACAAAGCAGCAGCGGCAACTTGTCGGCACACAGAGCAGCAGCGGAAGCACTGTCGACACACACAAAAGCGCCTCGTCGGAAGCAGTACAGTAAATCGGTGATATGGGCCTACTCTGTCTCTCTCTACTTTGTTCTTCTTTTTTTTTTAATTTGAAATGAAATGTATGGTTAAAACTAAGATGAATAAATGGGAGTGTACAAAGATATGTGGGTGCATGTAAAAGTCGGGCCATTTTCAAGCCAAAGAATTCGAGCAACGAATCTTTTCTGTTATTTGCCTATCTTCTAAAATTTCTACATAAAATCTTTCATTTTTTTTAAATAAAATAAACAAAAAACAATTCAAATCTATTTAAATTATTTTGTTTAATTGATTTTGTTTCCTTATAATTAATTTGGAAAACTGTTTTAACTGTTTCCCTATAATTAAATTGTTTCCCTATAAATAAATTGATTTGGCTATTTTTCACACTAAATTTGTGAATTTTTAAGTTTAAAAAATAGTTTAAAAAAAATCATGATTTATGATTTAGAAGATGAAAGATGAAGAAGATCATTTTTGTGCACTCTTTCTCTAACCAATTTTTTCTTCTATCCTAAAACCCTAGCTGTGATATATTATATATTTTTTAAATCATTCACGACCTCTTCATCTTATAAATATTATATTTATACAATGATTCAACTCATTATTGTTTCTTTATATTTATGAGACAATTGGAGGTTAATTATAGTTTATGGCTTGGTTTGGGAAATGGGTTAGCTTTTTAGATTTTTTGATTATTTTAGCCTGAGGCTAAAAAACTTAGTTTGAGAAGAGCTTTTGGCTTTTTTAGTTTTTTTATGAGAGAAAGAATGTAATGATTATGGGTTGGATGTGATGTTTTGTCTTATTAGGGTTAAAAAGCCTATGTTATTTATGAGATAATTACCTAAAAGTCCTATCAACATGTTTGGTTGTAGCTTAGGTCTTATCAAAAAAAATTTGAACCAATAAGTCCCATTTTTAGGTAAATAGACGTGTTTGCCCTTTAACATAAACAACTGTATATAAAATTCCATTCACGTTATTTACTAGAAAGAAAAAAGAAATTAGTTAACAGATTAGTCATGGAAGTAGCTGAAGATTCGAATCGTGAACGATCTTGAAGGATTTATTGCTTTGGTTCGCTATTATCCGTAATTGATTTCTCGATTTTGATTCAAATAGGAAAAGATCTTGAAGGATTTCTTAGTTTGGTTCGCATTTTGAGTTGAAATCTGTTGGAGTTTGTTATGTGCGATTTTGATTTATAAATTGAAGAATTGATTTGCTGGATATTTGATCTTCGATCTGGTTTATAGGTATGTATTGTTTCGATTTTGTATATTATGTTTTTTTAGAATTTTCTTTAGTTTTGATTGAATTTATTTATGAGAATATGTTGAATAATTTTGTTTTTACGAATTGAAGACGTGATTTACTGGATGATTTCTCGGTTTGGTTATTTATTTTATGAATTAAAAATGTGATTTGTGAAGTATTTACATTGTTATGAAGTTTTTTGTTCTGGTATTTATTGTTATGAAGTATTTGTGAAAATTGAGAAAGTTCTTAGTATTGTTCTGGTTTTTATTGATGCGATCTTTTTTTCTTGTTTAGATTGAAAGATGAGTGAAGGTTGTACAAGTGCGCCTATTTTTTTGTTGTGCAAGTATAATGGTTGCACATTTACAATTAAGATTGATCAAAATGTTACATATGATCAGTTGGTTGAGAAGCTATGTTTGAAATGGGATAATTTGCAATCTGATAATATTTGTCTATCTTACTTATTGCTTGGACATCCTAATTGTACATTAGACAACAATGAGGAGTTAGATTTGTTGTTGGCATTAGTTGTGCATTTTGATTCAAAGTGTATTGATGTTGTTGTGCAAGTAAAAGACTCAACCATTGACTGTGGTTATCTCAACAAAAGATTGGATTATGGAGAAAGAGAGTCAATGTTGGATCTTGAAGTTTGTGACATTGCATTGTCTCATGACAGCAGTAAGTCTGTGAACTTGTCAAACAGAGCATCTACATCCTCCAAAAGGAATTCGAGGTTGGAGGTTGAAGAAGAGGTTGATATGTTATCATCATTTTGTCGACACAAGGAAAAAGTACTGTTGTCTGCTGGTTGGGCAGTTAGTATTATACATGTATGACAGAAATTTGAAGGTGGAATTGTTGAATTTCGTAATGCATTGTCGAAATTTTCTATTGAGTGTGGATTTGATTTCATATTTGTTAAGAATGATAAAGTTTGTGTTACCGCACAATGTTTGTTTAGAGAGACAAAATGTTGTATGTGGAATGTTCATGGTAGAGTGGAGAATGCTAATGGGTTCTTTTATGTAAGGAAGTTGAACAATGTCCACACATGTGGTGTTGAAGTACGTACGATAAATCATTCTCGTATGAGTTCTGATTTAGTTGCTGATTTGATTGTTGAAGGTGTTCGTGATAATCCATTGACACGTTCAGTTCATGTTGTTCGGGATTTTAAGTTGGGGTATGGGCTGAGAGTTAGTTATTATCAAGTTTGGTTGGGGGTAGAGAAAGCAAAATGTGAGATTTTTGGAGACTACTTAATGTCATTTGACCAGTTAAGATGGTATGTGGATGTTGCAAAGAGTTGCAATCCAGGGAGTTACATTGAGTTTGAGTGTGACGATGATACTAAACGGTTTAAGTGATTATTTGTTTCTTTTCATGGTTCCATTAGTGGATTTGATTATTGTCGACCTCGCTTATTCCTTGATGGCACATTTTTGAAGGGAAGATTTAGAGGAAATTTACTTGCTGCTACAGGAAAAGATGGAAATCAAGGTACATAAGAAATTTGTTTTCTCTATTCTGAAATTGAGAAAGTTCTCAGTTTAGAAATATGATTGAATGTTTTAAATTTTATATAATATTGTTGTTGTATATGCATTTTTTATTTTTTCAGTTATTCATTTTAGTGTTTGATATTTTGAATGTTAAGTGTTACCATTTTCTAAGAATAATAGAATATTTTCATTTTTTCTGTTTTGTACATGCAGGGTTCTTTCCTGTTTGTTTTGCAGTTGTTGGCTCAGAGAATCAAGATAACTGGCGTTGGTTTTTGGAGCATTTGAGTAGAATTGTTTCACCATAACGAAATATTACATTTGTGTCAGATCGTAACCTTGGATTAGTTGAAGTGTTGCCAAAGGTTTTCCCTATGGCTTTCCATGCTTATTGTTTATATCATTTGAGGATGAACTTGAGGCATCATTTACATGGTATGTTTCATGGATTGAAAGAAAAGCTGATCACTCTATTTGGGAAATGTGCATATGCTCCAACTGAAGAAACATTTCATCAATGTTTGGTTGAGTTAAAGATTGAAGGTGGGTCAAGAGTTGAAAAGTTTTTAGATGACATACCATATGATCATTGGAGTAATGCATATTTTCAACGGCAATGCTTTGGAGAGATGTGGTCAAATGTAGCTGAATCTTTCAATTCGTGGATACGAAAGGAACGCCACTTGCCTATCACAAAGTTGATTGATAGTGTAAGAATTAAGTTGATGAGGAAAATTGCTAAGAGAAGGGAACTTGTTAATAAATGGAATGGCTTGATATGCCCGAAAATGGAGTTCAAGTTGCATGATGGTTTTAATACTTCGAGGCCATGGATTGTTAGTTCATCTGGAAATGATGTCTATGAGGTGCATTCACATCCATCTGTTTCAGTTGACATTAGTAGACAAATATTTTCTTGTGGCGAGTGGCAGTTGAAAGGGTTTTCATGTGCACATGCAGTTGGTGCTATACAAAAGAGTGGACATGATTTGAGTTTATTTGTTGATCAATACTTCTATGTTCAAAGTTATCGAGAGTCCTGTTCTTTTCCCATATATCCTGTTTCTTCAATTTGGAAACCAGATTGTAATGTTGATGGTGATAGTGAAGTTGTTCTTCCTCCTTTGTCTAAGAAGCAACCAGGAAGGCCAAATAAGAAGAGGATTCGTTCGAATGGTGAGAAAGTAAGGCAAATTACTTGTAGTAGATGTGGGAAGGTTGGCAATCACAATAAGAAATCGTGTAAAAAGGCTTTGTGATTTTTTGTAACTGCTTTGTGATTGTAAAAATTTCGTATTCATAAATTTCTTGAAGTAGCAGTTTGTGTTGTTGAGCGCTGAGTAATAATCTTCTATGTTTTGAATAAAGTGACATTGAATTGAAAGTGAAAATATTCTTAGTTTCAAATTTTAATTTTGAAATTGTCTGGTTGGCTTTCGGAAATAAACTTGACTATTGAATGTTTGTTTCAAAGATTATGTGAATACTGTATAAAAAGTGAACATATTCTCAGTTTAAGTTTTTAGTTCAAAATAGCTGATTTTGTGATAATAGTGTAAGGCTCTTGTTATGAATTGGAACTAGTTATAAATGTGATCAATTGAATGAATGTGAATTAATATTCTAAATAGATGTGGTCAATCCTTTATGTTTTGATTAAAGTAACAGTGGATTGAAAGTGAAAATATTTTTTGTTTTGAATTTAGTTTTTCAAATTGTCATAATATTGTAAGGCAGCAAATAAATTGTTGTGATAATATTGTTGTTTGAAAATTGAGTGATTTGTATAAAACTGAAAATATTCTCAGTTTTAAAGTTTCTAAGTTTGAAAATAAGTGATTGTGAGGCAACAAAACACTGCATAAAAACTGAAAATATAATAAAAAACATCAACAAAGCACTGATTGTGATACAGTGAAGTCTTGTGTCCACTATTTTCACATGTAATACTATTTTCGCTTTTCCCATATAGTAGTGTGAGGAACATGATAATAGAAACTGAGAATATGGACAAAAACATTAACAAAGCTCGGGTGCATATATCTTTGAGAGTATGACAAAATATTCCATTACACATCATAGAAATTGTAATATGTTTGTTAGGTAATATGCTTGGAACTATTAACAAAAACATTAGTCATTGTATCAAGAGTGTTACAAAAAAGAGTTCATTGAGTTACACATCAAAAAAGATTTCATTGAAGGTTGCAATCTTGACTCTACTTGACTTTGATTGATCTTTGTGGATCACTGAGGAACTCATGTACCATGTCTGCTCTGAGTCTTATGGATGTGCCTGGTGGTAATGTGTTTGGAATTGGTTGATGCCTCATGTATTGTCTTATGATGTAGCAAACAATAATTCCACAGTCATTCCTACAGAAATCATTTTCGACACAGTTAGGGAAAAAAGAAATTTTTTTGAAAAAGATATTAAAATTTGTTAGTTAGAATAAATTAACATACGTCATTGCTTCTTGTTGAGGGCTGTCTTTGACTGATTCAATCTTGACATCAGGATTCCAGGCTTTTTCTGCTTGACAAGGTGCATCCTTCGTGTATTGATGGATGATTTTTTACTGTAAAAAAATCAATATAAAGTATGTAATGATTTACATCTGATTATTGTAATGCTAATATGAAATTGTTCTTACCAGTTGATTTGCAACGTTGTAGTGCTTGTCCTTTCCTTTTCTTGGTCTCAAAGAGTTGAAATGTTTTCAAGTCCCCAAGTGTTTGCCGATAACAAGTAATGTCCAATGATTGAAATTGTGGATGGGGATATGGATGTATCGACATGGGAGGGATTCTTGCAAAGTATTTTTCAAAATCTTTTTCCTTTGTTCTGAAGTTTTCTTCTTCAACATTGGCTATTTTTTACAAAAAATACGTGAATATTCACAGTAATGGTACGAACTCAATATTCATATGTCGATGAAAAGCAACAAAACATGATTAACTACGATTTATCACTCAAATTGTTTTGAAATCTAAGTATATTCCCAGTAATGATACCAAAATCAGAATTTGAGAACATTCACAACAAACACAAAAAATCGACTTTGAAACGAAAATTGAACAGAAGATAAAGTATAGAATTGACACATGCACATTGATTCCTTACCCAATATAGACTTGACTGAAAGACTTGCCATTATGCTCTGCTCCATCACCAAAATTCTGTGCTTGAGGTTCTCTTTCAAGAATCTCAGCATGTGCATCAATTGTCTATCAAATTGAAACACAAAAGTGATGTTAACAAATTAATGAGAAGTTTTTCAGTGTTAAAATATTACAAATATTATACGTACACAGCTGGATATGTCTGTCCCTTTTACCAAGTTCTTCATATCATTAATAAACACATAATTGTCATATCTTGCGCCAAACCATATACAAGCACTACAAAACAATAAAAAAATGTGTTAATAATTAAGTCAGAATATTTTTAGAAAACAGAGCTATTTCTCAGTTTCATTTCATATATTTGTACTACATGAAAAATTGAAAGATTTATGTAAGATTATACCTTGATTTTGTTTGCTTTTCTTTCCAAAGAATTTGTAGTTTATATTTATCTTCAAGAGGTAGCAATTGAGCCACAGCATACTTGTTTGAAATTGTCTTATCTTTGTGTTCATTCTCTTTCTCAACTTTAACTTTTTTGCCTCTATACTCATAATCTGATACCTCAGTAGTCTTCCTTGCTTTAGCTTTGATATTTTTAATCATGGAATTCTATAGATTTGTTTGTCTTGATTCTGTCAGATCATCGGCTTTTATTGCACAAACTTGTTGGGTTAAGTCATGGACTTCTTCCTCCACTAACTGATTCTACAACTGAGAATTTTGACAATCTTTCACATTTGTATCTGTCTCACAATGTTTTGTTGCAAAAGGTTGTTGCGTTATCTCATGGACCTCTTTCTAATGGAGCTCTTTGTCCACAACTTCAGAATTTTCATGGACCTCTTTCTGATAGAGCTCTTTGTCCACCACTTCAGAATTTTCATGGTCCTCTTTCTGCAGCACTTGAGAATTTTCATCGTTTATTGTATGACCTTCATTTTTTGCATCTGTCCCAGAATGTTTTACTGCACAAACTTCTTGGGTTATCTCATGGACCTCTTTTTCAACCAATTGGTTATGCAATCGAGAATTTTCATCTTTCAGTTGTTGTATTTATGCTGTGAGTAGCCTGTTATCCTCTTCAAGTTTATTTATATAGATGGTCTTCACTGTGTTGTCTAGTTGCAAATTGTTGTTCTCAGTTTGAAGTTTCTCAAGTGTTTGTTAATGAATTTGTTCTTCTCCCTCAGGTGCATCATTGAGTATAATGTTGCAGAAGCTATTAAAGTCTTGATTTGCTGGTTTTTGTTCTTGGTGGCACTCTTTCGCATATTAACCATCTTCTTCTTCAGTATTTTTAGCATCTTGTTTTTGTTGTTCTTGTTCTTGTACTTCTTGTTATTCTTCCTCAGCATCTTTTTGTTCTTCATCTTCAGTGTTTTCAGCATCTTCTTTTTCTTCTTCTTTAGTGTCATCAAGTTCTTCATCACTTTCCTCACTGAATTGAGCAGTAGTTACTGTTATTCCAAATAGGCAACCCAAGAGGGGGGTGAATTAGGTTATTAAAAATTTCACAATATTTAGAATTTTAATAAATAAAAAAAACAGAATAATAATTATCAATATAAAAGTAAGAGAGATAGGGAGAGAAAATCAAACACTGCGATTTATAGTGATTCGGCACGCTAGGCCTACGTCCACTCCCCAAGGAACCTCCTTGAGAATTTCTTTACTATCAATTGAATAAATACACCACCAAGCTTGTGGATTTGGCACAGGACTTACTCTTATCTATTGAGCCTCACTCAACAATAAATGCCTTACCCTTACAAAATCTATCACAAAAATAAGGAATAAGAATAAGTGGTACTTAAACCCTCTTTTACAATAATTCTTTCACAAAGAGTAGATATGAAAGTGTAAGAACAAAAGCTAGACTTAGATCTGAAAGTGAAAGAGCAGAATACAATGTACTCAGAATTTTGGAACTTAAGAAAATTTTCTCTTCAAGTTTTTGATTTTTCTCCACACACAACACTTCTATATATACACAAAAATATACCCGTTGGACGCTCCTTGCTGATGTCATGGCTTACATAAGCACGCTCCTGACGTCATGACTTATATAAGCACGCTCCTGATGTCATGGCTTACATAAGCATGCTCTTTGATTTTAAATAGTCAGCAAATGTTAATAATTAAAAAGATAAAAGTAAGACTAATTTTTTCTTTTCCTTTTTTGTTTTTTCAAACATGGAGCCAACGTTTTTATAGATATTTTAATACAAAATTCACAACTTTCAAACAAACAAATGATTTGCTCCATCTTGTTTATAATATATATATATATATATAACTCCATCTTTTTCTTCTTGTTTGATTATAATATGATATAATCAATGTAGTGTAGTGTGATATGATATAATCGATGTAGTGTAAAAAGTTTAATAGCGCATGTGATATATTCTATTTATATTATATGCATTATATACATAATGTTCTAATCAAATATTTGCATACAGAAAAATCTCTTTAATAATATTTATGATGGATCTGAAAATATATGTCCTCTTTAAAATATTGTATATGTTATAGAGATTTTAAATTAAATATATCTTATCACTACATTTGCACATATCACTTTTGTCAAAAGAAGATAACTCATTAATATCACATTTGTCAAGATAATACAACCAATCAATCATTTTTGTCAAAATAATATAATTAATCAATTTTAATTTTATCAAAAAGTGAATAGTGATCAGCCTAAATTTTTAAAAATATTTTTATTTAAATAATATTTAACAAATATATATATTTTAAAAAGATAATATTTTGTGTCAAATAAATATATATATTAAAAAAATCCAAATTGTTACAAATAATATTTCAGATATCATCAAAATTAAATAATATGATTAACAATCTCCCCTTTTTTTATGATGACAATATTTGTATGGATTTGACACAAAATAAAATTGACAAAATATTTGATAACCCTGCAACATATAATTTTCAAAAGCAAAATTATATTTTTTCTCCCCCTTTGACATCATCAAAATAAAGATGAAGAGATGAAACAAACACATTTGATAAAATAATCTGAGCGGCCAAAAATAAAATAATGGGCCTTCTATCTTGTCGGAATCGTTGTGGGGATTTTGGAACATCTCGAGCGCACAAAAATGTTGACAAACAAAATATATGAGTAGATATGCATCGAGGATTGGATCGATGGAGTATATAAAAAGTGACAAGGATGAAAGGAAAAGAGACGAAAATATCAAGTGTTGGAGAGAAAAATTTGTTTTACATTCTTTTGTAATCATGTCATTCCTTATCTTATCTATCAATGAGTCAGACCTACATGAGGTGCCTGTAATGCAGACAAATGAGAGAGTACCAGTGGTGCAGGCACATGCTATGCCTGTAAATGAGGGTTCTAATGTTATTGGTAATCGAAATAATATCGATGCTATTAATAACATTATGACTCTTAGTACACAGGTTATGACTGTAGTTTCCAATATGGCGCAACGATTACAAGCAAGAGTATAAGAAAATCAGCAATGGAGAGATGAGGTGTGCTTGTTAAAACAACAACTGGTTAATATGTGTAAGGAGAAGAAAGAACTAAAAAGGAAAAATGCACAGTTGGAGAATGCGGTGCAATATTATGTAACGGTTATAATGCCAAAACTCACAGAAGTCGAAAATAGAGAAAGGCATGTAAAAGAGGCTCATGAAAAATTGTTGAGAGAAGTGAAACAGAAAAAATCTGTGAAGCCTTCTGAAAATTTACATGTAATCGAGTAATATTTTTTTCTTCTGAAATAAAATTGCAAGCATTTCTTCTTTTATTTATTTATTTATATTTTATTTTATTGTTATTATTATTTTAAAAAAAATTTGTCTTTGCACACAAATTTTTTTTTTTTTTTTTTTGTTGGTGCAGACAAGGAGAAAAAAAAAATGTATATATACTCCCCCTAAAATTATGCACAAAATATACACATGCCCCTTTTTTTTTATATATATTTTTATAATAATTTTGATCTCAAAATATATGAATCTCACTCTAAATTAATGCACTAAAAATTACATAAATTTGAAGAAACAAATCACCAATCTATAATACCAAGGGCCATTAAGATCCGACCATAAACAACTACACTAAGTGCACTAGCATAAAAGAAGAAAATAAAAATAAAAATAATTTCTTCAGACAAGGTAGAAACAACCATTATTAAATCCAAGAGAATTTGGAGCACATATAACAAGTAAAAAACTATAACATGGTGCAACAAGAAATTTAACATGTTGATTGGTTATGACCTTGATGATCGGAAGAAATGGAGAAGATTGGGTAGATCGGTGACGAATTTGTGTAGATCAGCAATGGATCTTGATGGATCGGTGATGGAACTTGATGAATCGGTAAACATGGTGATGCAGATTTCGGGTAGAGAAGTGATGGAGTTCGGAAGATTGGTGAGGGATTTGGGTGGATGGTGATAGTGATGAAAGTGATGGATGATTTTGTGGATGGTGGAGCTGGTTGTAGGCTATGGTAAGGGTGGAGATGGAGTCGGCTGAGGGAATGAGGAAGAAAGGGAGAGCGAGAGAGCGAGAGAGCAAGAGAAAGAGAAAAAGAGAGAGTAAATGAGAGAGCGAGTGAGAGATAGAGACGGAGCGAGTGAGAGAGAGAAAATATATGTATATAATTTTATTATTATTATTATTATTTATTTATAATTATTATTAGAAACATTTTATTTAATTATTTATTATTATTAAATTATTATTATTATTATTTTTTATTTATAATTTTTTTTTTAATATAAACACTATATTAGAGTATTCATCATACCAAGTTCAGTTCTAATATAACAAAATTGTCCTTCATTTAGAGGCTTGGTAAAAATGTTAGCTAATTGACGATTTGTAGGCACAAATTCGAGTTCAATGTCACCTTTGAGTACTTGATCTCTTAGAAAATGATGTCTTATTTCAATGTGTTTAGTGCGTGAGTGCTGAATAGGATTTTTTGAAAGATTAATGGCACTTGTGTTGTCACATTTTAAAAGAATATGATCATAGTGAAGTCCAAAATCTTGAAGTTGTTGTTTCATCCAAAGCAATTGTGCACAACACCCAGCGGCTGCAATGTATTCTGCTTCAGCAGTTGACAGAGCCACTGAGTTTTGTTTTTTGCAAAACCAAGAAGTGAGTGAGTGTCCAAGAAAATGACAAGTGCCACTAGTGCTTTTTCGGTCAAGTCTACATCCTGCAAAGTCGGCATCTGAGTAATCAAAAAGTTCAAAGGTGATTCCCTTAAGATACCATAATCCCAAATTTGGAGTGCCGACAAGATATCTGAAAATGCGTTTAACTGCGGTGATGTGTGACTCTTTCGGTGTGGATTAAAAACGTGCACACATACAAACGCTAAACATTATGTCGGGCCTACTTGCAGTAAGATAAAGTAAAGAACCAATCATACCTCGATATTTCTTTTCATCTACAGGTTTACCTTGCTCATCTTTGTCGACTTTTATCGATGTGCTCATTGGAGTTGCTGCAGGCTTTGATGATTCCATTTCAAACCTTTTGAGTAGATCTTTGATATATTTCGTTTGATTTAAATGGATACCATCATTAGTTTGTTTAATTTGTAGACCAAGGAAGTAATTTAATTCCCCCATCATACTCATTTCAAACTCACCTTGCATGTCTTTAGCAAACTCTTTGCACAAATTTTCATTAGTAGCACCAAAAATGATATCATCAACATAAAATTGAACAATTAGCATATCTTGTTTTTTGATTTTTATAAAAAGTGTTGTATCAAATTTTCCTCTACAAAAACCTTTGTCAAGTAGAAAACTATTCAATCTTTCATACCATGCTCTAGGAGCTTGTTTCAAGCCATATAAAACTTTTGAAAGTTTGAAAACATGATCCGGGTATTTATGATTTTCAAAACCGGGAGGTTATTCAACATAGACTTCCTCCGAAATGTACCCATTTAAAAAAACACTTTTAACATCCATTTGATATAATTTAAAATCTTTAAAACACACAAAAGCAAGTAACATTCTAATAGCTTCAAGTCTAACAACTGGTGCAAAAGTTTCATCAAAATCAATTTCCTCTTCTTGATTATAGCCTTGAGTTACTAATCTAGCTTTATTTCTAGTAACAACTCCAGATTCGTCCATTTTATTTCAAAAAATCCATTTTGTACCAATAACGGGATGATCCTTAGGTCGACGGGTCAAAAATCAAATTTCATTTCTTTCAAATTGATTTAATTCTTCTTCCATTGCTAAAATCCAGTTTTCATCATTTTCAGCTTTTAAAAATGATTTTGGTCCAATTTGTGAAACAAACGCTAAGTTACCACAAATATTTCTAACAGAGGAACGAGTTTTTATACCTTCCGCCGCATCATCTATGATGAGGTCTTTGGGGTGGCCATGAGCATACTTCCATTATTTTGGTAGATTTGAGTCACTTTCTGGAAGAGCATATATTTCTTGAAGTTTCTCCATTGTCATTTCTTCTTCATGTTCGCGTAATGGATTTTCTTCATTTTTCTTTTTGTAAATGCTCTCCATGTTTGGTTGATTTTCTACAATATCATTACTTACAAGATTCTTGGAAATAATATTGTTAGATTCATCAAAAACAACATGCACAGATTCTTCAACAAGTAGAGTTCTTTTTGAATACTCTATAAGCTTTACTGGATACAGAATAACCAAGAAATATAGCTTCATCCGATTTAGTATCAAATTTTTCTAAGTTATCTTTATTGTTATTTAATACAAAGCATTTACAACCAAAAGCACGCAAGTGACTAATATTAGGTTTTCTACCTTTCCAAAGTTCATAAGGGGTTTTCTTCAAAATAGGTCTAATCATGGCACGGTTTATAACATAGCATGCAGTGTTAACAGCTTCCGCCCAAAAATATTTAGGCAAATTATTTTCACAAAGCATAGTACGGGCCATTTCTTCAAAAGTTCTATTTTTTCTTTCAATCACACCGTTTTGTTCAGGAGTCCTAGGGGCTGAGAAATTATGATCTATTCCTAAGTCATCACAAAACATAATAAAATCATCATTTTCAAATTCTCTACCATGGTCACTTCTAATACTACAAATATTAAGATTTTTCTCATTTTGAATTCTTTTACAAAGTTTTGAGAAATTATAAAAAGTTTTATTTTTGTGTGCTAAAAATAATATCCATGTATATCTAGTATAATCATCAACACAAACAAGGGCATAAGATTTTCCTCCTAAACTTAATGTTCTAGATAGTCCGAATAGATCAATATGCAAGAGTTGAAGTGGTTTAGTAGTTGAAACGATATTTTTGGATTTAAAAGAAATTCTAGTTTGTTTTCCAAATTGACATGCATCACAAAGTTTATCTTTTTCAAAAATAATTTTTGGTAAACCTATGACGAACTCATTTTTTGAAAGTTTAGAAATTAAATCAAAATGAGCATGTCCTAATCTTCTATGCCAAAGCCAACCATTATCATTTATAGCAGATAAACATTTAATGTTAAAATGAGAAGATAAATCATGTAAATCAAACACATATACATTCTCATGTCTATAACCGACAAATAAAGTTTTGTTTTCTAGGGTGTTTTCAATAGTGCAATGCGTTTTCTAAAAAATAACTCTATAACATTTATCACATAATTGACTAATGCTAAGCAAGTTATGTTTTAAACCTTCAACAAATAAAACATTTTCAATAATAGGAGAGTGATTTTTACCAATACTTCCTACACCAATGATTTTACCCTTGCTATTGTCGCCAAAAGTCACATATCTGCCATCCTTTGGTTGAAGTGTGGCGAACATAGCTTTATTTCCAGTCATGTGCCTCGAACATGCACTGTCGAGATACCATCTATCGTTACTGGATTTTGTCTTGAAACATACCTACAAAAATTTGATTTTTCTATTGGTACCTATTTTTTCTTCGGTCCATAAAAATTAGAATTTGATACTCTTGAACTGTCCTTAGGGACCCACATCTTTTTTATTTTAGTAAAATGATTTCTTTTAACAGGACATGAAGGTGAAATATGACCTTTTGTACCACAAAAATGACATGTGAGATGAGAGTGATTAGAAGATGCATACATAAAGCCATTTTTGACAGTTTTTACTTTTGAAAAAGGTTTATATCTAATTCCGGCTCTACCAAAAGTACGATTTTGATTTTTAAGAATTTTATCTAAAGTTTCTCTGCCTTGAGTGAATTTTGAGAGAGTATTTTTCAAGTCTTCAATATTTTCTTTCAAAATAATTTGCTCCTTTTTTAAAGACTCATTTTCTTTTTGCAATACAACTAAATGTTTTTCAGAAATTGAAGACTCTTTTTGAGTTAAAATCTCATTTTCCTTTTTCATTTTCATGGCTTCATTTTCTAAAACATTTATCTTGGAAGTCAATGATTCATTTTCTTTTGATAAACTTGAAATTACTTTCTTTTGACAATTACTTTTCAAACTAAGTTTCTAAAATTCAGTATGTAATTCATCAAAAACTAATTGTAATTCATCAAATGTAAAGGATTCGTCATTTACCTCATTTTTGTTTCCAAGTGCCATTAAGCATAGGTTAGCAACCTCATTTTTGTAAACTTCGATTTCTGTGTTGCTTTCATCACTATCTTCTCCCATGCTGCAATCATAACTTTCTTCTTGTCCTTCTTGAATTTTTTCTTAAGTTCTGGACATTCTGATTTGTAATGTCCAGGTTTGTTGCATTCGTAGCAGGTTATTTCAGATTTTTTGTGATTTTCTCCTCTTTGAAAATCCCTGTTGTTGAAGTCTTTTCTGAAAAAATTTCGTATGCCTAGTTTCTTTCTCACAAACCTTTAGAACTTTCTAGTGATGAATGTCATTTCCTCATCCTCATCTGAATCATCTTCCTTATCCTCTTGATATTTCAAGGTGGATTTGAAGGCTATTCCTTTCTTCTTATTGTTGTCCTCCTCTTCCTTTCTTTCTTGCATTATGAGCTCATGAGTTAAGAGAGATCCCATTAACTCATCTAGACTTAGCTTTGATAAATCCTTGGCTTCGATAATGGCAATGACTTTTGTCTCCCAACTTTTTGGCAATGACCTAAGCACTTTTCTTACAATTTCAGCATTAGTATATATTTTTTCAAGAGAAGTTAAACCATTAATAATATCAGTAAAGCAAGTAAACATTTGAGGAATAGTTTCATCAGGTTTCATTTTAAAGAGTTCATAATTATGAACTAGCAAACTGACTCTAGATTCTTTAACTTGTTCGGTTCCCTCATGAGTCACTATAAGCTTGTCCCAAATTTCTTTTGCGGTTTTACATGTGAAAATTCTGTTGAACTCGTTGGCATCTAAGGCGTAGTACAACATGCTTGTAGCTTTGACATTAATTTGGGTCATTCTAGTATCTGATTCATCCCACTTATCTTCAGGTTTTGGTACCCTAAGTCCATCTACGGTTTTGGTAGGAATTTTTGGACCATTGCAAATAATTTTCTGGCATTCATAATCATTAGATTGAACATGTATGGTCATCCTAGTTTTCCAATAGCTAAAATTTGTGCCGCTAAATAGTGGTGGCCTATTGGATGCTTGTCCCTCAGGTAAAGAAAAACTAGGGGGGTTGCCATGATCTACTCTAAGACGGTTAAGTCACACAAACTAGAGTTTAGGTTCTGATACCAATTGTTATTCTAGATAGGCAACCCAAGAGGGGGGTGAATTGGGTTATTAAAAATTTCACAATGTTAAAATTAACATAATATTTAGAATTTTAATAAATAAAAAAATAGAATAATAATTATCAATATAAAAGTAAGAGAGATAGGGAGAGAAAATCAAACACTGCGATTTATAGTGGTTCGGCACGCCAGGCCTACGTCCACTCCCCAAGGAATCTCCTTGAGAATTTCTTTACTATCAATTGAATAAATACACCACCAAGTTTGTGGATTTGGCACAGGACTTACTCTTATCTATTAAGCCTCACTCAACAATGAATGCCTTACCCTTACAAAATCTATCACAAAAATAAGGAATAAGAATAAGTGGTACTTAAACCCTCTTTTACAATAATTCTCTCACAAATAGTAGATATGAAAGTATAAGAACAAAGGTTAGACTTAGATCTGAAAGTAAAAGAGCAGAATACAATGTACTCAGAATTTTGGAACTTAAGAAAATTTTCTCTTTAAGTTCTTGATTTTTCTCCACACACAACACTTCTATTTATACACAAAAATATACCTGTTGGATGTTCCTTGCTGACGTCATGGCTTACATAAGCACGCTCCTGATGTCATGGCTTACATAAGCACGCTCATTGATTTTAAATAGTCAGCAAATGTTAATAATTAAAAAGATAAAAGTAAGACTAATTTTTTCTTTTCCTTTTTTGTTTTTTCAAACATGGAGCCACCGTTTTTGTAGACATTTTAATACAAAGTTCACAACTTTCAAACAAACAAATGATTTGCTCCATCTTGTTTATAATATATATATATATATAACTCCATCTTCTTCTTCTTGTTTGATTATAATATGATATAATCAATGTAGTGTAGTGTGATATGATATAATCAATGTAGTGTAAAAAGTTTAATAGCGCATGTGATATATTCTATTTATATTATATGCATTATATATATAATGTTCTAATCAAATATTTGCATACAGAAAAATCTCTTTAATAATATTTATGATGGATCTGAAAATATATGCCCTCTTTAAAATATTGTATATGTTGTAGAGATTTTAAAATAAAATATATCCTACCACTGCATTTGGATATATCACTTTTGTCAAAAAAAGACAACTCATTAATATCACATTTGTCAAGATAATACAACAAATCAATTATTTTTGTCAAAATAATATAATTAATCAATTTTAATTTTGTCAAAAAGTGAATAGTGGTCAGCCTAAATTTTCAAAAAGTGAATAGTAAAGTTTTCAAAAATATTTTTATTTAAATAATATTTAACAAATATATATATTTTAAAAAGATAATATTTTGTGTCAAATAAATATGTATATTAAAAAAATTCAAATTCTTACAAATAATATTTTAGACATTATCAAAATTAAATAATATGATTAACAGTTACCTGTAGGTCAACATACAATAGATATTAGTTTTTGAAATAATTGAAGTTTAGGAAACTAAAAAGTTTCTCAGTAATAATTCAGTGTATAAAAATAGGGATTTTTCCCAACTTGAATTGAAATTCAAATGAGATAAGGATGTGACCTGTCTTGTTGTCAGCTGATGTAGTGATATGACTTTCATACGTTTATGTAATTTGATAAGATTCCACTTGATCACCTTTGGGCATGCTTCGCTAACTTCAGGGTGGATGATCAGTGTGTGCTCACACAACCAATACTACAAAGCAAATGTAAAGAATTTTTGTCATTTGAATAAGAACTAATACTATTTGTTATTAACAACAAACTAATAGAATAGAGTAAAGATGTATTTACTAAGAGAGCCATAACACATCCTGTGACTTTTGCTGGATTTTTGTGGTATTTTTCAATTGAAGACATCAGTGTGTTCCTTATTGCTTCTGCCCAATTGTATTTTCTCATTGAGTTTATGTCTTCCATGTAATTAAGAAATACCCATCCAATTGTTGTTCCTAATGTAGAGAAAAAAAGCTTCAAACAAGTATACATACACAACATCCTTATCACATCTTCAGTGTCTTCTTTCTTCTTGCCTTTTAATGCTTTTTGCAACAAGTCTATGATGGTTGTGCTCGATAGCCTTTCAGTTTGTATGGATCTTCTTGTCAGAAATGATGATCTACTTTTATTTCCATAACCAAGATGTATCGGCTCATCTCCACAAGATATACCGAAGATGGACTTGATGACTTATGTTGTTAGCTTTACAGTTTCTGGTCCTAACTGGAAAGAACCACTGCTGTCTGGCTGGTATGTTTGAATTATTTTCAATGCAATGTCATCATATTTTCTGCATTGTTTATAATTTAGCTTGTTTTGCAATATTGCATCAAACAATAACCAAAATGGGGTTTTCTCCAAGCCATTAATATGCTCATTCCTGAGTTTGATGTGTTGCAATAGCTTCACTATTGTCCCCCTGTTTGATTTGAAAGTTAATCTTCATTCTCTAGGCTTTCTCTTTTGCTTTTTATCCGTTGAAGTTGATTTTTTATGCTTTCTTATCGTTTTCTTTGCATTACGTTTTAGTCTTGGGGTTTTCATGAGTTGCTTTCCTGTACGAAAAATCAACATAGACAGGATATAAACATTAAGAATGTGCCCTAAAAGAATCAATCCAATGTCATTCTCATGAAGTCTAAATTTGATGACATTCATGGTTATAAAAACAAAATCAACATTGAAAGTTAAATTGAAAGCAAGAGAAGATTATTAACTAGGGTTTTTCACTCAAATTGATTCAGAATATGAGAACATTCATAGCAATCGCAAAAAAAATCAACATTGAAACTTAAATTGGAAGCAAGAGAACATGATTAACTAGGGTTTTCAGTCAAATTGATTGAAAACTTGAGAAAATTCACAACAATCATGTCAAACTCAATATTGAAACCTAAATTGAAATCAAAAGAATATGAGTAGGTTCGGGTTTTCACTCAAATTGACTAAGAATCTGAGAACATTAACAACAATCGTACGAAAATCAACATTGAAACCCAAATTGAAACCAAGAGGATATGATTCACTAAGATTTTTTACTCAAATTGTCTAAGAATCTGAGAACATTCACAGGAATCGTACGAAAATCAACACTGAAAGCTAAATTGAAACTAGAGAATATGATTCACTAAGGTTTTTTACTCAAATTGTCTAAGAATTTGAGAACATTCACAGGAATCGTGCCAAAATCAACAATGAAAGCTAAATTGAAACCAAAAGAATATGATTAACTAAGGTTTTTCACTCAAATTGATTGAAAATATGAGAATATTGACAGCAATGGTACCACACTGAACATTGAAACCTAAATTGAAAGCAATAGGATATGATTAACTAGGGTTTTTTATTCAAATTGATTCAGATTGAAACCCAAATTGAAACCAAGAGAATATGATTCACTAAGGTTTTTATACTCAATTTGTCTAAGAATCTGAGAACATTCACAGCAATCGCACCAAAATCAACAATGAAAGCTAAATTGAAACCAATAGAATATGATTAACTAAGGTTTTTCATTGAAATTGATTGAAAATATGAGAACATTGACAGCAATGGTACCACACTCAACATTCAAACTTAAATTTAAAGGAATAGGATATGATTAAGTAGGGTTTTTCACTCAAATTGATTCAGAATATGAGAACATTCATAGCAATCGCAGCAAAATCAACATTGAAACTTAGATTGGAAGCAAGATGTAATGACCCTCACCATTGATTACTGATAACCCTACTGATTACTGCTAAACTGAGACTGATCATAAATAGTCATTGAATTGATTGAAATACTGAACTGATTGATTAAGTGTATCTGTTTAAGTGCATGCATATCTGTTGACTGTTAAAATTATTAGTTCGTATTTTATGCTTTAAACTGCAAATTGGAGGCCTTATCGGCGGCCGAATCTGAAATTGATTGATGTTTTGTGCTAATGAGAATTAATGTAATTTTATGGTGTATTTGTCTGAAATGCGATTTGGTGTGATTAAATTAGATTTAAATAAGTTAAATTACACAAGTTGCCTTATTTACCATATTGCCATGTTAGTGGGCCATTTAGGCAATACATGTTGAAGCCTTATTACACTTGGTTTCACAACTTTCTTCAGCCATTTTGGGACCAAAACCAACAAGAGTGAGAGAGTGAGAGGAATTGGTTTCAACTTAGAACTCTTGCTTGAATTTGGAAGTTTTGAAGAGTAGATTGCATAATTGAGCTCCCCTCTTGAACTTGGAGACTTAAAGTAGAGCTTTTACCTTCTTGTTTATGAATTGAGTTGGTTCTTGCATGGTTTAGAAGTATGTTGAAGTCTAGAGCCAAGTTATGGCTTAATATGTTGAATTGAGTTGTATTCCATGCATGCATGTGCATATCTTGAAGTTTAAATTTGTTTTCATGGAAATTCTTGCATGCATGTCCATATTATTGTTATAGTCCATGAATTCATCATGTTTTTGTAAGAATTGGCTCTTTGGAGCAAGTATTTAAAACCTTAAAGTTGTTTAAATTTATGCATGTTACAAGTTCATTATGTTCTTGAATTTTGAGTTGAAATTGTGTTCAATTGAACTTCCCTTGGGCTTTAATTTTACAAATTGGTTTTCCAAACATGTTATACTATAAGTCTACATGAGTTTTCCAGAAAATTAGCCCAAGAGGTTCGGTTTTGGTACATTGAAACTTGTTGTTGAGCTTGAGGTTCAAATCTAGAAATTCCAGATTTTGGACTCACGCTCGAGCGGGGGATTCCATGCTCGAGCATACATACTGAATTCATGCAGTCCGCTCGAGCGGGGAAAGTGACGCTCGAGCGTGAAATGCGTGTATCCAGTACTTTGCATTGTTTTACAGTCCGCTCGAGCAGAAGAATGGACGCTCGAGCGGGAACCTGAGTCACATGCTCGAGCGGGGGTCGAGCGCCCGTCGAGCGTGTTTTTCACCCATCCAGTACTTTTGCCATGTTTTGCAGTCCGCTCGAGCGGAGTTCTTTTGTTAGCATGTCCGCTCGAGCGGCGAAAACCACGCTCGAGCGGGACCTCTGTTTTCTGGAAATGTTTTTAAAGTACATCCTTGCATCCTCATTCCATTCTAGGCATACTTAGGCCTAGTTTAAAGCATTTTAATGAGGATATTGATGTAGAATCACACCGAGTCAAATTAGGGATTGAGCTATTATCTTTCCCAACTGTATAGCTTAGTGTGTGTTCACTCTGTAACTGTGTAGGGTTGACATCCGGAGACGCTCTAGCTTATCTGTAGCTCAGAACTCTGTGAGTAACAATTGTGTAAAGATATGTTCAAATATGAATATTTCCTGACTGAATAACTGTACTGTCTTTTGAATTGATACTGTTAACTGAATGAATGTATGTCCTCTATTCTGCACTGTCTTGTGGCATCCATGGCAACTACTATTACTGTTACTGCTACTGTTACAGAGATCTCTGTCAGTTCCTATCTTGGAACTTCTGTTTACTGTTATGATGGCCATCATTGACTGTTTGGTCTTTTAATACCTACTGTTTACTGTACTGCTATGCTAATGGATGTACCACATATGACTGTTATGACTGAATGACTGATATACCGATTTAATGAATTGTTTTCAATACTGAAAGGACATTCATTCTTAACCTCTTTACGCATTATGTTATTCACTGGGCTTTAGCTCACTGCTCATATATATATGTAGGTGTACAGGCACCGGACCGTTGCTAGGAGCATCGGGTTAACTCCAGTTTTGTCGAGCCAACCAATGTGCCTCATTGTGAGGTTCCAAGTCCTTCAAGCCAAGGCTGTTTAGGGGTGTTTTAGTTCCCCTTTTTTTTTTGTATCTGTTTTTGTAATACTGTATAGACTGACTGTATTTGTACTGTACTGTTGTGTCAGGGATTTAGTTCCCGACCTGGTTATCTGTATATGACTGTTTATATGTACATACTGTATGGGTACTGAATGTGAATGTATTATGAAAAGTCTTTTGCATACAGACCGTCACAGCTTATCGGACATTATCTATTTACTGTTTTGGCTTCCGCCGTGCCCCTGTACTCTATATTACTGTTTCACTGTTAAGCAGGCCTTTGGTAATCACGGATTACTGGCCGGTTACGGTCCTAAACCCATAGGGGTGGGTTTGGGTCGTGACAGAGTGGTTTCAGAGCGATACATAACCACGAGTTATACCGCACACACGTGTCCAAATAAACTATAGGATGTCCTAGAAAAGAAATTAGGGCATTGCATGAGCATGAAAATGTGTGTGTCTAAGGCATGAATATAACTGCTAATGTGTTAATCTGTTTAAGTATACAACTACCTATGTTTATACTTGTCATAACTGCTTATAGTGAAATGGACAACGCAAGAACTACTGATGAAACTGAATCATCCGAAGCCAGAATGACAAGACTTGAAAGAACTGTAGAACTGCTAACTGAGGCCTTAAGGCAACAGCAACAACAGAACTAACTGCCCCCACCTCCTCCGGTACAGCCGGAACAGAATGTTAATGATGGGGATATAATTGCTCTCACCCAGAAGTTCAGCAAAATGAAACCGCCATCTTTTCAGGGAGGCCTTGAACCACTAAAAGTTGAAGCCTGGGTTCTTGAAACAAAAAAGTTATTTGAAGTGTTTCCGTGCTCTGAGGCACATAAAGTATTGTTGGCCACCTTTACCTTGCAAGAAGAGGCGAGAAGGTGGTGGATGCTGGTCCGTGACACCAACACCGTAATAACTTGGGCACAATTCAAGGAAGCTTTCTTCGAAAAGTACTTTCCACAGTGTGTCAAGGACAGAAAAGTAACTGAATTTGAATAGTTGAGACAAAGCACCATGTCTGTCGCTGAATATGAGTCTAAGTTCACCGAGCTTGCTAGATATGCACCACACATGGTGGACACCGACTACAAGAAAACCAGAAAGTTTGAAGGCGGCCTTAATGTCGAAGTACTCGATAGAATTGATGTGCTGAAATTGCACAAGTATGTGGATGTTCTCGACCGGGCCATTATAGCTGAATCAAATATTGAAGCACTGAAACAAACTGAAACACCAACGTCGGAATGGCGTGGTAAGAGACGAGGCCTTAAATTCAAGAAAGGTAGGAACAATCCGTTGAACAAGAAGCAGAATACAGGGTCGACGACTAATTCCAGTCAAGGAAACAGTTCCATACCGCCTTGTTCCGAGTGTGGCAAGAAACATAAAGGGGTTTGTTATAAAGTCTTTGGTGCTTGTTTCAGGTGTGGCAAGGTGGGCCACATGGTTAAAGATTGCCCTTCCACTTCCCAGGGCAATAGCAAAGCTGCACCTAGCACAACAGCATCAACTGTTGCACCAAAACCTAACCCCAAAGCTACCGAGAAAGAGCCTATGAGGCAAGGCCGAGTGTTCGCACTCGTACCAGGAGACGTACAAAATACCGAGACCGTTGTGTCAGGTATACTCTCAATTCGTGCTCAAAATGCGTATGTTTTGATTGATTCGGGGTCTACACATTCATATGTATCGCATGCTTTCTCGCGAAAATTGAATAGACCACTAGAACCTATGAACTATCTGTTAGCTGTATCTTCACCTGTTGAAGGATCTATGACTTGTGCTTATATGTACCCTGCATGTGAAATTATTGTTGAGGATGTTCATTGATTTACTGCCATTGAATATTGATCATTTTGATGCAATATTGGGGATGGACTGGTTAACAAAATACCATGCTACTATTGATTGTGTAACAAAAAAAGTTATTTTCCGTCCACCCGGACTGCCTGAATTTGTATTTAATGGAGTTGGTGTAGTACCTCCCCCATACCTGATTTCATCTATGAAAGCCTTTAAATTGATTAAGAAGGGGTGTAAGGGATATCTGTGTTCTGTATTGACTGTACCTACTGATGTTAAAACTGATGTGGACGGTATTCCAATAGTCAGAGAATTCCCAGATGTTTTCCCAGATGATCTGCCAGGGGATTTGATTGACAGGGAGATTGAGTTCACCATTGATGTGATTCCGGGTACACACCCAATATCTAAAGCTCCATATAGAATGACACCTACCAAATTGAAAGAACTGAAAGTGCAGTTGCAAGAACTGTTAGATAAGAAGTTCATCAGGCCCAATACTTCACCGTGGGGCGCACCTGTCTTATTTGTGAAAAAGAAAGACGGCTCACTGAGACTTTGTATTGACTACCGTGAACTGAACAAGGTAACTGTGAAAAATAAATATCCATTGCCGCGTATTGATGACCTATTTGATCAGTTACAGGGTGCCCAAGTTTTCTTTAAGATTGATCTCAGATCCGGATACCATCAGCTGAAAGTCAAACCAGAGGACATTGACAAAACTGTTTTTCGAACGAGGTATGGACATTACGAATTTTTAGTTATGCCTTTTGGAGTCACTAATGCACCTACTGCATTCATGGACCTTATGAACAGAGTTTTTAAACCATTCCTCGATGACTTTATTGTTGTATTCATTGATGACATTCTGATTTATTCCAAGAGTAGAGAAGAGCATGAACATCATCTGAGACTTGCCCTACAGACCCTAAGAGAACAGAAACTTTATGCTAAACTGACTAAATGTGAATTTTGGCTTGATCATGTTATGTTTTTGGGACTTGTCATTAGCAAGGATGGAATTTCAGTTGATCCACAGAAAATTGAAGCAGTAGTAAACTGGCCTAGACCGACAAATGTTACAGAAGTCCGAAACTTTTTGGGATTAGCTGGGTATTACAGAAGGTTTGTCAAAGATTTCTCCAAAATTGCCTTACCACTGACACAATTGACTCAGAAGGGGATATCATTTGACTGGACCGATTAGAGGGAATCAGCCTTCCAAGAATTGAAAACTCGACTAGTGACTGCACCGGTTCTTACCCTACCTTCAGGTACGGATGGTTTTACCATTTTTAGTGATGCTTCTTATAAGGGTTTGGGATGTGTGTTAATGCAGAATGGAGGAGTTATTGCCTATGCTTCCCGACAACTGAGACCGCATGAAAAGAACTACCCGACCTATGACTTGGAACTTGCTGCAGTGGTATTTGCCTTAAAAATCTGGCGTCACTACCTTTATGGGGCAACGTGTGAGGTGTATACAGACCACAAGAGTTTAAAGTACTTCTTCACACAGAAAGAACTGAATATGAGGCAGCGGAGATGGCTAGAATTGATAAAAGATTATGATCTACAGATTTTGTACCATCCGGGGAAAGCCAACACCATTGCCGATGCACTGAGTCGGAAATCGATTAGGAATTTGGCATGTTTGCTCACCGGGCAAAAAGAGTTACTTCGTGACCTTGAAAAATCTGAAATCGAAATTGTGTTACGAGAACAAGGTGGAACATTGGCTACTATATCTGCCCAACCGGCACTGATTGAAGAGATTAAAGAGAAACAGCAACAGGATGACTTCTTGAAGAAGATCATCGAAGAACGGGAATCTAAACTGAGGCCAGAATTCAAATTTGAAAATAATGTACTGAAATTTCAAGGAAGATTGTGTGTACCAAGTGATACTGAACTGAAAAGAAGAATACTACAAGAGGGCCACAATTCGAAGTTGTCTATCCATCTAGGAAATACAAAAATGTATCAAGATTTGAAACTGAATTTCTGGTGGCCAGGAATGAAAAAAGAAATTGCTGACTTTGTATCGAAATGTCTTTTTTGCCAACAAGTCAAAGCCGAACATCAACGACCCGCAAGTTTACTGCAACCCTTACCGATACCGGAGTGGAAATGGGAACATATCACCATGGATTTCATTGTTGGTTTACCTCACTCCAGTAAAGGTATGGACTCAATTTGGGTTATTGTTGATAAACTGACTAAATCTGCCCACTTCTTACCTGTCAAAACAATTTATAATGCGGACAAATTGGCTATGATATATATTGATGAAATTGTTAGATTGAATGGAGTGCATGTGTCTATTGTTTCTGACAGAGATTCGAAGTTTACATCGAGATTCTGGCAAAGCTTACAGACAGCATTGGGTACTGAACTGAGACTGAGTAGTGCCTACCATCCTCAGACAGATGGTCAGTCAGAAAGGACCATCCAAACTCTGGAGGATTTACTGAGAATGTGCGTCCTTGATTTCCAGGGAAATTGGGAAAGCCATTTGCCTTTAGCCGAATTTGCTTACAACAACAGCTTTCATTCAAGCATTGGTATGGCGCCTTTCGAGGCTTTGTATGGCAGAAAATGTAGATCTCCGATTTGCTGGGCAGAAGTTGAAGATGGGCCTTTACTTGGGCCCGAGATTGTGTATGAAACGACTGAGAAAGTAAAACTGATACAACAGAGACTGAAAACTGCACAGAGCCGACATAAAAGTTATGCGGATGTCAGAAGGCGGAACAGAGAGTATGAAGTAGGTGATCACGTTTTTGTGAAAGTGACACCGATGAAAGGCCAGACTCGTTTCAGAGTCAAGGGTAAGTCAGCACCGAGATATGTCAGACCGTATGAGATTATTGAGAAGATCAATTCGGTGGCGTATCAAGTAGCGTTTCCTCTTGAAATGGAGCATATGCATAACGTCTTCCACATTTCTATGTTGAGGGATTACCTCCGGGATCCCTTCCATGTGATTGAGCCGACCCGTGTAGTGCTAAGTGATGATTACACTTATGAAGAACGGCCTATTCAGATTGTGAACAGACGGATCAAGAAGTCGAGAAACAAAGAGATTCCATTAGTGAAAGTTGACTGGCAAAACCATGGTGGCGTGTATGCCACCTGGGAAAGGGAAGATGACATGGCCAAGAGATATCCTGAATTATTCCCACTAAATCCTGTTTTCTTCCAGAATGAAGGTAATTCGAGTTTGGAGGACCAAACTCTTTTTAAGGAGGGGAGACTGTAATGACCCTCACCATTGATTACTGATAGCCCTACTGATTACTGCTAAACTGAGACTGATCATAAATAGTCATTGAATTGATTGAAATACTGAACTGATTGATTAAGTGTAGCTGTTTAAATGTATACCTATCTGTTGACTGTTAAAATTATCTGTTCGTATTTTATGTTTTAAACTGCAAATTAGAGGCCTTATCGGCGGCCGAATCTGAAATTGATTGATGTTTTGTGCTAATGAGAATTAATGTGATTTTATGGTGTATTTGTCTGAAATGCGATTTGGTGTGATTAAATTAGATTTAAATAAGTTAAATTACACAAGTTGCCTTATTTACCATATTGCCATGTTAGTGGGCCATTTAGGCAATACATGTTGAAGCCTTATTACACTTGGTTTCACAACTTTCTTCAGCCATTTTGGGACCAAAACCGACTAGAGTGAGAGAGTGAGAGGAATTGGTTTCAACTTAGAACTCTTGCTTGAATTTGGAAGTTTTGAAGAGTAGATTGCATAATTGAGCTCCCCTCTTGAACTTGGAGACTTAAGGTAGAGCTTTTACCTTCTTGTTTATGAATTGAGTTGGTTCTTGCATGGTTTAGAAGTATGTTGAAGTCTAGAGCCAAGTTATGGCTTAATATGTTGAATTGAGTTGTAGTCCATGCATGCATGTGCATATCTTGAAGTTTAAAGTTGTTTTCATGGAAATTCTTGCATGCATGTCCATATTATTGTTATAGTCCACAAATTCATCATGTTTTTGTAAGAATTGGCTCTTTGGAGCAAGTATTTGAAACCTTAAAGTTGTTTAAATTCATACATGTTACAAGTTCATCATGTTCTTGAATTTTGAGTTGAAATTGTGTTCAATTGAACTTCCCTTGGGCTTTGATTTTACAAATTGGTTTTCCAAACATGTTATACTATGAGTCTACATGAGTTTTCCAGAAAATTAGCCCAAGAGGTTCGGTTTTGGTACATTGAAACTTGTTGTTGAGCTTGAGGTTCAAATATGGAAATTCCAGATTTTGGACTCACGCTCGAGCGGGGGATTCCACGCTCGAGCGTACATACTGAATTCATGCAGTCCGCTCGAGCGGGGAAAGTGATGCTCAAGCGTGAAATGCGTGTATCCAGTACTTTGCATTGTTTTACAGTCCGCTCGAGCGGAAGAATAGACGCTCGAGCGGGAACTTGAGTCACACGCTCGAGCGGGGGTCGAGCGCCCGTTGAGCATGATTTTCACCCATCCACTACTTTTGCCATGTTTTGCAGTCCGCTCGAGCGGGGAAAGTCACGCTCGAGCCGAGCTCTTTTGTCAGCATGTCCGCTCGAGCGGCGAAAGCCACGCTCGAGCGGGACCTCTGTTTTCTGGAAATGTTTTTAAAGTGCATCCTTGCATCCTCATTCCATTCTAGGCATACTTAGGCCTAGTTTAAAGCATTTTAATGAGGATATTGATGTAGAATCACACCGAGTCAAATTAGGGATTGAGCTATTATCTTTCCCAACTGTGTAGCTTAGTGTGTGTTTATTCCGTAACTGTGTAGGGCTGCATCCGGAGACGCTCTAGCTTATCTGTAGCCCAGAACTCTGTGAGTAACAATTGTGTAAAGATATGTTCAAATATGAATATTTCCTGACTGAATAACTGTACTGTCTTCTGAATTGATACTGTTAACTGAATGAATGTATGTCCTCTATTCTGCACTGTATTGTGGTATCCATGGCAACTACTGTTACTGTTATTGCTACTGTTACAGAGATCTCTGTCAGTTCCTATCTTGGAACTTCTGTTTACTGTTATGATGGCCATTATTGACTGTTCGATCTTTTAAGACCTACTGTTTACTGTACTGCTATGCTAATGGATGTACCACATATGACTGTTATGACTGAATGACTGATATACCGATTTAATGAACTGTTTTCAATACTGAAAGGACATTCATTCTTAACCTCTTTACGCATTATGTTATTCACTGGGCTTTAGCTCACTGCTCATATATATATGTAGGTGTACAGGCATCGGACCGTTGCTAGGAGCGTCGGGTTAACTCCAGTTTTGTCGAGCCAACCAATGTGCCTCATTGTGAGGTTCCAAGTCCTTCAAGCCAAGGCTGTTTAGGGGTGTTTTAGTTCCCCTTTTTTTTTTTGTATCTGTTTTTGTAATACTGTATAGACTGACTGTATCTGTACTGTACTGTTGTGTCAGGGATTTAGTTCCCGACCTGGTTATCTGTATATGACTGTTTATATGTACATGCTGTATGGGTACTGAATGTGAATGTATTATGGAAAGTCTTTTGCATACAGACCGTCACAGCTCATCGGACATTTTCTATTTACTGTTTTGGCTTCCATCATGTCCCTGCACTCTATATTACTGTTTCACTGTTAAGCAAGCCTTTGGTAATCACAGATTACTGGCCGGTTACGGTCCTAAACCCATAGGGCCGGATTTGGGTCGTGACACAAGAGAACATGATTAACTAGGGTTTTCAGTCAAATTGATTGAAAACTTGAGAAAATTCACAACAATCATGTCAAACTCAATATTGAAACCTAAATTGAAATCAAGAGAATATGGATTAAGTCCGGGTTTTCACTCAAATTGACTAAGAATCTGATAACATTAACAACAATCGTACGAAAATCAACATTGAAACCCAAATTCAAACCAAGATAATATGATTCACTAAGGTTTTTTACTCAAAATGTCTAAGAATCTGAGAACATTCACAAGAATCATACCAAAATCAACTTTGAAAGCTAAATTGAAACCAGAGAATAAGATTCACTAAGGTTTTTTACTCAAATTGTCTAAGAATTTGAGAACATTCACAGGAATCATGCCAAAATCAACAATGAAAGCTAAATTGAAACTAATAGAATATGATTAACTAAGGTTTTTGACTGAAATGGATTGAAAATATGAGAACATTGACAGCAATGGTACCACACTCAACATTGAAACCTAAATTGAAAGGAATAGGATATGATTAAGTAGGGTTTTTCACGTAATTTCACTAAGAATCTGAGAACATTAACAGCAATGGTAGCCAAATCAACATTGAATCCTAAATTGGAAGTAACAAAAGATGATTAATTAGGGTTTTTCACTCAAATTCAATATGAATCTGAAAACATTAACAGCAATGGTACTAAAATCAACATTGAAAACTAAATTGAAAGTAAGAGAACATGATTGACTAGGGTTTTTCACTCAAATTCACTAAGAATCTGAGAATATTAACAGTAATCGCACCAAAATCAACATTGACACTTAAATAGAAAGCAAGAGAACATGATTAACTAGGGTTTTTCACTCAAATTCACTAAGAATTAGAGAATATTCACAGCAATCGCACCAAAATCAACAATAAAACCTAAACAGAAAGCAAGGGAACATGATTAACTAGGGTTTTTCACTCAAATTCACTAAGAATCTGAGAATATTCACAGCAATCGCACCAAAATCAACATTGAAACCTAAATAGAAAGCAAGCGAACATGATTAACTAGGGTTTTTCACTCAAATTCACTAAGAATCTGAGAATATTCACAACAATCGCACCAAAATCAACATTGAAACCTAAATAGAAAGCAAGAGAACATGATTAACTAGGTTTTTCACTCAAATTCACTAAGAATCTAAGAATATTCACAACAATTGCACCGAAATCAACAATGAAACCTAAATAGAAAGCAAGGGAACATGATTAACTAGGGTTTTTCACTCAAATTCACTAAGAATCTGAGAATATTCACAGCAATCGCACCAAAATTAACATTGAAACCTAAATAGAAAGTAAGAGAACATGATTAACTAGGGTTTTTCACTCAAATTCACTAAGAATCTGAGAATATTCACAGCAATCGCACCAAAATCAACATTGAAACCTAAACTGAAAGAATGAGAACATGATTTTGTTTAATTTTGTTTGAATTGAATTTTGTTTAATTATGTTTAAAAATAGGGAGATTTATTAGAAAATCATTTTGTAAGTGTTTATATCTCATTTAGTCCATAAGATATTCTTATATTCAAATAAGTCCTGTTATTTGGACACTTGATTTACCAAATCCTAATTCTCATATTTAAGGTATTTTATGAAGATTTCTATCCTTACAAATATTTTTTGAACGGTTAGCAATTTGATGATGTGAATATTTATATTTTATAATGTAAATATTCACATTGATGTGTGAATGTTCACACTGTCAGTGTGAACATTCACATCGACATGTTAACATTTATATTGATGGTATGAACATTCACACTATAAATGTGAATATTATTAAGGGTATTTTGGTAACTATGGGGGTGTTTGGGAAGAGTTTTTTTTGGGCTTTTTGGGCTAAAATCCACAAAAAGACAAAATATGTTAAAATAGCCAATAAGATAAAATGTCACATCAAACCCATAATCATTTCACTTTTTCTCTCACAAACATCACATCTAACTACAAAAAAATCCAATCATTTTTCCAAACACAAAAATTTTAACCTACTAAAATAGCTTACTAAAATAGCAACTTCTCAAACACCCACTATGTCAGTCATAGGACTTATTGAAACATAAAAAAATAATGTGATGCCTCGTTTGGGGAGTAACTATTTTATTCAAAAAGTCAAAAAGTTATTATAAGTTGTCACATCACTCTCTCTGTTTTTCTGTAGATCTTTTCGTAAAAAGTCAAAAAGTTACTAAAATAATTTGTTCCCAAACGAGACCTAAATGGAGCATATGTAGGTGAAAAGGGATTTATGAAAAAGTGTCCCTTAAAAATATTATAAAAATATCTACAATTATCTAGATTAAAGTGAAATTACAACCATAATTACAACACTATAAAAAAAAAAATTACAACTAACCTATTTTTTCAAATCTATTAAATATGCATAAATATGTACATTTTATTATGAAAAAAAATACTAATAATGTATGTTTACCAATTAAAAAAATATTTACATAAACAAATTGATTAAGTAACTCTTCAATTTGTGTTGATCGACATAAATCTAACATGGCTTACAAATAAAGTTAAATTTTAAAAAAAAATTAAAATACCCTTATATTTTACAATCAATTTAAATTTATCATACTGTCACGACCCAAACCCGGCCCTATGGGTTTAGCACCGTAACTGGCCAGTAATCCGAGATTACCGAAGGCCTGCAGAACAGTAATACAGTAAAACAGAGTAAAGGGCCTGGCGGAAGCCATTACAGTAAATAACTAGTGTCCATTGAGCTGTGGGAATCTGTATGCCAAAAACATTTTTCATGCATTCATTCAGTTCAAACAGTACAGTCTATATACAATCATATACATCATTCAGTACGGGAATCAAATCCCTCAATAACAGTACAGTGAACAGTAGACAGTTTATACAGTTATACAAAACAGTCAAGAGACAGGTGGGGGACACAAAAACACCCCAAGCCATAGCATGGCGTCTCGGAACCTCGCAGTGAGGCACATAGGCTGGCTTGACAAAACTGGGGGACTAACCCACGCTCCTAGCTCCGGTCTGGCTGCTGAGAACCTACATATAAATATAAACAGTGAGCTAAAGCCCAGTGAATAACAATAAGTGTAAAGGGGTTATGAATGAATGTCCTTACAGTAATGAAAACAGTTCATTAAACAGTATTTCGATCTTTCAGTATATCAGTCAATCAATCATATGTGGTACATCCATTAGCCTATAAACAGTAGGTCCCAAAGGACCGGGCCTCAACGGACCCAACAGTAATGATGGCCATCAGTCAGTAAACAGTATGGTTCCACAAGGGAGCCTACAGAGCTCTGTAACAGTAACAGTCAGTGCTAAGGATGCCACAATACAGTTCACAATACAGGACATACATTCATTCAATAAACAATATCAGTTCGATAAACAATTCAGTTCAATATTCAAAAGATAACCATTTTGAACATATCTTTACACAATCTGTTACTCACAGAGATTGGGCTACAGTATGCTAGAGCGCGTCCCCGAGTGCCAACCCTAAACAGTAAACACATTGAACACACTCTAAGTTTAACAGTTGGGGAAGTACAATAATTAACTTCCTATTATGCCTCGGTGTGTTCTACATCTATATCCTCATTAAGATGTCTTAAACTAGGCCTAAGGATGCCTAGGATGGGATGAGGATGCAAAGATGTATACAGAAAACATTTTTAGACTTTTCAGAAAAAGGGAGCCACGCTCGAGCGTACACATACCCGCTCGAGCGTACAGGCAAAACGTTCCCCGCTCGAGCGTGAGTCCTTCCGCTCGAGCGGACTGCAACATATACTGGATGCTCGCAAAACACGCTCGAGCGTAAATATTTCCGCTCGAGCGGACAGCACAAAATTTGCAAAACTGCTGGGGACTTGATTTCTGCGCTCGAGCTCACAAACCTCCGCTCGAGCGTACACCAGAAATCTGGAAAACCCAGAATTGTGCTCTGAATTTGAAACTCAAGTTTGGAACACAAAAATCGATCCTCTTGGGCCCTTTTCCTGGAAAACTCATGAAAACACATAGTATTACCAGGTTCAAAGCTCAATTTAAGAAATCAAAGCCCAAGGGTGTTTAATCAAACTCATTTCCAAACCAATTTTCAAGAATATGCATGATCAACATTCAAATATGACATGCATGAGTTTCAAACCAATTTCAAGCTTCAAATCTTGCTCCCAAGAGCTCAATGGATGGAAACAAAGTGAAAACATGGACTAAAGCTTAGACATGAACATGCATGTACAATCAACCATGAATTCAACTTCCAAACACACCAAAATGGTGATGCATGCAACAACCAAGCTTCAATTCAACATTCTTGAACTTAAAACATGGCCTAGCTCTACAATGATGCATGGAACATGCAAGATGAACTTCAAGACCACAAGAAGAAGATAAATTCACTTACCTAAGTCTTGTATTCAAGGTGTATGAGCTCAATCTAGCAACTACACTTCAATTCTTCTCAAATTCCAAGCATGCAAGGTGAATTTCTCCAATCTCCTACTCTCTCTCTCTAATTCTATTGTTTGGTCGGTTGGAGTGTAGGGAGTAGCTGATCAAATGTTTTGATTAAGTGTGATAAGGCTCAATAAGAGTTGAATAAACAAAAGGGTCCACTCACATGGCAATTTGGTAATTAAGCCAAACTTGACAATTAACTCATTCAAATTCAGTTTCGATTTCAATCAGTCAATTCAGTACTTCAGTTAATCCAATTATCAGTCATTAGCGGTTCAATTTAGCAGTAATCAGTATATAATTCAGTGGTTTAACGGTAATCAATACGAGGGTTGTTACAGTCTCCCCTCCTTATAAGGAGTTTAGTCCTCTAAACTCGAGTTACCTTCAGTTTGGAAGAAAACAGGGTTCAGTGGAAACAGTTCTGAGTATCTTTTAGCCATGTCATCTTCCCTTTCCCAAGTGGCATACACACCACCATGGTTCTGCCAGTCAACTTTCACTAGCGGGATCTCTTTGTTTCTCAGTTTCTTGATCCGTCTATTCACAATCTGTACAGGCCTTTCCTCGTAAGTGTAGTCATCACTCAACACTATCCGAGTAGGCTCAATCACATGGAATGGATCCCGGAGATAATCTCTCAACATCGAAATGTGGAAGACGTTATGCATATGCTCCATTTCAGGAGGAAGTGCAACTTGATACGCCACCGGATTGATTTTCTCAACAATCTCATAAGGTCCAACGTATCTCGGCGCTAACTTGCCTTTGACTCCAAAACGAGTCTGGCCTTTCATTGGTGTCACTTTCACAAAAACGTGATCACCCACTTCATACTCTCGGTCTCGTCTTCTAACATCTGCATAACTCTTCTGTCTACTCTGTGCAGTTTTCAATCTTTGCTGTATCAGTTTTACCTTTTCAGTCGTTTCATAAACAATTTCGGGCCCAAGCAACGGCCCATCTCCAACTTCTGCCCAGCAAATCGGAGATCTACACTTTCTGCCATACAATGCCTCGAAAGGCGCCATACCAATACTCGAATGGTAGCTGTTGTTGTAGGCGAATTCGGCCAATGGCAAATGACTTTCCCAGTTTCCTTGAAAATCAAGGACACACATTCTCAATAGATCCTCTAGAGTCTGGATGGTCCTTTCTGACTGTCCATCTGTCTGAGGATGATAGGCACTACTCAGTGTCAATTCAGTACCCAATGCAGTCTGTAGGCTTTGCCAGAACCTCGATGTAAACTTCGAATCCCTGTCAGAAACAATAGACACAGGCACTCCGTGCAGTCTAACAATTTCATCAATATAGATAACAGCCAATTTGTCTGCATTATAAATTGTCTTGACAGGTAAGAAGTGAGCAGATTTAGTCAGTCTATCAACAATAACCCAAATTGAATCCATACCTTTTCTGGAGCGAGGTAATCCAACGATAAAATCCATCGTGATATGCTCCCATTTCCATTCTGGTATGGGTAAGGGCTGCAATAATCCAGCAGGTCGTTGATGTTCCGCTTTGACTTGTTGGCAATGAAGACATTTGGACACAAAGTCGGCAATTTCTTTCTTCATTCCCGGCCACCAGAAATTCAACTTCAAATCTTGATACATTTTCGTATTCCCTGGGTGGATAGAAAATTTTGAATTGTGGCCCTCTTGCAGAATTCTTCTTTTCAGTTCAGTGTCATTCGGTACACACAGTCTTTCTTGAAATTTCAGTACATTGTTCTCAAATTTGTATCCCGGTCTCGGTTTAGACTCTCTTTCTTCGACGATCTTTTTCAAGTAATCATCCAATCGCTGTTTCTCCTTAATTTCTTCAATCAATGCTGGTTGAGCAGAAATAGCAGCTAAGGTTCCACCTTGTTCCTTCAAAACAATTTCAATTTCAGACTTTTCAAGATCACAAAGCAACTCTTTCTGTCCAGTCAGCAAACAGGCTAAGTTCCCAATCGATTTTCGGCTCAAAGCATCGGCAACAGTGTTGGCTTTTCCCGGATGATACAGTATTTGTAAGTCATAGTCTTTAATCAGTTCAAGCCATCTCCGCTGTCTCATATTCAGTTCCTTCTGAGTGAAAAAGTACTTCAGGCTCTTGTGGTCAGTATATACTTCACATGTCGCTCCATACAAATAGTGACGCCAGATTTTCAATGCAAATACCACTGCAGCAAGTTCTAAGTCATGGGTCGGGTAGTTCTTTTCATGTGGTCTCCACTGTCGGGAAGCATAAGCAATAACTCTCCCATTCTGCATTAAAACACACCCCAAACCCTTATGAGAAGCATCACTAAATACAGTATAACCATCCGTACCTGAAGGTAAAGTAAGAATTGGTGCAGTCACAAGTCTAGTTTTCAATTCCTGAAATGCTGATTCCCGTTGGTCAGTCCAGTCAAATGATGTCCCTTTCTGTGTCAACTGAGTCAGAGGTAAGGCAATTTTGGAGAAGTCTTTGACAAATCTTCTGTAATATCCAGCCAATCCCAAAAAGCTTCGGACTTCAGTCACATTTGTTGGTCTAGGCCAGTTTACTACAGCTTCAATTTTCTGCGGATCAACAGAAATTCCATCTTTGCTAACAACATGCCCCAAAAACATGACATGATCAAGCCAAAATTCACATTTAGACAGTTTACCATACAGTTTCTGTTCTCTTAAGGTTTGCAGGGTAAGTCTTAGATGATGTTCATGTTCTTCTACAGTCTTAGAATAGATCAATATGTCATCAATGAATACCACAATAAAATCATCAAGGTATGGTTTAAAAATTCTGTTCATGAGGTCCATAAATGCAGCTGGGGCATTCGTGACTCCGAACGGCATAACTAAAAATTCATAATGACCATACCTCGTTCTAAAAGCAGTTTTGTCAATGTCTTCCGGTTTAACTTTCAGTTGATGGTACCCCGATCTAAGGTCAATCTTGGAAAACACTTGTGCACCCTGTAGCTGATCAAATAAATCATCAATATGCGGTAAGGGATATTTGTTCTTTACAGTTACCTTGTTCAATTCGCGGTAATCAATGCACAGTCTCAGTGAGCCATCTTTCTTCTTTACAAACAAAACAGGTGCACCCCACGGTGAAGTACTGGGTCTGATAAACTTCTTGTCTAACAGTTCCTGCAATTGTACCTTCAATTCTTTCAGTTCAGTTGGAGCCATTCTGTAGGGAGTTTTAGACACTGGCTGTGTTCCCGGAATTACATCCACGGTAAATTCAATCTCCCTATCAATCAAATCCCCTGGCAGATCATCTGGAAATACATCTGGGAATTCTCTGACTATAGGAATGCAATTCACATCAGTTTTAACACAATCATCAGTAGATACAGTCAGTACGGAGCACAGATATCCTTTACACCCCTTTCTAATCAGTTTAACAGCTTTCACAGAAGAAATCAAATACGGAGGAGGTACTACTCCACTCCCATTAAACACAAATTCAGGTAAACCCGGTGGACGGAAAACAACTTGTTTTGTTACGCAATCTATAGTGGCATGATATTTTTGTAGCCAATCCATCCCCAATATCACATCAAAATGATCTATGTTCAACGGTAGTAAGTCAATAAACAGATGCATATCCCCAACAATAATTTCACAAGCAGGATACATATATGCACATGTCATGGATCCTCCAACAGGTGATGATACAGCTAACAAGTAATTCATAGGTTCTAAGGGTCTATTCAATTTCCGTGAAAAAGCATGCGACACATAAGAATGTGTAGACCCCGAATCAATCAATACATATGCATTTTGAGCACAAATAGAGAGGATACCTGACACAACGGTCTCAGTATTCTGAACATCTCCCGGTACTAGGGCAAATACTCGGCCCTGCCTCACAGGCTCTTTCCCGGTAGCTTTGGGGTTAGGCTTTGGTGCTACATTTGATGCTGCTGCGCTTGGTGCAGCTTTACCACTAGCTGGTGGAGCAGAAGGGCAGTCTTTAATTCTGTGGCCCACCTTGCCACATCTGAAACAAGCTCCAGAAATCTGGTAGCAAACCCCTTTGTGCTTATTGCCACATACAGAACAGGGTGGAATGAATCCACTCCCTTGGCTGGGGCTAGTAGTTGACCCCGTATTCTGTTTCTTGTTCAACTGGTTGTGCTTGCCTTTCTTAAATTTAAAACCCTGTCTTTTACCATGCCATTCAGTTGTTGGTGTTTCAGATTGTTTCACTGCTGCAATATTTGACTCGGCCATCAATGCACGGTCGAGCACACCCACATAAGTTGGCATTTTCAAAACATTTATTCGGTCCAGTATAGCAGCACTAAGGCCTCCTTCAAACCTTCTGGCCTTCTTATATTCGGTGTCCACCATCTGTGGTGCATATCTAGCAAGTTCAGTGAATTTCTTCTCATACTCGGCAACAGACATTGTGCCCTGTTTCAGTTGTTCAAACTCCGTTACTTTTCTGTCCCTGATGCACTGAGGAAAATACTTTTCAAAGAAGGACTCCTTGAACTGAGCCCAAGTCACAATAGTATTCGCATCACGGGTCAACATCCACCACCTTCTTGCTTCTTCCTGAAGGGTGAAGGTTGCTAATAGTACTTTGTTGGCTTCGGAGCACGGAAACATTTCAAACAACTTTTCTGTTTCAAGCACCCAAGCTTCAGCCTTTAGCGGTTCCAAGCCTCCCTGAAAGGACGGCGGTTTCAGTTTGCTGAACTTATGAGTCAGTGCAATAATGTCCACCTCATTAGCATTCACATTCTGTACATTTTGTTCTGGTTGCACCGGAGGAGGAGGAGGTGGGGGCTGTTGGTTCTGTTGTTGGTCCAGTCTTTCAAGTACCAATCCCATCATTTGTTCTAGTCTGGCCATTCTGGCCTCAGAGGATGATGATTCAGTTTCATTTGCAGTACTTGCGTTATCCATTCCGCTATAAGCAGTTATAACAGTTATCATTATAAGCAGTTATATCGTTAAACAGTTTAACATTTAGCATATAATCAGTCAGTCATAAGCACACACTTTTCAAGTTCATGAGATGCCCTAATCACTTTTCTAGGACACCCTATAGCTCATTTGGACACGTGTGTGCGGTATAACTCGTGGTTAAGTATCGCTCTGATACCACTCTGTCACGACCCAAACCCGGCCCTATGGGTTTAGCACCGTAACTGGCCAGTAATCCGAGATTACCGAAGGCCTGCAGAACAGTAATACAGTAAAACAGAGTACAGGGCCTGGCGGAAGCCATTACAGTAAATAACTAGTGTCCATTGAGCTGTGGGAATCTGTATGCCAAAAACATTTTTCATGCATTCATTCAGTTCAAACAGTACAGTCTATATACAATCATATACATCATTCAGTACGGGAATCAAATCCCTCAATAACAGTACAGTGAACAGTAGACAGTTTATACAGTTATACAAAACAGTCAAGAGACAGGTGGGGGACACAAAAACACCCCAAGCCATAGCATGGCGTCTCGGAACCTCGCAGTGAGGCACATAGGCTGGCTTGACAAAACTGGGGGACTAACCCACGCTCCTAGCTCCGGTCTGGCTGCTGAGAACCTACATATAAATATAAACAGTGAGCTAAAGCCCAGTGAATAACAATAAGTATAAAGGGGTTATGAATGAATGTCCTTACAGTAATGAAAACAGTTCATTAAACAGTATTTCGATCTTTCAGTATATCAGTCAATCAATCATATGTGGTACATCCATTAGCCTATAAACAGTAGGTCCCAAAGGACCGGGCCTCAACGGACCCAACAGTAATGATGGCCATCAGTCAGTAAACAGTATGGTTCCACAAGGGAGCCTACAGAGCTCTGTAACAGTAACAGTCAGTGCTAAGGATGCCACAATACAGTTCACAATACAGGACATACATTCATTCAATAAACAATATCAGTTCGATAAACAATTCAGTTCAGTATTCAAAAGATAACCATTTTGAACATATCTTTACACAATCTGTTACTCACAGAGATTGGGCTACAGTATGCTAGAGCGCGTCCCCGAGTGCCAACCCTAAACAGTAAACACATTGAACACACTCTAAGTTTAACAGTTGGGGAAGTACAATAATTAACTTCCTATTATGCCTCGGTGTGTTCTACATCTATATCCTCATTAAGATGTCCTAAACTAGGCCTAAGGATGCCTAGGATGGGATGAGGATGCAAAGATGTATACAGAAAACATTTTCAGACTTTTCAGAAAAAGGGAGCCACGCTCGAGCGTACACATACCCGCTCGAGCGTACAGGCAAAACGTTCCCCGCTCGAGCGTGAGTCCTTCCGCTCGAGCGGACTGCAACATATACTGGATGCTCGCAAAACACGCTCGAGCGTAAATATTTCCGCTCGAGCGGACAGCACAAAATTTGCAAAACTGCTGGGGACTTGATTTCTGCGCTCGAGCTCACAAACCTCCGCTCGAGCGTACACCAGAAATCTGGAAAACCCAGAATTGTGCTCTGAATTTGAAACTCAAGTTTGGAACACAAAAATCGATCCTCTTGGGCCCTTTTCCTGGAAAACTCATGAAAACACATAGTATTACCAGGTTCAAAGCTCAATTTAAGAAATCAAAGCCCAAGGGTGTTTAATCAAACTCATTTCCAAACCAATTTTCAAGAATATGCATGATCAACATTCAAATATGACATGCATGAGTTTCAAACCAATTTCAAGCTTCAAATCTTGCTCCCAAGAGCTCAATGGATGGAAACAAAGTGAAAACATGGACTAAAGCTTAGACATGAACATGCATGTACAATCAACCATGAATTCAACTTCCAAACACACCAAAATGGTGATGCATGCAACAACCAAGCTTCAATTCAACATTCTTGAACTTAAAACATGGCCTAGCTCTACAATGATGCATGGAACATGCAAGATGAACTTCAAGACCACAAGAAGAAGATAAATTCACTTACCTAAGTCTTGTATTCAAGGTGTATGAGCTCAATCTAGCAACTACACTTCAATTCTTCTCAAATTCCAAGCATGCAAGGTGAATTTCTCCAATCTCCTACTCTCTCTCTCTAATTCTATTGTTTGGTCGGTTGGAGTGTAGGGAGTAGCTGATCAAATGTTTTGATTAAGTGTGATAAGGCTCAATAAGAGTTGAATAAACAAAAGGGTCCACTCACATGGCAATTTGGTAATTAAGCCAAACTTGACAATTAACTCATTCAAATTCAGTTTCGATTTCAATCAGTCAATTCAGTACTTCAGTTAATCCAATTATCAGTCATTAGCGGTTCAATTTAGCAGTAATCAGTATATAATTCAGTGGTTTAACGGTAATCAATACGAGGGTTGTTACACATACTCTATCAATTGACAAACTAAATTTTACTAATACGATAATATTTTTCCTAGTGTACTTACTGAAATAAATATAAATATTTAAATATTTCATTTCAATTTTTTTGTTATATCGCCTTAAAAACAAAGAGAGATAGAAGATGAGTGGAAGAAAGGAAGAGACAAAAAATAAAATAAGATTGTTATATCGCTTGACAAATTGTGGTACAATGAATTATAATTACGAATTTCGTTGATAATGTAATTATAAATACTTGACCGAAAGTATAATTTTTGTAATTTTAGAAAATTCATTTGTTTTAATTTTACCAATTGAATTATTATATCTATTTGTTATAAAATACTTACGACAAAACGTTAATAGCAACAAAAAAATAAAATAAAATAAAATTTGTGTAACTCATGCTATGTTTGGGATGTTGTCTTTTTTATTAAAAAAAATTAAGAAACTAAAGCTTTGTTTGGCCATCATTTTTGGGCTAAAAAAGTATAAAATGACAAAATATGCTAAATAAGCTAATAAGACAAAATGGGTGTTTGGGAAGTGAATTTTTTTTAGGCCTTTTGGCTATTTTAGTTTTTGTGTGTTGGAAAGATAGGATGGATTTTTTAGGAGTTATTGTATTGAAAAATGTGTTTGAAATGATGGTGGAAAGTAAATTGACTAAACTACCCATACAGATATTTATAAAATACACAAGGTAGATGTTCACGTAGCAGTGTGGACACTGCCATCGTTTGTCCTGTGTTCCCTTGGGGTTCAAAATTTTGTTTGTAAAAAATTAATTAACACTTGCAGTTCTAGCCAAATCACAGTAAGATCTGAAGGAAGAAAAAAAAATAAAGCAACATTAACACTTCCAGTTCGTCGATTGTTTTGCCATATTTTGTAGCCCCATGATGACTGAACCACCGAAGTTGGAACCAAAAAAAAAATATATATATATATATATAGGGGAAAAGAAGTTCATAGGTGCAAATCAGTGAAAGAAAAAAGAAAATACCATCAATATCAGCCAAATCATAGTAAGATCTGAAACAATAGGTTGAAAACCAGCAAGACCAAGTTTGCCAAGAAAAAGAAGCACAGAAATCGAGTTTGGCTATTGTACCTGTTGCAGGTTTTTGACGATCGATGAGCAAGACAGTCTGCTCCTTGGTCTTTATGCAACAGTTTCGTCGAAGTAAGAGCTGCCGAAGAGAGGTATCTCACTCTTTTGTCAAATCCTCCGTTTAGACCCGAAGTACAGGTGAAAGCCTCGTCTTCAGTAGTATGTTTTTGGTTTTTGGATATGAGCAACAGAGGGTAAAAATGTTTTTTTACCTAGATAATGCCATCCAGCTACACTGCAGCTCTCTAACTCAGCTATAGTGCGGCTACACAAATTTTTTTATATATTGGGCTTAAATAGCCTGTCTAACCCGTTGCCAAACACAGCCAAAATATTACATCCACATCATAATCATTATATTTTTTCTCTCACAAAAGTCAAAAAAGCCAAACCAAACGAGGCTAAAAAAAACCCAACACAAAAAAATCAGCTAAAAAAGTCAATGCCAAACGAAAATTAAAGAGTTCTAATATATGTTTGGCATGTACCAAAAAATAAAAAGTTAAAAAATCTTTGCACCTGTTTGAAAAGACTAAACAACTTTTATGGGCGGATGCATAGGTATTTATATCTTTGGAAGGGTAAAACATAAAATTCAATTAACAAATAAAAAAATTTGCATTTTTTCCATACAATTAAAAACTCATTCCTAAATACATTAACTTTTTTTTTATCTCTTGAAAAATTCAAAAAGCCGCTTAAAAAACTAATTTCAAACACTATTTTTTGTTTAAAAATAAAGTTAAAACTTACTTAATACTATTTATTATTTATTATTTATTTTTTAAAATTATTTTTAATTAATTTAAAAATAAATTTATCAATCATTGCTTAATCCTGTACATAACACGGGTGATATGCTAATTCATATAAATGTCAAAGTATAATTATTAATTTTTGTATTTTTTTACATTTTCGTCATTATTGTTCAGACTTTCGAAATTGAACGAATTTACTTTGTTCGACAGTCTACACCTGAACACGAAGTTCACCCTCTCCTTTTCCTTTGCCATCCTCTTTCACTGTTCTCCTTTGTCAATGCTGGGTTCCCTATATATACGTGAACAAAAGAAAGATTTTTTAAAAGTAATTTGAATTTTTTAATTTATTTTATGGATAAATTACATTGACACCCCTTGAGGTTTGGTCCAATTATTACCCAGCCCTTGACGTTTTGGAAATTACGTTCCCACCCTGTGGTTAATAGTGTTATTTCACAAACCTCCCTGCTTATATAAAAGGTAACAATTCTTAGTAGAAAAACAGAGAAAATTATATTTTAAAAAAAAAAAAGTAAAGGGGAAAAAAAAAAAAAGTAAAGCAAAGCAAAGCAAAAAAGGAGAGAGTGCATGAGTTCAACGTCTTCATTCCGTCTAAATAATTACAATGACAAGGGATTAGTGTAATTTTCCAAACGTCAGGGGGTGATATGTATTAAACCCAAACCTCAGGGGGTGTAAGTGTAATTTACCCTTATTTTATTTGGATAATCTTAAAAGGATAATTTGGAAAAAAAAAAAAGTATACTGAAAATAAATTGTAATTTTAAATGATTTAATAGGATGTACTGAAAAATTGGAGTCAATTAACCTTTTTTGAGTGCAAATATAATTCCCCGTAGCGTAAGAATGTTTGTAGTTGGACTAGTAAGTGACACAAGCCCAAACCAACTTGGGCTTAAAAACAAATAAAAATTCTCAAGGTTTCTCGTATAACCCAAAAACTGTTGTTTTATTTTTACTTTTTTTATATGAAAAATGTTTGAGGGCCACAAAATCAGTGGCTCAAATGGCTCGAAACTGTCAAAATGACGTCGTTTTGTGTCGTTTTGCGCCCAAAACGACATCGTTTTGATAATTTCGAGCCATTCGAGCCACTGAATTTCGGGCCACCAACCATTACTATTTTTATATACTCGCACTATTTTTGTCACATTACCCCGAATTCAGCAAGAGAACCATGTTAATAACTCTCCATTTTATATACAATTTATGTTAATATAGCATTACTACAAACTCAGCTAAGTACACTCTCTCTCCTTTCCTTTTTCAGTGGGCCATTGCAAGATCTATTTTAATCATTCGAATAATTTATATGGGTTATGGTAGGTTTCATGAAAAAAAATCATGAAAACCATCATGAAAGGATCTGCACGGTTAGATCGGGTATAATTTTTATGATCTAACGGTGCAAATCCTTTCATGATGGTTTTCATGATCCCTTTTTCATGAAACCTAACATTTCCCAATTTATATTATAAGACCTTTTGAATAGATCTTTCATATAAAAAAATCAGTTTAATCGAGCAACTATTCATATCATTGTATCACATTGTCTTAAAAATAAATAAGCATATAATAAAATGAATTTCCATTTTTAAAACCAAATTTATTTTAATCGTCATATGAGTATAGTTGTCCAACCAATCTAATTTACTCTATGGATGATATATTTGAAAAGTTTTACAAAATAGATGATGAAGATTATTAAAATGAATCCCGTGATTAACCCACCAAAATCAAAATATTGATTTTGATTGATTTTTTAAAAATTGAGTTTATTATTTTTATTATTTTTTAAAAATATTTTAAGTAATTTTTTACTTTTCTAGATGTACATAACTTAGATGGATTTAAAAAGTAAAATATTTATAAAAATAATATTTTAAAAACTCAATAAATATATAAGAATACAAATATGTATTGAATTTTTATATTTTTTGTACTAATAAAATTTTTAAAGATTTTGTTTCATAAATATTATACTTTTTAAGTATATCAAGGTTAGAGGGATCTAAAAAAAATAAAAAAAATCTTAAAGTATTAATTTTTTTGACTAAAAACAAAAAAACACAAAAAAATAAAATAAAAACTCAAATTTTTGAAACCAAACAAAATAGTACTCTCCAATTGAGAATCTTAATCATTTTTTTTCAATCTAATTTTATTTAGGGTGTGGCTTTTATTCAGTCCGTAATTGAACTAAACCGTATCGCTGGGCCTTGTAAGTCTACCACGGAGCCCGCATTGATGATTCGAACCGTCAATGTGTAGGGCTCGTCGAGAATTTAATCCATGCAAAAAATTACGTTGATCAGATATTAATAGTCACTTGATCAGATAAAATTTCTGTCAAAGTAAACATTCAATATGATTTTTAAAAAAATTGTTAACAAAACTGTGATATGATCAAGTAGCAATTAATATCCGACCAACGTAATTTTTTAAATAAAAAAAGTACTCGACGAGCCCTACATATTCAACGGTTCGGATTATTAATATGGACTCCATGTGTGGGCCCACAAAGACCCAACAATACAATCCAGTTCAAAACCAGACCGAAGACATGCCTCACCCTTTTTATTTACCCACTTAATAATGTATGCAAATAAAATATAACTTATAATTGGTCTAAAATAATGTCCATTATTTTAAAGAAAAATGGTTCGTAGCTTGAAAAATGATTTGGCTTGAATGGCCCGACTGCCCAAAACGACGTTGTTTTGGGCATTTTTTCCCCCCCTATTAGATCTGTGTACGTGTGTGTATGTGTGTGTGAGAGAGAGAGAGAGAGAGAGAGAGAGAGAGAAAAATAGAAGAAAGAGAGATAAGAGACGCTGAAATCGATTCATTGCTCCACCAGAGAAGAGAGAGAGAGCTAAACCAGTTTCTTTTTCTTCTTCTTCTTCTTATTCTTTCAGTGTTTGAAATCGATCGATTTCATCGAAATCGATCGATATGGATTTCACAAAATCCATGGATGTAGATGATGATGATGATGTTGTTGATGATGATGATGATGATGATGTTGGTGTTGATGATGATGATGTTGATGAAGATGTTGTTGTTGATGAAGATGTTGTTGATGAAGATGAAGACTTTTGTTGATGTTGACAAAGATGTTGTTGATGAACATGTTCTTCCCCAACTTCCTCTTCTCTCTGTGTTCTTCATCTTCAAAAAGAGAAGAGAAAAAAAAAAAAAAAAAAATTCAAAACGACGTCATTTTGGACTCGGACCATTCGAGCCATCTTTGTTTCGAGCTACCAAACGGGACTGTATTTTAAATGGAGGCAACACATGTCTTGATTAAGGCCGACCAATTACTAAGGTCTTGTTCGGGGATTAATTATTTTTGTCAACAAGTTAAAAAGTTATTATAAATTGTTATATTACTCTCTTTATTTTTCTATATATCTTTTCATAAAAATTAAAAAATTATTAAAATAATATGTTCCCAAATGAAGCCTAAGTGTGTGAATAAAATCATTTTTAGATTGGGGGAAGCCAACCAAAGAAGTTGAAAAATTTTAAACTTATATAGGGCTTGTTTGATGTAGGTTTTTTTTTTTTTTTTGTGAGGTGGTTGTTGTGAGTCAAATGAGTCCATTTCGAGACCCATTTCGATAATTTGAACTATTTACATTTTAGAATACATCAAGTAGAATATACTTGCAAAAAATCAAGTTAATCGGATATCGTTTACCCTTTCATCCACTCACATTTGTATTCATTTTAATATTTTAAATCACAATTGTTATTTATTTTTGTAAATACAAATGTGAGTGGATGAAAGGGTAAACAATATCCGATTAACTTATTTTTTTGCAGGTATGTTCTATTTGATATATTCTAAAATGTGAACGGTTTGAATTATCAAAATGGGCCCCCGAAATGGGCCCATTTAATTGCACAACAGTGACTTCGCACAGCAACTACCCTAAATCTATTTTTTTCTCAAATTAAAAGTTAATAATTAATTCCTTAGCATTTAAATGATCAATTTTCATTTAGTTTAATTAATTGATGATTGTTTCATAGGATAAATTACAAATATATTCCCTGAGATTTGTTTAAAATATTAATTGCCTTCTGTGATTTGGAAAATTACAAATATCTCCCTGTTAGAATTTTTTATTTAACAAAATTAATTAAAGAAGTGAAATTTCTAATTATTCACATGTATAATAATAAAATTATCTGAATTATTAATTGAAATAAAATTTTAACATTATTAAAAACTGTTAATTAACTTAATGATTTATTAATAAAAGGACCTTTTGCTATTGTACGAGCACAGAAATAATCTTCTTGTATAATCCTGTTAATCAAGTTTGTACTCCTCCAAACGTCGTCGCTTTGCCACTTGAAAACACAAACGTGAGCTAGCCGGCGGGTGTGTGCCGGAAACCTCTTCGATGCCTAAGTCAGCAAATAGACAATAGACACAAAAGCTCTGTGCATTCTAGAGTAAGAATTGGGATACCTATCCATAAGTCATGTCATGAGTTTTTATAAATTTTATCTGGCACAATCCTAGTAGGATTCCAACTCTCCATATAAGAATCCTCCTAGGAATCACACTCCCAGTGAAGAGTGTCTATCCTGATAACACTCTACTCACTACCAACCAAGTGAGATGGTTTGCACAATCCTAATAGGACTCTAATTCTCCTCAGCAGAGTTCTTTTAGGAGTCTCATGCTCAAGGATAATGTTTATCCTTAGAATATCCTCATCACTGTAAGCCAAATGAGATGACCACTCTCTCATGCTCGGATATACATTCCTGACTAAGCTACCTTATCTTGGTCCCCTGCCGTTCGAGCCGTGTAATCAGAAGCTGATTTACCGAATTGCACCTAGCCGAGCTATATATAGCTCGGCCTTATCCATTGACAACATCTCGGTCCGATAAAAGACTACCTTCAGATAGCTAGGTTTAGCCCCTAGCAACCCATCTCTGACCAACCTAGTGTCTTCTTAGTCCAAGACCGAGCTACATCAGCTCTTATCTCAGCCCATTGCGCAACCTAACTTCCAAAGAAGACTTTTCCTAATTCGGCCTAATTTGTTCACAAATTACTCTCTTAGTTATGAAATTAGAAATTTTAGGAGACATAATGTAATTTCTAAAATTATAAAAAATAATTTGTTATTTAAATAAATTTTAAGAGGTGTGTTTGTAATTTATCATATTTTATAAGATGTAAGCAATAGATCCATCAAATAAATTGATACAACTCTCAAAACAAATAATAAATAAAAAAGTTATAAACAATTCTACAAGTTATATCAAGCAACACAAGAATCCGACAAAATTAAACAAAATTCTTCGCAGTGTCAAAATCACACATTTAAAAGGTCTGGAGTTGTATTTAATTTTGTAATTAAATTTTAAATTTTAAAAAAATATTATACTGTAAGGTGTTTATCGATGAGGGTGACTGTGAGGACTGTGGAGGGAGCATATCTCGTAGTTTGTGGGCGGGCACATCACAGAGTCACAAAGTACGGAGTTATCACTCAATCAGAAACGTTGATTCCAAAAATCAATAAAAAGTAGCAGATTCGCTTTTACTGTATCCAAACCTAATCCTCACCGTACATCTAACCTTAATCTCGTAACATCATTTTGTTACTGTGCTCCGCGTTTCACGTCCGACTGTTTGACACGAAAATGGAAATTGGTAGCATAATTCCTAAAAATGATAAATAATCAATCCCAATTTTAGATAAGGGTAATAAAGGAACCAAACATCTCAAGTTCAATTTATGTTCAGTTCAATTTGGTTGATTAAGTAAATAAATCAATTTTAAATATATTTTGAAGTTTGTTAAAATTTTCAAATCAAATTTAAATATGTAATTGCTCATTGAATTTGGTTTGATAAGTTTAAAATTGCATAAAAATATCAAACTACTCGAATTTGATTTGACAAAAAGTAGTTTGAATCAGCTCAAAAATTTAATAAATTAAACTTAAACAAATTTTAAAATTCACTAAAATTTTAAATTAAGCTTGAATAATTAATTGTTCAGCTCGTTTACCTTATTTATCACTCTTAATTTTAGAAAACATTAAAATATAATCAACATTTCAAGATATACCATTTAATGATTTTTTTTTCTTCTTTAGTACTAGCTTATAAAGTGGATGTTAGGGAAATTGACTATTTTAATAAATTATTTTAGTTTTTAGTTATTTTAATATGCTAAAATAGTTGTATTTGGAAAGAGAGTTATTTTTTTTTTTTTTTTTTGTAATTAAATGTGATATTTGTGAAAAAAAAATTAAATGATTTGGATTTGATGTGATATTTTATTTTATAAATTATTTTGTCTTTTAATATTATTTTAACTCAAAAAATAAAAACTTTTTTTACCAAACACTCCCAAAAGTTCGTGTAGTATGGATGACTCTATAAGATGAAACATTTTGACTCAAAGTTAATAAACCTAAAGAGTCTCAAAAAATATTTTGACTGTTCGTTATTTTCACAAAAGTATCGCTGCTTTGTTTCAATTTTTAAAAAGGGTGAATTACACTAACCGTCCCTATAGTTTAGGGTTTGTGTCACTTTAGTTTTTGACTTTTCAATTGTGACACATTTGACCATAAATTTTGAATCTTGTTCCAAATAAGGACAATTGAACATACCCTTACTTAATTTCAAAGGCAAAATCGTCAATTTGATAAAATATAAACTAATTTGATAAAAATAAATGTCAAAAAAATATTTTAAAATTTTTAAAAATTATTTCTATTCACCAAAAATAAAATTATATAAAATTGATAAAAATTACATGATTAATTTTTAAAAATTAATTTTACATGATCAACATCCAAATACAAAATAAAAAATAATTTGGTAAAAAAAATAAATAAATATCTAAAAGATTTTTCAATTTTATATAATTTTATCTTTAGTAGGTAGAAATAATTTTTAAAAATTCAAAAATAATTTTTTGACATTTATTTTTATCAAATTAATTTATATTTTATCAAATTGATAATTTTGCCCTTGAAAAATCCAATAGTATCTTCTATTGTCCTTATTTGAAACAAGATTCAAAATTTAGGGTCAAATGTGTCACAATTAAAAATTCAAAGATCAAAATAATATAAATTCTAAATTATAGGGACCATTAGTATAATTTACCCTTTTAAAAATCTACAAATGACTTAGTGCCGTTTTGGCAACACACCAAAAACGCAGCTTTTTGTGTGTGTTGCCAAAAACGCCAGGTTGCCCAAAACGCCCCAAATCCCATTTGGGAAGATTAAAAACGCAACACCCAAATTTACCAAACTATCCTCCGGAATATTTTAATTAATTAATTTAAAAATCAAAAAGTAAAGATATTTTAGTCATTTTGGAGTGATGTGACACTTTTAAAAAATATTAAACCAAAAATAAAAAAAATCAACTTTTTATCAACTTCCCAAATCACTTTCAAAAAAACTAAAAAACTTGGTAAAAAGCCAAAAGTTAACTTTTTATCAACTTTCCAAAACACCCCTTAACGTTAATTGTTCTCACTCTTCTCGGACCTTTCCACGTCATCATCAGTCACTGCAGCGTCATTCAAATTGGATGACGTGGATTGACATGTGTTAATCAGAGGGGAAGTTATTAGTTAAAAAAAAAAAAAAAAAAAAAAAAAAAAAAAAAAAAAGTTATTAGTTAGTCTTGATTCAACGCCACATGCTATTTTAACAGTACTGTTGATGGGTGAAGGGGTAAAATTAACGAATTTATATTGGGTAATTGAGGAATATAAAGAAGTATAGTGTATTGTAATTTGTGTGGGGTATGATTAGGATGTGTACAGTTCAGACGGTTTGAGAATAAAATTATAAATTGAATGACGGATTAGTGGACTAATAGGTTGACAAATTGTGATTTAAACGATTTTGAACAAATTGACGAATTGAAAAATATTGTAACTAATTTTCAAGCCTTTGTATAATATATAACACTGATTTTCATAATATTTTTTATATATATAATACAAACTAATTTTACATAATATTTTTTATATATATATAACAACTAATTTGTAATAAATTTTACATATTAAATATCTTTCACACTATTTTTATTTTGATATTTTATTATAAATTAAAAATATATATATATATAAATTATAGTAAAACGGAACAATTTCGAAAGTAAATTATAAATTTAAAATTTAAACTATAATTAACAGATAAAGCGATATGAATTAATATGAATCGATACTATTTTGATGGATTTAACAGTATTTTACATAATCCAAACTAACAAAAAATTTTGGATAAATTACATTAACTTCTCCTGAGGTTTTTGACAAATATAGCGACCTTTCCTGTAGTTTTAATAATTACAGTAACCTCTTCTACTTTACTTAACATTTTTCAGATTCCCCCCTTCTTTCAAATTAGAACTAATGGGGTTACTTTTTCTATAATAAATGATCTTATTGCCCTTCCTTTTAAAATATCAAAAAATACTTTTGGGTTGGAGGACATGTTTGGAAGAAACAAAAAAACATTTGAAATAGTATTTTTAGATTTATATTTTTAAAATATTAAAAAATGTTTAAGAAAATTTCTTTTTTTATTTTAAATATTTTATTTTATTTTGTAAATATTTAATTTTTTTTAATTTTAATATTTTAAACGCAAAACACATTTCTACACTCATATCATAACCAAACACATAACTCAAAATTCAATTAAAAAATTATTTTCAAACCTCATAATCAAACACATAACTCGAAACTTCACATTACTTTCAAAACTCTACACTCAAATCGTAACCAAACAGATAACAAAAAAAATTAAAATATTTAAAAATATATTTATAAAATAAAATAAAATATTTATAATAAAAATTATATATTTAAAATATTAAAAAAATACAACACATAAATGTATGAAATATAATGCACATTAGAATAAATAAATAAATATTTAAAATATAAAATATTTATCCTAAAAAAATAAATTTCGAAAATTTCGAAACTTATAACCAAACACAAAACTGAAAACTCAATTCAAAACTTATTACTAAAAAAAATCTTTTTTCATAATATGTTTTTATTCAAAACTCAATTCAAAAATTATTTTCAAAACTCATAATCAAGCACAAACTTAAAATTTAAAACTCTTTTCAAAACTCAAAACCAAACTTTTTCCAAAATTCTATTTTAAAAGAAAAAAAATTTAAAATATATATATATATATATTTTTTATTTTTTAAAATTATTTTTAGAATCATGATTTGAGTGTAGAGTCATATTTTAAGTTATGAGTTTTGAAAAGAAAAAAATTGTTTGGTTATAAGTTTTGAAATTTTTCGAATTTAGTTTTTTAGGGTAAATACTTTATATTTTAAATAGTTATTTATTTATTTTAATGTGCATTATATTTCATACATCTATGTGTTTTATTTGTTTAATATTTTAAATATTAAAAAAATTTTAAAAATTTATTTTTTATTTTAAATATATAATTTTTATTATAAATATTTTATTCTATTTTATAAATATATTTTTAAATATTTTATTTTTTTATTATGTGTTTGGTTACGATTTGAATGTAAAGTTTTAAAAGTAGTGTAGAGTTTTGAGTTATGTGTTTGGTTATGAGGTTTGAAAATAATTTTTTAATTGAGTTTTGAGTTATGTGTTTGGTTATGATATGAGTGTGGAAATGTGTTTTGAGTTTAAAATATTAAAATTAAAAAAATTAAAATATTTACAAAATAAAATGAAATATTTAAAATAAAAAATTTTAAATAAAAATTACATATTTAAAATAAAAAATATAATTTTCTTAAGCATTTTTTATTATTTTAAAAAAATAAATCTAAAAATATATGTTTGGTTTGGATTTCTAGCGTGATTTTGGGGGAAAAAATTTAGAAAATTTATTTGGTTTATAAATTTTTCAAAACAATTTTCAAAGTCACTTTCTCTCTCTTATCTATCAATCAATCACTTTTTCTCTCTCATCTCTCCTTTTCAATCACTTTTTCTCTCACACACATCTACTCAATTATAACAAAATATCAAATCATTCCAAACTCTCAAACTCCAAAACTACTTTCAAAATACATAATCAAACAAAACAGAAAAATTTCTAAACTCTTTTTCCAAAATAATTTTTAAAAACTACTCTCCCTAAAATAAACCAAACAAGCCCACTGTTTCAAACACTTTTCGTTTCTTCTAAACATGTCCTCCAATTCAAAAGCATTTTTTAATATTTTAAAAAGAAAAGCAATAAGGTCATTTATTATAAAAAAAAATAATTCCATTAGTTCCAATTTGATAGAAAGAAAAAATTTCGAGAATGTCAAGTAAAATAAAAAAAATTACTGTAATTATTGAAATAATTATTGAAATTACAAGAAATATCACTTTATTTACTCAATAATTTTTCTAATCAGAGAACCAACACGCCAGAGATGTGGGGTCCCATACGATCTAAGATTCTTTACGTTGTAACAGTTTTCGAAGTTTACGTGGCAATCACCCATTGGCTGACTAGGAGATTGGGTCGGATAATCCGGGTTTGTGTTTCCTGTAAGATTGTGTGCTCAATTCTTAGGCCTGTTTGGCAAATTTTTTTGGGCTAAACCCCACCCCCCCCCTAAAAAAGCATTAAAAGAAATTTAAGCCTAGTTTCACAACTATCTATACTATATATTAAGTAAAAGGGAGTTTTTAACCCCAAGGCTTGTGAGAGCTCCAATCTCCTAATCCTAATTTTCTAATTTTTTGATTTAAAAAAAAAAAAACCTCAGCATTTATTGACTTCTCCCAACCCAACCTCAGCATTTATTGACTTTTCCCAACCCACAATCCCTTTTAACTTCTTTAATAATTATTGCAACATTCTTTTCAATTTCTCCCATAAACTATGGTTACACACAAAAATAAAAAATAAAAAAGATAAGAATTTAGCTATACATCTCAAAAAGATATAACGTCTAAATTTGAATTATGATTTAATAATATAATTATGTATTTTTTTTTATGTATATCTATCAAAATTTTAAATAACTTAATGGGACAAATTAATCAATTTTCCAAAATTATTGATTTTTAATTTACAAAATAGATTAAAAAAAAATTATTGACTGATTTATTTATTTAATAACAAAAATATTTCATAATCTCTCTCTCCTAATCTCTCTCACAAATTTTCAAAAAAAATATTAAAACTTGTATTCATTTTTTCTTCTCCAAAAAATCAGATAGGAGCTCCAATCTCCTAATTCTAATTTTCTAATTTTTTGATTTAAGAAAAAAAAAAACCTCAGCATTTATTGACTTCTCCCAACCCAACTTCAGCATTTATTGACTTTTCCCAACCCACAATGTCACGACACGCTCCCCGTACCCAAGGGTTAAGCATCGTGATGGCCAGTAACTAAGGTTACCTCCGGCCAATTCATAAATAAATAAATAAACGCCAGCGGAATAAATATTTAAATAAGGGTACCAAAATAATCATTGGAGCTTCTATTTTTATTACAAAATATATTGACCAAAAAGGCCGATATTTACATATAAAAATATCAATAAAAGTGCTGTGTGTGTCTATTCCGCAGCCCTGCATCTAAGACTTTCCAGAAGCTATTTCTGAATTGCATATTTCCTGAAAATTGGTAAAAAACTATAAGCACATGGCAGAGTGAGAAATATTATACCAAGAGTATAAGGGACACGAAATAACCATGGATCGTTAGTTAGGCCAAAACATTTATATAAACAAATCATTTGAGTAGCAGAAATCATTTGAGTAGCAGAAACTGAAATACAGATATTATATAAATATATAACCATAACCACGGTACAGAACAGAACAGAACAGAACAGAGGTCACAGAAGTGACAGTCAGAACAGAGGTACGGATTCAAGAGGTGGCTCGTACGGATTCTAGAGGTGGCTCCCACAATAGTGTAGCACTTAGTTCCGCACAGCACTTTGGTCCGCATAAAACAGAGGTCAATGGATCCATGACAAACAGAGGACCACAAAGTGGTCAAACAGAGACCAATGGTTATTTAAGTCCCCCAAGGCGTGGGACTCCCGTGGTGGTACTTACAAAACATAATTGTATATAAGGTTATAGTCAAATATTCTTTAAAATATAAACAAACATATCCATGGATTTCCTTTTAAGCAAATAGGGTTCAAAAATAAAACCGTGTAACTGAAACCTTTATAAAACATAACTTTTATTATAAACATAATTTGTATAAAACAAATTTTGGTAAGTCAAAACATACGCAAAATACATTTTGGTGACTCAAGGTATAATATAACTCACCTTTATTTTAATATCTTACTCTTTCTTTCCACTATCGAAGATCCTTTTAACTTCCATTATCTTTTCCTTCATTTCCTCTCTTTCTTTTCTTCTTTCCTTTCTCCTTTTCTTTCTTCTTTTCTTTCTCTTCTTTCCTTCCTGTTTCTCTTTTTCTCCTCTTACCGCGGACGCCACCTCTCTTTTATACGGATAGAGTTGATACGTGGCAGATTTCCATAATAATTACAAAGATTCATTCTTATCCTTAATATATATTTAAGATAATTACTCTTTAACCAAATATTTTAATATAATTATATAACTAATTAATTATTAATTAAATTACACTTTATTTTACACCATCAGAAAATTAATTATTTATTTTAGTGTCACAGCCATTATTATTATTTATATTATCTATATTATTATTATTTATATTTTGATCCCTAAACTTTTAATAATTATATTATTTTATAAAATTAGGCATAATAATATATAATAAATCATATATTTTCTTAACTGAGATTAAATAATATTAGTATAAATTCTACAGAATAATTAAAAATCTGGATTGTTATACACAATCTCTTTTGACTTCTCTCATAATTATTGCAACATCCTTTTCAATTTCTCCCATAAACTATGGTTACACAAAAAAATAAAAAATAAAAGAATTTAGCTATAGATCTCAAAAAGATATAACATCTAAATTTGAATTATGATTTAATAATATAATTATGTATTTTTTTTAATGTATATCTATCAAAATTTTAAATCAGTTAATGGGACAAATTAATCAATTTTCCAAAATTATTGATTTTTAATTTACAAAATAGATTAAAAAAAACTATTGATTGATTTATTTATTTAATAACAAAAATATTTCATAATCTCTCTCTCCTAATCTCTCTCACAAATTTTCAAAAAAAAATATTAAAACTTGCATTCATTTTCTCTTCCCAAAAAAATCAAATAATATTTTCTATTAAAGTTGTAGATATCTACCAATATTTTATATATTATATTATAACATAACAAAAAAAAAACTAAAAAACTAAAAAAAATCTTTAAAGTTTATATAAATAAACTTTAAACCAATAAAACTCACATATCTAACTCATATCATAATTTACCTAAATAATAATAATTAAAAATAAATGGAAACTACAGATAAATTAAATTTAAAAAAAAAAGATACCCACAACTCCATCTTAAATAAATTGAAAAAAAAAAAAATACCTGAATAGAAACCACACAAAAATAAAAATAAAAATAAAAAGATATATCTATCTATCTATCTATTTATGTCTATACTATATATTAAGCAAAATGGGACCCCCAAGGCCTATGGAAGTTTCAATATCCCAATCTGAATTTTTTAAATTTTTTATTTAAAAAAAAAAAACTTAGCATTTATTGATTTGGTCAAAATCCCCTGATTAGCATTTATTAACTTTTTTCAATCCACATATCTTTCCACATGCCTGCAATTATTGATTTGGTCAAAATCCTCTGATCAGCATGTAAAATCCCATTATACAAATAATTATAGATACAATTCGTGTATAGTTACTGCAGTACCCTTTTCAACTTCCCCCATACACTGTGGTTAGTGATAAGAAAAAAATCTTAAAAAACATAATTTATATATTAAAAAAAATCTAAAACAAATATAAATATCTATAATTATCCCGTGCATAACATGGGTGATAGGCTAGTACTATATATTAAACAAAATAGGGTTTTTAACCCCAAGGCCTATGGGAGTTTCAATATCCCAATCTGAATTTTCTAAATTTTTTATTAAAAAAAAAAACTCAGCATTTATTAATTTGGTCAAAATCCATTGATCACCATTTATTAATTTTTTTCAATCCACATGTCTTTTCACATGCCTGCATTTATTGATTTGGTCAAAATTCCCTGATCAGCATTTAAAATACCCTCATACAAATAATTATAGATACAATCTATGTATAGTTACTGTAATACCCTTTTTAATTTCTCTCATACACTATGGTTAGTGATAAGATTGTTAAATTATTTTTATAAAAAAATCTTAAAAAACATAATTTATATATTAAAAAAAAACTGAAATAAATATAAATATCTATAATTATCCTGTGCATAGCACGGGTGATAGGCTAGTACTATATATTAAGCAAAAGAAAGTTTTTAACCCCAAGTCTTGTGGGAGCTCCAATCTCCCAATCTAAATTTTCTGAGTTTTTGATTAAAAAAAAAAAAAAACCTTAGCATTTATTAACTTCTCCCAACTCCCAAGTCTTACCCCCATAATAACACTTTAATTCATTAAGAACAAGTATAAAAAAAAATTCTTTGAAATCCAGCACATATGAATTCCTTGAAAAGTCCCAACACATATGATTATTATCCCTCATAATAACACTTTAATGCATTAAGAACAAGCATAAAAAAAAATTCTTGAAAAGTCCAACACATATGATTATTATCAAAATATTAAAATTTAATATAATATAATAATAAAAAAAAGACATTTAATTCCTTAAAAAGTCTAACACATATGATTATTATCAAAATATTAAAATTTAATATAATATAAAAGATGAAAAAAATAAGACATTTAAAAATTGTAATTCACATATATAGGTAATTGTAAACACAATCCGTGCATAGCACGGGTGATATGCTAGTATCTTTTAATTAAAAACTTAAAAAGTTATTATAAATTATCACATTATTTTTTTAATATATTTTTTCATAAAAAGTTTTAAAAAAAATTAAAATAATTTGCTTTCAAACAAGGTCTTAAAAGTAAAAAAAACACTAAAAAAAAGTTATACATACAAATAATTTATTGTTTTCGATATAACTAAAAAAATTACTTTGAAACATAATTTTTTTTCACCTCATAAAAAAATTAAGGGCAAATTACAAAAAAACCCCCAAAGTTTAGCGTATTTTTCACATTAAACCCTAACATTTTAATTTTGACAATTTAAACCCTGAATTTTTAACCGTGTCCCAATGTTAACCCTCCGTCTATTTTCATTTATTTCTGTTAACTTTTTACATTTATTTTATACACGTGTCACCTTTTGATTCGTCCATAATTATTATAATTATTTTATTTCTAAATTACTTTTTTTTCCCCTCTCTATTAGCTCTCTCTCTCTCTCTCTCTCTCTCTCTCTCTTATTCTCTCAAAACCCTAACTCTCTTCATCTTTCTCTTCTACCACCGTTATTCCTCATCCGCCCTTGCTTGTATCGACGTTGTCACAGCTTTGTCTCTATGATATCTAGATCTGTCACCACGGTGGTTGTTGATCCACCCGCAACTGTACCACCTCTGACCTCGTTTCCCTTATCTCTCTCTCTTTTTCTTAAGCCGTCGATCTCCTTCTTTATCTCTCTCGCTTGTTCCGGCCATAAATCCTCAACACTGTGTTTACCAAAACTCAGATCAAGCCTTTCTTCTAACGACATCTTGCCGGTTGTCTCTGATTTTGGTACATTTCTAATATTGAAGGATCAATATTTACAACTCTCATTTTTTCTCCCTTTCTACCGTTCCTTATTCTACAGCCTTAGAAGCACACTAAGAAGACCTTCAAGCTCCTTCGTAACCTGACTCTGACCCTGTGAAATGCGACATATCCCATGCCAATATTGACCTCAATCTATATGGTTTCCATCCGTTCTACATGGACGTCAGGTCCCTAGATTTGGATTCAGATTTGGATTCTAAAGGTGGAAGAGGGAGAGAAAGAGAGAGAAGGGATAGAAACAAAGACTGTTTATGGGTTTGGTTTTTGAGAGAAAGACAGAGACTCCTTCGGCGACACCGCCGGCGACGAGAGACTTGGTTTGGTTGGTTTTTAAAAATTGACGATTCGGAAGAGAGAGAGAGCTGGAAGAGAAATGGTTTGGTTGCTTTCGTGAGAAATGATCGTTCATTTTGGAAGAGAGAGAGAGAGAGCTAATAGAAGGAAAGAAAAAGAAAAAAAAAGCAATTTAGAAATAAAAAAATTATAATAATTATGGACGAATCAAAAAGTGACACGTGTATCAAATAAGTGTAAAAAGTTAACAGAAACAAACGGAAACAGACGGATAGTCAACATTGAGGCACGGTTAAAAATTCAGGATTTAAATTGTCAAAATTAAAATGTTGAGGTTTAATATAAAAAACACGCTAAATCCTGAGATTTTTTTTTTCTAATTTGCCCAAAAATAAAAAAAGTAAAAATTTATAATAAAGCTAACTTTAGGACATACTATTAAGGTTATGTCTGTAATTTTTAAAATAAGTTGCTTTAAGGTTAAAAAAGTCAAGGCTAAAAAATTTATTTGGTTTAACTAAATAAATAATTTCTTCATAATTTATTTTTTTAGAATCTCTCCAGATTTATATAAACATGAATTTTGATAAATTTTACTGTGCGCTTTTAGTTATGTTAAAAAGAGCTACACAAAACTATAAACATAAGATAATTTCTCACAAAAAAATAGAAGTTTAAAAAGATTAACAAAACTTTCTTATGATAAATATATATATATTTAACAATTATCAAACGTATCAATTTAATTTACAATATGATGTGAGAGTATTGAAAATTCAAACCAAACAATCTAAATCTAACCCAAACAAGGTTTCTCTAATCAAGAGAGAATGAGAGAAATGACAATCTACTTGGATAGAACGAAAAGGAGAAAAATTATTTAAAATTTTAAAAATATTTATTAAAAATAAAAAAGCTTAATTTTTAAAAAATTAAATCTAAAAAAAAAATTAAAACTAAGAATTTTGCACACTGTCCAAAACATGCACACACTTTTGTTTAGTTTTTTTTTAAGGTCACCCCGGAATTTTGGGAAAAAAGATTGTCTTCCTTAGGACTTAGGACTTGAGACCTTGGACTCCCGGAGAGAGATAGAGTTAGGACTCGAGTCGAGAGAGAGAGAGAGAGAGAGAGAGAGGGCCCACACTCCATCTCTCATGTGTCCATTTTTTTTGTTTGAAAGAAAATTCATCCATTTTAAGGAAAAGTACAAAGTAATTTATTATAAATTGTACTCAAACATTGTGGCTCACATCTTTTGATATTTGAGGCTTGAGGCTGCCTCTTCATCCTTTTGAGCCTCTTCATCCTATTGAAATACTACGGGCTTGTTTGGTTTGTGTTTCAGAAATATGTTTTGGAAAAAAAAAATACGAAAATATGTTTGATTTGGTGTTTTGAGAAATTTGTTTTGGAAAATTGTTTTGAGAGAAAGTTTTGGAAAAAGCGATTGATTTGATGTGTGTGTGAGAGAGATTTGTTTGGAAAATTTATTTGGTTTGTGTGTTTTGGGAAATTTTTTTGGAAAAATTTGTTTGGTAGAGAAAATTTCTGAAATTTGTTTGTAGAGAAAATTTCTGAAATTTTTTTCAGAAACACTAACCAAACAAGCCCTACAATTTACTGCTTTCGCAAGGAGGTAAAAAATCAACTTTTAGGTTTTTATTTATTTTGAGTCTTATTATCTCTTATAATTTTTATTCATAAAAAGATAAAATAAATTAAAAAAAGTGAAAAAATTAATTTTTTACAAATTTTTCAAAGTATCACGTAATTTTAAAAAGATAATCAAGCCTTTAGTAAAAGGGTAGTCAAGCCTTTTTATCCTTTCCATATTTAAAAGTAGACGGTTAGTAAATTAATATAATTATAAGTTAAAATCTTAAAAGGATAGTCATTGATCTATTCATTCGAACTCCAGACATTCTACTTATTACACCTAAGATGCAAGTACATGTCACTCAACGATAAGAACATTAGTTTTTGATCCATAGTTAAAACCCATTATTTCTTATACTTCATGGACCTCTTTCAAACCTTCATACCATAATAAAAAAAATTATAATAAAGATAAAAACACAACATTTCACAAGTTGTATCTAGGAAGGTGTTAAACTCTTAATCAATTGAACAAATTCAATTGATTATTTCAATATGTTCTCAACTGAGAGATCAGAGGATAAAAACTTGTCTAACAATGAATTATTTCTTTTCTATTATGAGATTTTTTGTTTTTATTTTGTTTTGTTTTTCGTTATGAGATCATTTTTGTATCGGTTTGAGTTTGTGAGAAGGCATTGTTAAGACATTTGTAAATGATTAATTGTTTTGATATTTTTTAAAATGTAATATCCTTATACCGATTGATAAAAAAAAAAAAAAGGTGAAAAATTCATATTAAATTCTACATCATGCTAACTTTAAGTGTCCCCTGAAATCATAGTAGTTAGAGATTCATAATTTATTTATTTTTTCTTTTTTACAATGATGTGGCAAAAAAATTAAATTTTATATGATTGAGTTTGTGATAAATAAAAAAATAACACATAGTAACATGTTATGTCATTATGAGTCAAATTAAAACATACTTTTTAATAGTCTGGAATATTTTCTTGTATGAAATATAATTACTTAAAAAATAGCATTTTCTTAAAAAATTGAGAAGATGGTATAGATTAAAAGAAAATAATCATTTAATTATATTATCTATTTCTTTAGTGTATGAGTCAAGGGTCACAGATTCCAAGTGCATGTCATACACAAAGACAGTCCGCGAATAGTAATCATATCATTAGCCTCCGTTTGGGAAGTGAGTTGATTTTTTAGTTTTTTAAATTTTTAAGTTATTTTAGTTTGGGTTAAAAAATTTGGTTTGAAAAGGATTTTTTGATTTTTTTAACTTTTTTTGTGAGAGAAGAGTGTAATAATTATGGATTGGATGTGAAATTTTATTTGTTATGGCTAAAATAGCCTATTTTGTTTTTTTAGCTAAAATGTCCACAAACCAACTTGCCAAACGGACCCTTAAATTTTATGTTATGCATCCTTGTAATCACCTCTTTCTCCTATTTTTGTTCCTTCCTCTTTAATATATCTCACATTTCTTCATATAAATAATTTTATTAGAATAGTTAATGAAGAAATATTAATGAAACATATCATTATGTATTAAAAAAAAAAAAAAAAACTAATTTTTTTTAAAAAAAATTCTCAAAGTTTGAGTAATGTAATAAATCAAATTTCGAGTTTTTAATTTTATCAATTTAAATCTCAATATTTTGATTTGTTTTCAATCTAAACTATTTGTCTATTTTAGACATTTTTCATACATAGAGTATATTGACTAAAATATCTTTTTCATTAATTTTACTTAACGGCTTAAATTAAAAATAAATTAAAATATTAAAATTTAAATTAATAAAATTAAAAATTTATTTTGTTAGAAGGCTCAAAACCTCAATTTTTTTTTATAATTTTTCTAAAATTTTTGTTTGTATACAAGAATAATGTTTTACAAATTTTGTGACACCTATCATATCAATGAAATAGTGATATTTCAATTTTTAAAGGTGGGTCCTGTTATGGTGTGCAACCAACACAAAAGATATAAACAGGAGGTGTAAACATAAAACAGAAGGTGTAAGTGTGCAACTTACACAACACTTAAGAAAAGTCCTTTAAAGTTTCATTATTGGTAACATATCAATCAATCATAGTTATGAATAAAAAAATCAATAATAATAATAAAATATAAAAAAATTGTGAGATGTGTTAAAAAGTGTCTTCAACCTTATTCAATTAGAGTAGAACATAAAGTGCAGACACATCGTGGGTTTTGAAAATGCATAAAATAGGTTGACCCATATTTATTTATTTATTTATTTTTTGACAATATATATGATTAGCTTAGGTTGTTCCCAATGGTATTTAGGCATTTGAAGGTTGATTAAAGAGGGGAAAAGGTATAAATGTCTTGTTGGAACTTGCTAATTAAAGGGATTAGTGCCCAACCTAGTGCTCTTGTTTGGGACCTTTGCTTTACGAGTGCTCTTTAAGCTTTTTGTTTGCCCTTTTGACTATAGGCTTTTATTCTTACTTTTAGATTAGGGATGGTATTTTAGTCTGATTCGCAGGGCAGTTTATTTCTATTTCAAATTGGGAGGATTCTATCTAATCCAACACTTATGCAGGATAAGGGTGGACTAAATTTTGGTTATTCGCAGCGAGGGTAGGGCAGGAGCAGGTAACGCCTCCTCTGATTCAAAACTAATCCAATATAATTAGTAATATATATAAATAAATAATATATATGTATATATATATAATATAATTAGATATAAGAAAAAAATACTAAAATTCTGTTGTTTTGTTTAAATATAAATAAATAAGAAGCCAAATTATTATCCCCTTATTTTGTTATAGAAAAATATTTAGTGTGTTAAGTATTAAAATAGATCTCAATTTTTTTGACAATTTGAAATGTGATCGGATATTTGCTGGTATTGGGTATCTGCAGGAGCGGGGATGAGATTGAAAAATTACACCCGTAGTGGAGTTAGGACGAGGTGGGGTTTGAAAGCGGAGGTGGGGGATGACAAACCCGTTCCGTGCTCATCCCTATTTTAGAGAGACAAACAAAACCCTATCTCTGTTACATTTTGATCTCTTTTTAATTTTTTATTGGGTTAAGTTAATGACAGTCTAATAAATTATTAATAACGAAGAGATAAATGTAAAAAAAAATTAAAATTTCAATGTATATTTTACAAATTCTAGAACACTTTTACATATTCCTATAAAATTTTTAAATATTTTAATAATTTTTTTTTCTTTCATATTCACCAAAACTAACAATCAATAGCCCTTTATCCTATAATTTTTTAAATGATCATTTTGCCTTTTTCGTATTATTTCTTCTTCGTATCATCATGATTATATTCTATAATTTCCTATCATTAAATTCTATCTGAATATATTTTTATTGAGTGATGATATACAAACATAAATTTTATATAAAATTTTCAAATACAATGATATAACTTTATGGTGATCTTTCACTTTAAAACAAAACACCCATAAATATGATTTATATTTACAACAATATCACTATCACAATATTTTTCTAATATTTTTTGTATAAATTTTTTTTATATGAATAGAATTTTTGATTTTTATTTTCACCATCATTTTTCTTTCTTGTCTATTCACCCACATTTATTACAGTTTTACCAAACACCGTTATTCACATTTATAGTATTATTGAATTTTTGTATTTTTGTATTTTTTGTATTTGATAAATTTTTAAAAAAATACAAAATATTATACTTTTTAAGTATATCTAGATTAGGTGTATAAAAAAAATGTTAAAAAAATGCTTAAAATATTAAAAAAATTAGTAAAAATAAAAAAAATTTAATTTTTTGTGTGAATTAAACTAAAGAAAATGATTGTTATTTTTCTTGAAATGACATGAACAAAATATCAGTATTATTTTTTTATTTTATATGTATAAAGGCTAATGGACAAATATGTCATTTTAATCTGACAAGGGAATATGTGTAATTTTTCAAACGTGAAATTTTTTTTTGTATTAAATAAAAACTTTAAGGGGCTGTCATGTAATTTGCCTTTTTCTTTATTATTAGGCCATCTCAAAAATTTAACCAAATTCATCAACAAATTTGAATTTGGTAAAAAAAAAGACACATTTTTGGTCTCCAACAGTTTTATCAAAACGATATTAAATTGAGAACGCTCCAAAATTTTCACCAAACTAAAAACCTAGACCAGATTTTAACAGTTTAATATGCGTGGACATTGGGGGTGGGACCCACTAGACAACCGACTGGACGTCCAGCTGATTGTTCCCCCGGTTGTCCGGCTAATAGAGAAAATGAACAACAACCATGGTTTGGATTGCGAATTGACTTGCAAAGTTAGTTACTTTTTGTGGCACCAAGACGAAATTCCTTACCAACATTGATCCATGGATAGCAGGGGCAAATACATTGCATGTAGATTTAAATTTGTACCAAAATTAGCCGTTTATTTAGTAGGGTACAACTCCAATAAGGTTATCGTTAGTTTTACAGGAGATTTGACAAAGTTACCGTTGCTGTGGTCCATAAAATAAGACTCTACCAGTGTTTTAATTTCACAATATCATTACAATTTCTCTTTTCTTTGTCATTGTTAATTTCAATATTCACTTTTTGTTTCATTTATCTTTTCATCGTGTGATCTTTAGTCTGTATTAGGAAAATGTCTCGTAGCTCAAATTTTGTGGCTCAAATGGCCAAAACGACGTCGTTTTGGCCATTTGTATGTTGTTCTGTACTCAAAACGACGTCGTTTTGGCCATTTGAGCCACAAAATTTGAGCTACTTAGCATTGTCGTTTTTTTAATTTGTCACTTTTTTCTCCACCTATTTTCTTGTTTATTTTACAATATGAATTAGATTGTATGGAACTCACCAAATTAGTTGGTCCTTTTAGTCCAACACAGATGCTAAGCATAATTAACTCATTATTTTATTTTATTTTATTTTTGTAAAAATATTCAAACTAAATCAAATATTATCATTTTTTAAAAGGAATTTCTAACTAAGCGAAATATTTAAATTGCGTTGATCACATGAACTTTATTATTATTAATAGAATTTTTAATAATGAGACTACCGTTTCTTAGAGGTTTTTTTTTTTTTTTTAAATATAAATATTTTATTTATATTATTTTTTTTTATCAATAAGAGATGAATAAGATAAAACAAAAACTGCATAAAAACTTGAACTTCATCCATTAGACCAACCCTAATCTCAGGCCCGGTTTGAGGTATTGGATTTTGGGCTAAAATTGTGAAAAAAAAATCAAAACATCTAATCACACCATTCTCGTTATTTTTTGCGCAACTTTCCATAAAAAATTAACTAAAATAGTCTACTTTCCAAATACCCCTAAATTGACTATAAGGTTAGCACACAAAACTTTTTTACAATTTTAGATAAGTCTGTTCGTTTAAAAATCTCATTAATCATGTCAAATATTAATACATTTAATAACACATAAGATAGCAAATACTTTATGCTATACAAATGCATAGATGTAGCATTATTATAAATTTATAAATGATAAATTACAAATATATCTTTAAGATTTGATTAAAATATAAATTGTTCCTTGTGGTTTTAAAAATTATATTCTACCTTCTGAGATTTTTAATTTCATAACAAATTGTCTATTTTATTAATAAATTATCAAATAAATTAACAATTTTTAATTATGTTACAATTATGGATTGTCTTGAGAAAATAGTTAAAAACCATCTTCCAATTTTTAATATACTTTATGCTATACAAATGTATAGATGTAGCATTATTATAAATTTATAAATGGTAAATTACAAATACATTTTTGAGATTTGATTAAAATATAAATTGTCCCTTATGGTTTTAAAAATTATATTCTATCTCCTGAGATTTCTAATTTCATAACAAATTGTCTATTTTATTAATAAATCATCAAATAAATTAACAATTTTTGATGATGTTAGAATTATAGACTATTTTGAGAAGATAGTTAAAAGCCATCTTCCAATTTTTAACATATTTTGGATCATATCTCTCTACTTTTTTTACACGTTTTTTTCAAAAAAAATTAAAAAAAGTTAAAAAGTAAGCTTTTAACTAGCTTCTCAAAACAATTATATATTTCAATTAATAATTTAAGTAATTTTATTATTGTATATGAGAGTAATTATAAATTTTATTTTGGGTTAATTACACTAATAGTCCCTATAGTTTGGGACTTACGTCACTTTGGTCCCTGACTTTTCAATTGTGACACATTTGACTCTGAATTTTGAATTTTGTTCCAAATAAGGACAATTAAAAATATCATTAGATTTTTCAAGGGTAAAATCGCCAATTTAATAAAATATAAATTAATTTGACAAAAAAAATGTCAGAAAAATATTTTTAATTTTTTTAAAATTATTTTTATCCACCAATGATAAAATTATGTAAAATTAATAAAAATTATATGATTAATTTTTTTAAATTAATTTTACATGATCATCATCCAAATACATAATAAAAATTAATTTCGTAAAAAAAATAAATTAATGTCTAAAAGATTTATCAATTTTACATAATTTTATTTTTAGTAGGTAGAAATAATTTTTTAAAATTCAAAAATATTTGTTTGACATTTATTTTTGTCAAATTAGTTTATATCTTATCAAATTAACAATTTTACCCTTGAAAAATCTAATTATATATTCAATTGTCCTTATTTGGAACAACATTCAAAATTCAGAGTCAAATGTGTCACAATTGAAAAGTCAGGGACCAAAGTGACACAAGCCTCAAATTATAGGGACTATTTGTGTAATTTGCCCTTTTATATTTTAATTAATTTTGTTAAATAAAAAAATTCTAATAAAAGAGTATTTATAATTTTTTAAATTATAAAAACAATCAATACTTTAAAGGATAAATTACAAATACACCCTCTAAGGTTTGCTTAAAATACGAATTGTTCCATGTGATTTGAAAAATTACAAATACCTTACTGTTAGAATTTTTTATTTAACAGAATTAATTTAAAAAGTAAAATTTCTAACTGTTCATCTATACAATAATAAAATTATCTGACTTATTAATTGAAATAAAATTTTAACATTATTAAAAATGTTAATTAATTTGATAATTTATTAATAAAAAGACCTATTTATTATGAAATTAAAAACCTTAAAGGCCATAATGGGGGTGTTTGGGAACTTGATTTTTGGGTTTTTTTAATTTTTTTTTACTACAAGACAAATGTTTTACAAAATCAAAAAAATCAAATCCAACAAAAAATCACATTAAATTCCATAATTATTTCACTTTTTCTTTCACAAATATCACATCCAACCACAAAAAAATCTAACTATCTTTCCAAATACAAAAAAAAATTTCTCCAATAATATCCTACAACTAAAAAAACTTACAAAAAAATTCACTTCCCAAATACCCACAATGTAATTTTTAAAATTACATAAAATAATTTATAATTTAAATAAATTTCAGAAAATATATTTATAATTTATCCTACTTTAAATAAACCTCAAAAATATAATGGTTAGTTTATCCATTTATAACTATCGCAACAAAATCCAATCCACAGATATGAATGCAGTTTTCAAAACTGAAACCTATACAGTAACTGTCTACTAGACAAAAGTCACCCCGATGTGTACTAGACAAAAATAACTGTGTACTAGACAAAAGTCACTCCAATGTGAAAGGGCAAGTTGAGAATTTTTTTTTTTTTTTTTCTTCTTTCTTTCACCTCATCACTCGTAGGGGTTATTTGAGATGTTTTAAATAAGTGTATTTTTTAATTTTTTATAAAATATGAGTTGGTTTGAAATAATGTATTAGAGAGGTGATATAACTTAAATAAAATGATATGACTTATTAAATAAAATAGTAACTTTTTGTCTTTTTAACTTTTTTATAAGTTGCCAAACCTAGCCTTAATGTATTTGTCAATTTTTTATTTTTTTATTTTATTTTTCTCCTATCACTTATTAAGATGTATCTCTGAAATTGTGAGGTGCAAGAAAAAGAGAGTTTCTATCGTTTATGGTGAAACATTAGATTGGAAAATTCCCACACTTTTATAAGCTTTTTCTTTCAGCAATGATAAAAATCACAAAAAATGGTGTTTTGAAGCAACTATTAATGTGTTGGCATCCATTTAAAAAAAAAAACAAAAAAATAGACACAGTAATACTGTAGCAATGGGTGGAACCCACTGTCACATCATTAGTGGTGGTATTAATTAGTACTCCCACTCATTTTCCTTTTTCTTTTGACTACTTAGTGGTGTTTTGAGAAGTTGGTAAAAAACTAATTTTTTTGACTTTTTGACTCTTTTAGTGACTTTTTTGGCAAAAATTTGAATTGTTTTGAGTAAAAAAGTTAACTTTTTTGACTAAAAAAGCTAAAAAATTAAAAAGTTGACTTTTTTTTGACAACTTTCCAAAAGACCCCAATCTTTTACCTTCGCCCATAAGTTATAGTTTAAAGTTACAATTTTAATTAAAAAGTTCAAAAATTATTATAAATTATTATATTATTTTTTAATATATTTTTTTGTAAAAAATTTAAAAATTATTAAAATAATTTATTTCCAAGCGAGACATTATTTGGGATAATATAAATAAATATATTTTTTATTTTTTTATAAAATAATATACTTATAAAAAAATAAAGAAATGATGTGACTAACAAAAATAAAAAAATAAAAAACATACTTCTAAATAAGTACACTTTTTGATTTTTTATAAAAAAATATAGAAAAGTAAAGAAAGTGAGTAAAAAATTAAAGAGGAGATATTGATAGATACTGATTGATTTGACCAAAATAAATATATGTATATAAAAAAAAGGACTTTTCTTAAGTGTGCAAGGCACACGGTATGCAACCCATTTACGCATTTCTGTTTGCCTTCTGTTTTATGTTTACACCTTACACTTACACTTTTTGTGTTGGTTGCATATGGTGTGCAACCTTAAGGGTTGTACACCATAACAGGACCCTAAAAAAAAATATACTTTTTTAGTCCATGCCAAACAAACGCTAATAGTCAACATGGCAAACAAATCCTTAGTTTTTTTTGGGTAAGTAACAAATCCTTAAGTTGATATCACTGACCAAAGGATTTAACACACACAATATAAAAATAAAATAAAAATAATAATCATAATAAATAGTTTATAATAAAGAATAAGAAAAAGAAAAGAAAGATTTCAAAAATGATGGAAAAGAAAGTATAGTTCTAATGTTCACCATTTTTTATTGTGTCCTAATATTATTTATTATCACATTTAATTGTTTTATTAGAGTTCACTACTTTAAATACAGGTCTAAACTTTAAGGACATCCCAGTGAAACAATCGCGGGTGTAAATAATGTTCACTCATCCTAAAAATAAGTGAATTTGCAAAATCGTTTTCGTCATTTTGTTAATGACATGTGTTATTGTTTTAGAAAAGAAAAATGATTTGTGGCACTAATGGCACTAATTTCCTGTTTTGGTAACTTTGTTTGTTTTTTTTTTTTTTTTTTTTACCTGATATAGAAATTAGTGCCATTAGTGCCAGGAAATTTAGTGCCACAAATCACAACTGTTTAGAAAATTTATTATGTATTTGGGAAAAAAGAATCTAGATAAATATTAAGAAAATAAAATAAAAATAAATTTTATATTGTGAAGTGGATAATATTCAAAGGAATCTAATTTACACATTATTTTTTAAAAGAAAAATTACCATCCAGTTGTATTTTCACAAAATTATTATAGATTGATGAAAAAAATTTAATTATTAATATTTGTAAAATTTATTATTGACTTGAAATTATTTTTAAAATTATACATTGAATTAAAATTTTCCCCTTTTTAAATATTGTTTGGATACAAGGAAAGGAAACGGAGAAAAGAAAATATTATTTAAATTTTTTGTCTCTCTCTCTCTTTTTTGTTTTTACTTCATTAAATTATATTTAAATCAATGATACACACACAATAAATAAATTTGAATGCATACTGATGCTGTTCCTCTTCTCACAAATCTTTAAAAGAGTTCCCTACACCTCCTTCACACTTCCATATTCAAACTCAAAAACTTCACTTCTCTCATCTTCTACATTCCCACTCCACCATAGCTACATTTTCTTCACTACTACTCTTCATCAATGTCCTCCTCCAAAACCTCTCATAAACCCTTCAATGGCTTCAAACCAAGACCGGTTCAAACCGGCTTTTCTCTAACCAAAACACCACAACCACCACCACGTGAGAGAAGAGGCCGGCGGAAGCAGGCAGAGCCGGGGCGGTTCCTTGGCGTCAGGCGGAGGCCTTGGGGCCGTTACGCCGCTGAAATCAGAGACCCTTCAACTAAAGAGAGGCATTGGCTTGGGACATTTGACACTGCTCATGAAGCAGCCCTTGCTTATGATAGGGCTGCCCTTTCTATTAAGGGGATCCAAGCAAAAACCAACTTTGTGTACTCACAAAACAACAACAACAACATAGCCTTTCACTCTCTTCTTAGTCCTCTTGACGTCCAAATCCAAACCCTAATGCAGTTTCAACCACCACCACCACAGTTCACCACCACCACCACCACCACCACTCAAACTAAGCAGCCCATTAATCAGAACAACTTGCTTTTCTCTACTGATACCAACTCAGGCTATTTGGATTGCATAGTTCCAGATAGTTGCTTGAAGCCACCGAACACCACTACCAAGAAAGACTTGATGAATGGAAGCACTTCAGATTTTGAAGAATTTTCCTGGAAAACGGGTTTTCCTGGCATCCAAACACCATGTGATGATGACACTGCTCTTCCTGTTGATGTTCCAAGTGTGGAAGACAACCTTGCAGATCTTCATCATCAACTTCCTCATTTTGATGGGCTGAGCTGTGGGTTGTGGGGAGGTGGTGAGAAGCCATGGGAGGTGGATTATTCCTTCGAACTCGCGGCGGTGATTGGCAGCCCATTGGTGGTGGAAGATGGGTGGTTGCAGAGCTTGTATCCAATTAATGACAATCAAAGTTATGGGTTAATGGATTCAGGGAATTCCTCATCTTCAATTCCTTCATTTGGTGATCTAGTTGATCACTTGGGATACTCTGCCTTCTAATCAGGGTTTTAAATATTGACTCATAAGTAACGTTTTGAGATTGATCAATATTTCGATTGGTACTGTCTAATTTTAATTGATATATGATTATTTTGCTAATATCAATACATATCTCAATATTGTTATTTAAACTGATCTTGAAGTTGAATCCAACTAAATGTTAACAGCATATGATTAAAGAATAATATTGTAACAAAACTGAAAGAATAAAATTTAAATTACTCAAATTAAAATTATATGAACAAAAGTGACACTTAAACTATGAGAATTAGTAATGTAATTTACATTAAGGAAAATGAAAGAGTAATGATATGAGTCATCATGTTTGTGTATTTCAAATCAAAAAAATAAAAATAAAATTATATTTGAGTTTTTAGACTCCCAAAAATAATTATATTTATCATTTGATAAATTCATCTTTCATTAAAAAACTATATTAAAATTTTACGTGATTTCACTACAACATATAAGAATTTTAATATCTAAAAGTGAAAATTTTATTGCAAAAGACATTTAGGGACTAATTTTCATCACTAAAAAGTCGTCTTGAAAAGTAAAAAATAAGGTTTTTAGTGATAAAATTTTGAAAATGTCACCAATAAATAGATTTTTAGGGACAAAATAAATTGGTCTCAAAATAATTTATTTTTTGAGACAAAAAATTTGGTCCCAAAAGGATAATAATTCATCACTAATGCCTAATTTTCGTTGCTAAAAATATAATAACGATACTTTTCGCAACAAAAATATTTGGTGCCAAAAAATTAATTTTGTCCCTAAGTTTTGGTCTTTAGAACCTTACTTTTTTTTGTAGTGTTTACTTGTTTTTGATTTTCTAAAAACACTTTTTAGAAAATTCTACTTTCTTATTTCCGTGTTTTTTTATTTTATTTTTTCTGAATTTTTTAATATTTTAAGTAATTTTTTTAATTTTTAGACACACCTAACATAAATACACATAAAAAGTATAATTTTTGTAAAAAAAAAATCTTTTAAAAATTTACCAAATACCAAAAATATAAAAAAAAAAAAAGAATTCAGTATATTTTTTTATATTTGTATGTATTTATTAATTTTTTAAAATATTTTTTCACAGATTTTTTACTTTTTAGATATATGTAAGTAAAGTGTATCTAAAAAAGTAAAAAAAAATGTTTAAAATTTTAAAAATATTTACTAAAAACAAAAAAAATATGAAAAATAAAAAACTTAATTTAAAAAAAATTTAATCTAAAAAACTCAAACCAAGTGGTTAGTGCACACTACCTTATGATACCAAATGTAATTAAGGCCTCGTTTGGGGACTGACTATTTTAGCCAAAAAGTCAAAAAGCCAACTAAAACTAGTCACATCACCTCTCTACTTTTCTGCACATCTTTTCGTAAAAAGTCAAAAAATTACTAAAATAGCCTGTTCCCAAACGAGGCCTAAGTTTATCATTTGATAAACCCGTCTTGAGGATCATTGAAGGACGTGGTTAGTGTCCCTTGAGACACTATCATCTATCCAATAATGCTAAAAATTAAGAACTCAAATATAAAAATATCGTTTTGTAACACTTACATTTTTAATTTTTTGTTTATATTTATAAAAATTTTAAAAACTCAAATAAAAACTTGTTTGGTAAATTTTTGATTTATAAATCAGTAGTCTTAGTTTATAAATTTGGCCAAAAAATGTAAACTCAAAAAATGTGTTTCCGTTTTGAATTTTGAGTTTTTTTTTTTTTTTACCACCCAACCCACCACCCGCCACCATTTTCCACCACCGTCTTCCGCCACCACCACCCACCCCCCACCCCCCACCACCACTTGCCACCCACTTGCCACCACCAGCTACCACCACTCACTACCCACCTGTCGCCACCAGCCACCACCACCCACTTGCCACCCACTCGCCGCCACCACCACCCACTTGCCACCTACTCGCCGCCACCACCGCCACCACCACCACCACCACGACTACCACCCACCTGCCATCCACCCGCCATCCGCCAGTACCATCCACCACCCGCCACGTACCCGCCACTCACCACCCACCACCCACCTGCCACCACCATCCACCACCCACTACCACCAGCCACTCATCACCACCAGCCACCTGCCACCTGTCACCCACCCGCTATCACCACCTACCACCACCACCACCACTACCACCACTATCACCCACTACTCACCCGCCACCCACCTGCCACCACCACCACCACCACTACCACCACTATCACCCACTACTCACCCGCCACCCACTTGCCACCACCACCACCACCACTACCCACCACCCGCTACCGTCACCCACCCACCCACCACCCGTCACCACCACCACAACCACCCACTTGCTACCACCCACCACCCGCAACCGTCACCCACCCACCCACCATCACCACCCGTTACCACCACCCACCCGTCACCACTCACCACCACCCGCCATCCGCCACCGCCCCACCACCGCCACCGCCACCGCCACCACCACCACCGCCCACTCGCTACCACCCACCACCCGCCACCGTCACCCACCCACCCACCCATCCACCACTACCACCCACCCGCCACCACCCACCACCACCTGCCATCCGCCACCTACCTGGCACCACCACCCACCATTCGCCACCACCACCACCACCACCCATTCGCTACCACCCGCCACCGTCACCCACCCACCCACCCGCCACCACCCACCACCACTCGCTACCCACTACCCACCGTCACCACTTTCCAACGACATCTTCCGCCGCCATTTGCCGCCACTTGTCACCACTTGCCATTTCTTACTCTTTTTTTTGTATTTTTAAATTTTTTTAAATATTTTGTCAATTACCAAACGCGTTTGTAGTTTATGTTTTTCTAAAAATAAACAAAAACCAGTTTATAAATTTTTTGTAAATATAAACTAAAAACGTAAACGTTACCAAACAGACCCAGAACGAATCAAAAAAGACTAATGCTTAATGCATTAATTAGTGTGGTAATTAGTGTATCAATTAATGATGTGGTATAATTTAAGATGTTTTTGGTATTTGTAGTTTGTATAATGAGTGAGGTCAATAATGTTGTCATAACTAGTGTTGGTACACTAGTTAGTGCACTAATTGGTGCATGTAGCACCACTCATAAAAAAAAAAAAAGAATAATACTATATGCATCAATTAGTGTACTGACTAGTGTACCAATTGATGATGTGACATAAGTGAAGAGGTTTTTGATATTTGTAATTTGTATAATGAGTGGAGTTAATAATAATATCATAACTAATATTGGTACACTAATTAGTACATGTAATATCACCAAAAATAAAAAATAAAAAATAAAAAAAATTTGTGCCTTAAATTTAACTTTTGTATAACAGAACCTACACTTAAATCACAGATTATTTTTCTTAGTAATATGTGCTTGAATTCTTGGTCCATAACTTCATTATCTTATAAACCCATCATGAGCTTATTAAATGATAACAAAATATGGCACCCAACAATAATACTACCCATGATATCAAAAATTTATATATCATGGGTAAAAATTTATTATTTTACCATATTTCTATCTTAATAATGATTTCACAAATAATGTTTTTCACACATGACCCATTGTAATAATGATTGTTTAAAAATACTGTTCACACAGGACCATTAAATATAAAGTAAATACTGCATATTTTTTCACTTCATATTTTGCTAGTAAGATCATTATCTACTGTAATAACGATTACATAATGATGTAGTTCACATCGGGCATTAAATGCAAAGCGAATCCTATATATGTATTTTTTTTTTAATCATGTTTTGTTTGTAATATTATCTACCATAATAATGATTGCATAATAATATGGTTCACACGGGACCATTAAATATGAAGTAAAATATAATAAATATCTTGTTAACATATGCTTAAGAATATTTTAAAAATTATATTTTTTTATTGCACATGCTTTTATGTAAAATAAAAATTATACGTTAACAAATTCAATAATAAATATGTTTATTTTAATATTATTAAAAATTCAAAAATCAAACTAAATCTCAAGCCCAAGTAAGTGGAAAATAAATCTAGGAGTTGTTAAATTATATCACCGATCCTTTTTTAGTGAAATTTTATTTTAGTTTAATTTAAACAATTATATTTTACACTTTTAATTTTGTTGCAATGTGATATACATTCACTGTTAAAATTTTGAATAAAGAAAGATTACATGCAACTCACGTGAAATTTTTAACAATTTCCACACAATATATAATACCAAAATATGGTACCCAACAATATTATTGTTTATCATATTTTATTTATAGCATTATCTATCATAATAATGATTTCATAATAATGTCATTCACACGGGATTTACTGTAATAATAATAGCATAATATCATCATTCACACCAGACGTATCATAATAATGATTGCATAATAATGTCGTTTACGCGAGACTCACCAAAAGAATCAACATTTATGTTGTGATTAGTATTTAAAGTCATCATTCATTATAACCTTTATGTACTAATTGGATCCTTCGACAACCATCGGAAGGAGTCACCTCTCATTGCAGATTCAACAGCATAGACGTCTGATGTCAGATATCAGCGGTTGCGAAGTCTACCTTAGAGTCTATAAGCCTTACTAAAAGATAACTACTGAGGAACTCTTATTGAGTTACCTTGTCAGTGGCTATATTAAGGCCTCTATAAATTTGTATGTTGTCAGAGTTTACAATCTTCTTCTAAAATCTGGTGGTTAAGTCGATGGGAAGTGTTGATTTTACTGTTCTAGTAGTTCCCATCACCACCACAACCTCATCTTTATCCCGAGTAATGAAAGGATACTCAGAAAACCTATAAAGGGGTTGCACGTGCTTGCAACTCCTTATAAGTTCTCTATACATATCTATCTTTTTGTATATGAACATATTAGATGAATTTTGATCAACTTGTTGCACGTGCTTGCATTTCTTTGTTGATCAACTTCATTTTTCTACATTGAATCTACTTTTAATCATATTTTTTTATTTAAAAAAATTCTAAGCGATCGCCTTTTAACGAGACAAGGTTGTTTAAATTCTAACAATTGCAAGTCTATAAAGGCCATGAAATAGCCAATAATAAAGTCACTCAGGAGGAATGCCTTAGGGCACCCATCATTTACAAGGGATTATCACCCCTAATGCGGACTTCATATTCTTTAATTTCCACCATCACGCTGATCATTCAATCATTATTAGCCTTACGCTCTTTTTATATCAAAGTAAGTCAATTGAATGGTAGAGGTATTTTTTAAAATTACTTTTACGATTTGTAGGATAAGAATCGAGGAAGAACTTGCATTTCGTAATGATGAGATTTGACTCGATATCACACCAAATAAAATAGCACATCATCTATCCGGCCATGGCCTCACTTAGGGGTGCAATTCGGGCTGGTGTGGTCGGGATTGAAATGTTGTCTAAACTCAATTCAAGTTGTGTTGAGATCTATCTAGACCCACCCAAGTTCGAATTGTAACCCGAGGTTATCTGTCCAAGCCTAACCCGAGTTAGATCTGAATTGTCCGAGTTGCCCGAATTGTAATTTTTTTTTTTGTAGCTATATTATTAAATTATTAAAATTTGACTCTATTTACATTTTTTTTTATATATAGAAAATCATTAATACCATCAAAACAAATAATTTATATAATGTAAGAGAGATGCCACTATAGTAGTCTTTACAATTTATGAGTGAAAATTAAAAAAAAAGAAATAAGATTTTATATTATTTGTATATATAATATATATTCAATATGATTTAATAATCCAAATTACTTTAATATCATGTAATAACTAATAATTTATATATATATTTAATATTTTTATATATCTATATATATAATTCGGGTTTCGGGTTGCTCGGATTGTTTGATGTCATTGTCCAAGCCCGTCCAAATTTAATTCGGGCTTCATAATTTTTGTCCAAGCCCATACTGAATTTGAAAATATCTTGTCCAAGCTTTAAAAAAATTTGAGTTGTTCGAGTTGAGCCCGTTCAAGTTACATCCCTAATCTCACTACGAAGGTGGGATTTGGTAAATGAGATTACAGCTATTTTGTTCCAAAAGCTTATTTATAGACTTGTATATCTCACCAATCAATGGCCTTTGAATCAATTTCCCCAAATTCGACTCCCCTCACCACACCAAACAATTTTCCCTCAATTTGACACAATAGATTATTATTACATTATTTTTACGTTTTTATATGATTTTTTTGCCAATTCAATTCTAAGGTTTCAAAAGAACTAAAAATTTGAACTCGTAAAAAGCTAAAAACATATATATAAATGTGGCAGTTAAGCTCTGTTCAAATCACGACACAAGAAAAAAATTTGTAATTTGTAGCCTTTGAATAAAGAGCCACTCTTTAATTTTTTTAGGGTGGTGACCTTAGTAGGAGACAAATACTGTCAAAGCAGACTTTGTGAAGGTCATGTAGCCTTACTGTCATTTATGAAAAACAATAAAATATAAAAAAAAATAAAATATTCAAAATCTATTTTTAAAAATTCAAATCCAAACACATGAAATATTGGTTGGGAAGTAGGTATATATCTTGATTATCATTAATTTGTAATCTCATGGGATATGTATTATAATAATCACACAAAGATGGAAAGATATTTAATAGAAAAGAAACAAATAAATTCAATTTAATTTCATCAAACCATCACTTTCTCGAAGCTTCTTTTGGCATCAATTTCACATTCACTCAGCAATTGATTTTGAATAATCAAATACACGATGTGAATCATCACACGACATAGAACGCGTGAGCTTTGGGACTAGCTGCACATTACAAATGTTGAATGCAGCCATGCAATTCTGTATTAGCCTAGAAAAGAAAATCCTTAATACACAGGTTTGTAAAGTTTGGCTTAAAACATTGAAACCCAAAGTCACGAGATCCTTTATCATCCTTTCCGGTAATAATTTCTCGAGATTCGCGTAATTTGAACTTTTCATATAATCTAATAGTTAAAAGGACCTTGCTACATCCCCTAAAAACACCCTCTCTAATCTCCCTAATTTTCAATTTGGGCAACTGTTTTCTTTTTTTTTTTACTTGATATTTGGGCAACTGTTTCCTCTTTTTTTTTTACTTGATATGGAAATTAGGGGGATTAGGGGGGGTGTTTTTAGGGTTCCAAATCATTTTCCTAGTTAAAAATCTATCGATACAAAAAATAAATATAAACCGTTTGGGAAGAGTTAAACTAAGTTTTTTTAGTTATTTTAATCACAAAAGACAAAATAGGCTATTTTAGCCACAAAAAAAAATATCACATCTAACCTATAATCATTACACTCTTTTCTCATAAAAAAAGTCAAAAAAATCAAAAAATCCTCCCCAAACCAAGCTTTTTAGCCAATGTTAAAATCGCCAAAAAAGTCAAAAAGCTAAAAAGCCAACCCACTTCTCAAACGACACCTAAATAAATTTGAGGACAGTAAAGTTTGTACGACAAGTTGACATGGTATATCCTTAGACGAATAAGACCTATCATTAGTCACATGATGAGTAGAGTCAACTCAACTTACCTCTTTTTGTACAACCTTATTGGTCAGGCACGTCACATGTTGGAATTTATGGTTTTATAGGCTTATTATGGGCCAACTTTGAGTCCAAATTTCAGTGGGTCTCACATGTCTTTTGGCGTGGGTCTAAAGAGGTGGCGTGTTCCTTGCCGCATGGCAAGTTACACGGTGCAAACGGTTCGTCAAAACAATTTATGAGTGAATGGGAACTTAATATCATTTTCGAATTCGTGAAATGAACTATTAAAGAGTAAAATATGGGTTTTCTTGAAATGGATTGTCCCACATTGAAACTTTAAGTGAACTTATGTGGGTATATAAGCCCTAGGTGAGAATACTTGGGTTGGGCACCAAGGGGCACCCCAAGTTTGTAAAAGGGAAGAGTTATGGACAAAGTGGCCTTTGGCTCAAACCACCACGTGCGCGCATGTGCAGACAGCGACAGTTGTGGGCTCAACTTTTTCTCGCGCCCTGCCTTTCGGAAAGGTTTGAAAGAAAAGGTCTCACAGTTCGGACTCTCACGGTTCTGAATCTAGTCTTACAAGTGTAATGTGAAACTGATAATCACCAAAGAGTCCAAATCCGGCAAACTTTTTTGAAAAATTGATTTTAAATCAAATAATACTAAAATTGGACAGCTTTGCCAGATATAGAGTCGCCACCTAAATATTTTATTTTTGGAGAAATTTAGGAAACCCTGACTCGTGCCGAAGGCCATGTGTCCGTCATTGCCAAAGTTGCTTCGGCTTGGGAACTTAGGTACGAAGGGGGAAGATCATGAATTGAGCACCCCCACTCGCCCCATCAAAAGATCGGTCTCTACTAATCATGATATGTTCTTTTATAAATATTATGTGTTCTTATTCCGGTTATTAGACTAGCTTTACTGTGTGACGCGCATACGCAAGTATAGACTAGTTTGCAAGACTTGGAACAATTCAACTCATGTTTGTTTGCGAAAATGGTTTGACTTTGCCACCCTCAAGTGGGCTTAAAAGATGCGGATTTGCCACAAAATATAGTGGGCTTAAAACATGATTTATCACTCAACAAAGTGGGCTTAAAACTCACATTTGTTGAATCGTTCCAATTCAAACAACAAGCCTTCATCCACAGACATTCATGCAATTTAGCATTTAAGCACATAGCCTCATGGTAAGCATGCTAATCATGGCGATATGGCAATCACACTCATGCAGGTATGCTAAAGCATAAAAACTCACCGAGTATTCCAAGCCAAAACAAAAACTAGTTAAAAAGATGTATGATCCTAACTATGTTAGATGCTTAATACAACACATGCAATAATGCAATTAATAGGTTCGGCTACTAATATGGCATACGAATTGATTTTTGAACGACATGCGATTAAACACGTATTCAAAGAAGATATTGAAATAACAATGCAGTTTGAATGATACGCCGAGCCTCGGTGCATGCAATACGAATGAATGGATGCAAGCATGCAATATGCTAATCGAAACATGTCCCTAATCTAACCATCGAAAGCGATTAAATAAAATGGAGAAAGACGTGGGGTTGGAAGACATACACACACGCACACACACTTATTACAACATTACGCCCTCGTAAATGAGGGTTCGAATGAATAAGAGCTAACTAGCTATGCTAATTAAGCTAACTAATTATTACGAAACTCGAAACTAATTAACTACTCAAGCTAACTAATTAAATAATTACATCACATCCAATTAACTACTTAGCTAATTAATGGATTACAAGTCCATTGCAAGTAAACTAAGTAATCAACTTCTTAGCCTCGGGAAGTGATAGATATGCATGCGCATGCTTGATTCTACACTCGAAAAACCATTGCCTTGCTACTGTAATCCTCTGTTTGCACATTTGATCACTGAAAATTATGCCAACTTCCAGAACACCTCTACTCCACCTCAAGAACACACTGTACAAAAATCACTGATGGCCGACAAGGGGGACAAGGGGCCAGTCGGCCATTGATGGTGGTTGTCAGCCACTGCTGGTTCATACTTGCATGCTGCAACATAGAGCAAAATAGTATATTCTCACAGGTTGTTTGTACTGTTTACCCTCCTTATCATCACACAAGCTCAAAGGAGAGAAACACTTGGCCCTCAAACCATCAATCAAGCAATTTCCATGCATGATGGCTAAGGGACCAAGTTTGTACAAGTTCAATAAATGCACAAACAAGACCAAAAAGACCACCACCCTATCATGCATGATTAACAGCAATGGTGACCTAGGAAAATGACACATTTCATCACTTTGAGTATGAAATGTTCCATTTTTCTTGTGTTCAAATTAACGTCCAATTTGAACACATGCAATGCAACACAAGGAATGCTTATCTTGCACACTTTTACTTGTCAAATTTTGTTTACTCATTTTAGTTACCAAACCATTCTTTAGTCAATTTGTCCATTGGTGAGTGTCTTCTAAAGCAAAAGAAGTGTCAACCAAGGGGTAGTTTAAGGCATGAGGGAAGCTTCATGCCGTTGGTAATGAACCCTCAAAGGAGGATTAAACCATAAGCATGAGCTTCAACCTCAAGCTTAAACAACCCTAAGGTTGAAACAACTATCAAAACAAATGAAAAAGTGAAGAAATGAGAGAGGTTGCAAAGATTGTATGTGCTAAAATTGAGTGATAAAAGCACTAAAAACATACAACTGACTTACACCAATGCTAGTTAAAGCCTTAAAATACTAAACTAGTGAAGGAGTTAACACTACAACTATGTAAAACAAGACTCAAACAAGCTAACCAGCCCAAAACATAGCAAAAACAGGTTATTTCAGAAGTAAAAACATGCTGGACTTGAGCTAAGTTAAGCTAGAAAAACATGCTAACATGTGAAGCTAACTAGGCATGCAAACAAGACATGAGAAGGGGAGGCTAACCCCTCCAAATTTGGACCTCAAAATAAGTTTTTTACCACTGAAAAACCTCTGAAATTCAGTGGTTAAAAGGCCCAAAAAATTTGGTTTGAAAAATGATAAACAAAAGCTCAAAAGCTATACAAGCAAAGAGACAAGAAGGATAAACCACCGCTTAACTGAAAATGGCCTCAAACCACCATTTTTAGGTCATAAAAATAGAGCTTTTTACAGTTCAAAACCAGGCAAAAAATAGTCCAAAAATAATAGAAAAAGATGGTGAAGCAAGTAAGTAAAACAAGCTATCTAAGCAAGAGTTATACCTCTTGAAGGCAAGGCAAAATTTAGGCAACAAAGCAAGCCAAGATCACCTTCTAGAGCTCAAAAAGGGTCCCAAGTAACCTCAGCCCAAAGATAAGCAACTTTGGTTAAGGGTTGATAGGCAAACTTAAAGTGTATCAACACTTGTATGCACAAAAGTTCAAGAGAGAGATAATTCTAGAGAGAGAGAATTGCAGAGAGAGAGATACTCTCAAAATTTTTCCAACCTTGAAAACAATAGAGGAGGTCCTCTATATATAGAAAAATGTGAGCTTAGGTCAAAAATAGCCATATAGGGCAACTGGAGCAGTGTGAAACAGCTGGAGGGAAAATATCTACACAAAAAACTGCCTTTTGACACTAGTGGCCGAAAAAAGTCACCCTTGGAAGACACATGGCCAACAAAGCCCATTCATGGCCGACACATGGCTGTCAAAGCTCATCCATGGCCAGCAAACTCCACCAGTGGCTGGCCAGAAAAGTTTGCTCTCCAGGTCCAACTTCAAATGGGCATACCTCCTTCGTCCGAACTCCTTTGCAGGTCATTCTTGAACCTAAATTGAAGCCCCGGAAGTCATCTTTCCAATGGTGGAAGACTCACATCAAAATTCCAAGTGTGAAAAAAGATATGCCTATTTTAGAGAAGACTGCCCAATTTCGGTCCTAACAGGATTCATGCCTAACTTCTCCTCAACTAGTTTTCTTCTCTCTCCTCTAATTTTCTTCAACTCCAAACCTCTAAATAAGGTGTTTTGAAATATTTTTCTAAGAGTTCACCTCTCTTTCATTTATTTCCACTTTGTCCTTGCTTGGTTTACCGAAAAACACAACATTTAACGAAATGCGAGTCTCAAAACATCGTAGAAACTTTTTTTTTCAAAATATTTTGAAAGAGAGAGTTTTAAGGTCTAAAATTATTTTGGTCCAAAATGGAGTGTAAGATTGAGATTTGACGCTCTTCTTGCTGAAGAAATCGAACCTTTGCATAGCATAACTTTCATCATCGAGTGATCAATCAGTGGCGCCAAAGTCTTAAGGGCGGTTTGTCACGGCCCAAACCCGTCCCTATAGGTTTAGCATCGTAACCGGCCAGTAATCCGGGATTACCAAAGGCCTAATTAACAATAGCGACAATTGAACAATAGAAGGGGGCCGGCGGAAGCCGATCAATAAAAAGAAGATGTCCAATGAGCTGTGAAAATCTGAATGGAAAAAGACTTTTATGAACATAACCATATTCAAAGCTATATGCACATACACATATTAGATACACATAGCATACAGGTTAGGGACCTGATCCCTTTACCATAACTGTACAATCAAGTCTTAAACATTCATTACATTAACGGGGACAAAAAGGGTGGATCCAAAACACCCCAAAATAGCCATGATTCATATAGACTTGGGACCTCGAAGTGAGGCGTGATGGTTGGCTTGACAAAACAGGAGCTTAACTCGACGCTTCTAGCTTGGGTCCGGTGCTTGGCCACCTACATACGTATATAAACTGTGAGCTAAAGCCCAGTGAATAACAAATGTATAAAGAGGTTAAGAATGATGTCCTTATAGTCCTTAAAACAATCAATTAGCACTAAAACATTTGCAATCAATATCATTTGTCAATCAGTCATTCAATTCGATCAGGTCGATCCATCATATTTATAAGTCATACGTGGTACATCCAATAGCAACAATACACTAGATCTTGAAAGACCGAACAATCAATTGATGGCCATCATACAATAACAATAGTTCCAGGATTCGGAACTAACAGAGATCTTTGTAACAATAACGATAACAATATCAGCAACAATAGCAATATGCTATGGATGCCACGAATACAGTTCAAAATAGGATCATCATTCAATCGATAAAAAGTATCATTTCAAAAAGCAATATGATTTATCAATCTGAAAATAAATACGATTGAACATATCTTTGCAACATTGTTATTCACAAATTACTGGGCTATGGGTAGGCTAGACAGCGTCCCTGAGTGTCAAACCTACATAGTTGCAGAACGAACACACACACTAAATTACACACTCGGAATTAATAATTTAGCCCCTACTTGATTTGGTGTGGTTCTATATCAATATCCTCAATTAAGATGCCTTAAACATGGCCTAGGAATGCCTAGGATGGAATGAGGATGCAAAAATGTACTTTAGAACACTTTTCAAAATTTGCTGAAAACAGGGGTCTCGCTCAAGCGTGGCTTTCCCCACTCGAGCAGACATGCAGACAATGAAGCTCCGCTCCTTCCCTCGCTCGAGCGGACTGCAAACTCGTGAAAAGTACTGGTTGCACGTTTTTCACGCTCGATGGACACTCGACCCACGCTCGAGCGTGAGACTCAGACCCTCGCTCGAGCGCGGATAACCTTGCTCGAGCGGACTGCAAAACACGTGAACTTCTGAGCATATGCATTTCATGCTCGAGCGTGACTCTCGAAGCTCGAGCGGAAGTGCATGTATTCAGAGTGTACGCTCGAGCGTGAAGTCCTCCGCTCGAGCGTGGATCAAAAATTTGGAATTTCCAGATTGATCCTCAAGCACAAAACTCAACCTTAAAAGCTTCAAACGCAATTTTTCTAGGCCAATTTTCTAGAAAATACTTGGAAACTCATAATACAACATGTTTTGAAGATCATTTTATAAAATCAAAGCCCAAAAGTATGCCAATTGAACACAATTTCAATGTAAACTTGAAGAACAATGCAAGAACATAACATGCATGAGTTCTTATGAACTCTAATGCTCCAAAGCATAATCAAATGCAAGATTGAACTCAAAAACATGGTGAGTTCCTAGAGTATAACCCTAATATGGACATGCATGTGGAAATTCACATGAAAATGATCTCAAGATTCAATGATATGGACATATATGCAAACATTGTTTCTCAATTCAACTCTTTAGACTATTTCTTGACTCTAATCACCAATTTTTTTTCCATGAACCATGCATGTAACAACTTAAATTCACAATTAAGAGAATGAATTTCCTACCTTAAGTCTTGAATTCCAAGTGTAGAAGCCTAATCTCTCAAGTCTTCTTCAATTTCCTCTAAGTTTCAAGCCAATCTCTTGTTGAATCAATTTTTCTTCTAACTCTCTCTCTCTCTCTCTCTCTCTCTCTCTCTCTCTCACACACACACACATTTTGGTCTAGAGGATGGAAAAGATGATGTATCAATGTGTGAAAGGAATTGGTTTTGAATCAACCCACTTAGTGGCAATTATGTAAATAACCTATATTCCATTAATCTAGCATTGTTCATTCTAATTTAATCATTCCAAATTGAATTTTAATTAAACCTACCATAAAATTCTATAAATCCTCATTAGCATATAACACAAATCAATTTCTGAATCGGTCGCCGATAAGGCCTTCAATTCGCAATTCGAAATTAAAACATGAACAAATCATTCTGTAACAAACAGATAGAAATGCAATTAAGCAACACACTCATGTAATCAATTTAGGATTTCGTCTTAATCAATTACTTAACATGCTAAATCACAAATTAACGCTAATCAGAGGTGAGGGTTGTCACAGTCTCCCCTCCTTAAAAAGAGTTTGGTCCTCCAAACTCGAATTACCTTCATTCAGGATATCTTTTCATCATATCGTCTTCCCTTTCCCAAGTGGCATAAACGCCACCATGGTTTTGCCAATCCACTTTCACTAACGGGATTTCCTTATTTCTCAACTTCTTGATTTGTCGGTTTACAATCTGAATAGGCCGTTCTTCATAAGTGTAATTATCACTCAATACCACACGGGTAGGCTCAATAACATGGAAGGGATCCCGAAGATAATCCCTCAACATTGAAATATGAAAGACATTATGCATGTGTTCCATTTCAGGGGGAAGCGCCACTTGATATGCCACTGGATTAATCTTTTCAATGATTTCATACGGCCCAACATATCTCGGTGCTAGCTTACCCTTAGCCCCAAAGCGGGTATGTCCTTTAAAAAACATGATCACCCACTTCATATTCCCTGTCTCGCCTCTGGACATCTGCATAACTTTTCTATCGGCTTTGTGCGGTTTTCAACCTTTGTTGAATTAGTTTCACCATTTCTGTGGTCTCGTGAACAATCTCGGGCCCCAGCAAAGACCCATCTCTAACTTCTACCCAACAAATAGGAGACCGGCATTTTCTGCCATATAAAGCCTCGAAAGGCGCCATACCAATGCTCGAGTGAAAACTGTTGTTGTAGGTGAATTCGGCTAAAGGTAAATGGCTTTCCCAATTTCCTTGGAAATCAAGAACACATATACGCAGTAAGTCTTCCAGAGTCTGGATTGTTCTTTCTGATTGGCCATCTGTCTGAGGATGGTATGCACTACTCAGTCTCAATTCGGTACCCAATGCCGTTTGCAGACTTTGCCAAAATCTCGATGTAAACTTCGAGTCCCTATCAGAAACAATAGACATAGGCACTCCATGCAATCTGACAATCTCATCAATATAAATTGTAGCCAATTTGTCCGCATTATAAATTGTTTTGACAGGTAAGAAGTGAGCAGATTTAGTCAATCGATCAACAATAACCCCAATTAAGTCCATACCTCTACTGGAGCGAGGCAATCCAACAATGAAATCCATAGTAATATGTTCCCATTTCCACTCCGGTATTGGCAAGGGTTGAAGTAAGCCTGCAGGTTGTTGATGTTCAGCTTTGACTTGTTGGCAATGTAGGCATTTCGACACAAACTCGGCAATTTCTTTCTTCATTCCCGGCCACCAGAAATTAAGTTTCAAGTCTTGATACATTTTTGTATTTCCTGGATGGATGGAAAATTTTGAACTGTGGCCTTCCTGCAAAACTCGCTTTTCAATTCAGGATCATTTGGTACACACAACCTTCCCTGAAATTTCAATACATTGTTTTCAAATTTAAAGTCCGGCCTTGGTTTGGATTCCCGTTCATCAATGATCTTTTTCAGAAATTCATCTTGTTGTTGCTTCTCTTTAATCTCTTCAATAAGTGTTGGTTGAGTAGAAATAGCAGCTAATGTCCCACCTTGTTTTTGTAAAACGATTTCAACTTCAAATTTTCCAAGGTCATGTAACAGTTCTGTCTGTCCGGTGAGTAAATAGGACAAATTCCCAATTGACTTTCGACTGAGTGCATCAGCAACGGTGTTAGCTTTCCCCGGATGGTACAAAATTTGCAAGTCATAGTCTTTTATCAGTTCTAACCATCTCCGCTGTCTCATGTTCAACTTTTTCTCTGTAAAGAAATATTTTAAACTTTTGTGATCGGTGTACACTTCACATGTTGCCCCATATAAGTAGTGGCGCCAAATTTTCAATGCAAACACTACTGCAGCAAGTTCTATGTCATGAGTTGGGTAGTTCTTCTCATGTGGCTTCAGTTGTCGGGAAGCATACGCAATAACTTTGCCATTCTGCATTAATACACATCCCAAACCCTTATAAGAAGCATCACTAAAAATAGTAAATCCATCCGTACCTGAGGGTAGGGTGAGAATTGGTGCAGTCACAAGTCGAGTCTTCAATTCTTGGAAAGCTGATTCTCTTTGATCGGTCCAGTCAAATGATAACCCTTTTTGAGTCAACTGAGTCAATGGCAGAGCAATTTTGGAAAAATCTTTCACAAACCTCCTGTAGTACCCGGCTAAACCTAAGAAACTCCGAACTTCAATAACATTAGTCAGTCGAGGCCAATTCACCACTACTTCGATCTTCTGTGGGTCAACCGAAATGCCATTCTTACTAATCACATGCCCCAAAAACATGACATTATCAAGCCAAAATTCACACTTTGTTAGTGTTGCATACAATTTTCGTTCTCTCAAGGTCTGTAAAGCAATTCTCAAATGATGTTCATGTTCCTCCTTACTCTTGGAATAAATCAAAATGTCATCTATAAAAATAACCACAAATTCATCGAGGAATGGTTTGAAAATTCTGTTCATAAGATCCATAAATGCAGCAGGCGCATTAGTAACTCCGAAAGGCATAACAAGAAACTCATAATGTCCGTACCTCGTTCGAAAGGCAATTTTTTCAATGTCCTCTGCTTTGACTTTCAACTGGTGGTATCCGGATCTAAGGTCAATTTTGGAGAAGAACCTTGCAATTGGTCAAATAAATCATTAATACGAGGCAGTGGGTATTTGTTTTTCACTGTCACCTTGTTCAATTCACGATAGTCAATACAAAGCCTTAATGAGCCATCCTTCTTTTTCACAAATAAAACTGGCGTGCCTTACGGTGAAGTACTGGGCCTGATGAACTTCTTATCCAACAACTCTTGTAGCTGAATTTTCAATTCTTTCAATTCAGTAGGTGCCATTCTGTACGGAGCTTTAGAAATTGGTTGTGTACCCGGTAACACCTCAATGGTGAACTCAATCTCCCTATCAATCAAATCCCCTGGAAAATCATCTGGAAAAACATCTGGGAATTCTTCGACTATAGGAATACTATAGCGATCCCGGTTTTTTCTCTCATGTTTACTGTATTCTGGATTCGGTTCCGTTGATAGTTGTTGTCGTCTGTATTTCATTTCCGTCCTTTAACTCTTTGTATTTGAGTTTAGAATTGTCTTGGGCGTGTTTTGAACAGGTTGGTTGAGCTTTTGTCCTAATTCTTGTTGCCCAGATTTTTAGTGATCCGCTCGAGCGGGTCTTCTTGCGCTCGAGCGGAGTTTGCACACTTCTAGCATTTTGTGCCTCTGCAAAAGTACTGCAGGGTTGTTTTTCACGCTCGAGCGGGTCGCGCTCGAGCGGGTATCCTTGCGCTCGAGCAGGTGTTCGATGTCTGTAAAAATACTGGAAGAGGGTAATCTACGCTCGAGTGGGTTTCCCTTTGTGCTCGAGCAGGTGTGTTTTGCAGTTGTGTCTTGGAGCTCGAACGGGTCCAGTTTTTGTGCTTGACGCTCGAGCGTCCTGTTCTCCGCTCAAGCGGACTAGCTGTATATCAGATGGCAGCTGGGTAATTTTAAATCACTTTTCACACTTTCTTTCTCTCTCTTACTTTTCAAAACCTCCATTGGAGAGCACCTCACTCTGAAACTCCAACTTCTCTCTAGGGTTTGATCTAGTAGGGGTGATCTTCTATCATTGGGCCTTTGTAAAAAGTGTGGAGCTCGTTGAGGGCTACATTTTGATCCGAAAATATTGGGGTTTAGAGCACTTTCAAATTTCTTCATCTTCTCCTTTGGGCTCCGAATTTGAGGTTGGAATAACTACTCATTTCTATGATCTTTGACATAAATTATTGGTCATTTTGATGTAATGTTGAAGTTGGGTAATTTTGGGTGTTAGGGTTTCAAAATGAATAAAGAGGGGTTTCGTTATTTTGACTCATATATGTGTGTCTTGGGTCTTAAAATGATGGTATTGATATTGCTGATGATATATGGGACCTTTGGGTCATTATAGAGAAAAAGGGGGAGAAAGCCCTAAATTGTTGTTTGAATTAATTTATATAATTAATTTGGAAATTTTATGGAAATATGGAATTGAGTTGGAAATAATGAAATTGGCTCATTATAAGAGGGAATGGTGTAGTTGGATTTATTAATCGCTCACTTATGAAATTGTTGTCAAATTATCTGTTGATGCATTTATTATATGTTTAGAAATAAATTGCTTTGGGCTATCGGAGGAGAATAGTCTTGAATGTTGTAGACCTTGCATGATGATTAGGTGAATTAAAACTAATCAATTGAATATGTCATTGAATATGACTGTTGAAATAATACATCAAATTTATGTATTGATTGATTATGTATATGATATGTGTTTATATACATTATGTTGTGTGGGAGGAGATAGGGGATGTACTCCACGGTTTAGGAGGAGATAGGGGATGGACTCCTAAATCAGATGTTATTTGGGAGGAGATAGGGGATGGACTCCATTGATACAGCAAATATGTGTATCTATTGAAGTATTGATACAACAAATATGTGTATCTACTATGAAGTATAGAAGTGTTTTATGTGATATTGATACAGTAAATATGTGTATCTATTGTGAAGTATGGTAGTATTATTGATATGAGCTGTGGTCTCATGGGAGTTGTTTGGCCAGGTTCTGAGCCATATTTATGAATTGAAAATCGGTTAAGTAAAGAAAAGAGGAATGAAACATGGACATATTTGTCATGTAATTGAAATGGATTATGAAATGATTTATGTGGGTTAAACATTTATCGAATGCTAATGTTTTAGTTATTGCTCAAATTATGTTTAGCATATCTCTACTAGGCGTTGGCTCACCCTATATGGGACATCCTTTTCAGGTACAGGTGTTATGCCACCTCCAAGGACATAACTTGGGAGGCTTGAGGTTGTTAGACTCTTTTTGTTGTTTTCTTTGTTGTATTACATGTATATCAAGCCAAGGGCTTATTTTGTGTAGAGTTAGTACTCTCCCTTTTGTAACCAAGTGTTGACTTGGAAAGTTGTAAGCCTATAGGGCATTTACTTTTGTTGTCAACATGTAATACCTTTTGTAAGAATACTCTGATGATTGTAATATGAAATCTCTTTTTTTTATCGTGAATGTATGATATTATGGATTTATTTTGAGGGCGTTACAAATACTGTCCACATTAGCTTTAGTATCAGCAAGTACAGTCAATATGTAACATAAATACCCTTTACACCCCTTTTTAATTAATTTAAATGCTTTCATGGACGAAATCAGATATGGGGGAGGTACTACACCAACTCCGTTAAATACAAATTCAAGCAATCCAGGTGGACGGAAAACAACTTGTTTCGTTACACAGTCTATGGAAGCATGATATTTTGTTAACCAGTCCATTTCCAAAATCACGTCAAAATGATCAAGATTCAAAGGCAGTAAATCAACGTACAAAAGGACATCCCCAATCACAATTTCACATGCAGGATACACATAAGCACAGGTCATAGATCCCCCAGCAGGTGAAGATACAACTAACAAATAGTTCATGGGTTCCAATGGTCTATTTAATTTTCATGAAAAAGCATGCGAGACAAACGAATGTGTAGACCCCGAATCAATCAAAATATAAGCATTTTGAGCACAAATTGAAAGTATACCTGACACAACTGTCTCGGTATTCTGCACGTCTCCTGGTGCAAGTGCAAACACTCGGCCTTGTCGCAAGGGTTCTTTTCCGGTAGCTTTGGGATTGGGTTTTGGTGTAGCAGTTGAAGCTACAGCACTTGCTACGGGTTTACTAAGATTCTGGGAAGCGAGTGGATAGTCTTTAACCATGTGGCCCACTTTGCCACATTTGTAACAAGCACCAGAAATTCTGTAACACACCCCTTTGTGTCTCTTGCCGCATTCTGAACAAGGCAGTATAGAATTGTTGCCCTGGCTAGAACTGCTCGATGACCTAGTGTTTTGCTTCTTGTTCAATGAACTATTCCGGCCTTTCTTAAAATTAAAGCCTTGCCTCTTACCCCGCCATTTAGTTACCGGTGTCTTAGTCTGTTTCAATGCTGCAACATTTGTCTCAGTTATAATTGCTCGGTCAAGAACATCCACATATTTTAGTAGTTTCAAGACATTGATTCGATCAAGTATCTCTACATTGAGCCCGCCTTCGAACTTCCTGGCCTTTTTATAATCAGTGTCAACCATGTGTGGTGCATATCGGGCGAGTTCGGTGAACTTTGATTCATATTCGGCTACTGACATGGTGCCCTGCTTCAATTGCTCAAATTCAGTCACTTTACGGTCCCTAACACACTGAGGGAAGTATTTTTCATAAAAAGCTTCCTTGAATTGAGTCTAGGTCATGGCATTGTTAGTATCACGTATAAGCATCCACCACCGTCTGGCCTCTTCTTGCAAAGTGAATGTAGCCAGTAAGACTTTGTGTGCCTCAGAACAGGGAAACACTTCAAACAGCTTTTCAGTTTCTAATACCCACGCTTCGGCCTTTAGTGGCTCAAGACCTCCCTGAAATGTTAGCGGTTTCATTTTGTTAAACTTTTACGTCAAGGCAATCACATCATCATTCATATTTGGTTCTGGTTGTACTGGAGGAGGTGGGAGCTGTTGGTTCTGTTGTTGCCTTAGAGCCTCAGCCAATAGTTCAGCCATTCTTTCCAACCTTGTCATTTTTGCTTCAAATGGCTCAGATTCATCGGCAGTTCTTGCATTCTCCATTTCACTATATACAATACAGTAATAATAAACATAGGAAATTGCTTACTTATGCACATTAGCACATACATTCGTATCATGACCACACACACACTTTCTTATGCTCATGCAATGCCCTAATTACTTTTCTAGGACATCCTATAGCTCATTTGGACGTGTGTGCGATATAACTCGTGCTCTGATACCACTCTGTCACGACCCAAACCCGCCCCTTGTACCCCATTTTTGACCGTCCTCAAGACTTGGTTGTGCTGGCAGGTACATCTAGCCACAAGTTCGATAGCTCGTTGGGTACTCGACTTTCGCGGCGGAACATCACAGGTTTGAGCTTTCCAAACCCTGTATCATTTCTGCCCCATATTTGGACCATGTGTTGGTCCTTTCAACATGTTTCTCACAGTGCACTGCCGGCCACTCTCTACCACTGCCGGCCATGCTTTTGTCCCTGCCTACTATTGATGAAGCCTATCGAACATCAATGAGGCACTGCCGGCCACTACTGATGGCCAGTAGAACCCTTTGTCTCAGCAGATTTCACACCAGATCTTTTGAGCCAGCTGGTTTTCACTCATCCCTCCTCCGTATGGAGGGATGAAGCCCTTTCCAAGCTTGTTTAACAAGCTTCTCATTACATTCTTCTATATAAGGAGAGGCTCTTCCTTCCCAGCAGAGGTTCAGCATTTTTAGAGAAGATATCTCTCTCTCTCTCTCTCTATATTTCTCACTCTCTATCTCTCTATATATTGTATTGAATAGTGTCCCAAAGTGTGTTTTCTCTTCACTTTTGCAAAGGAACACTTAGTGATACACCACCATCTTTGAGTTGAGGTTCTTGGGAGTGTTTCTTGAGCTCTAAAAGTTGGTTTTTGGCCTCAGAGTTTGCTGGTTTCGAAGTTGAGCTTCAAGGGTGAGTATTTTTCCATTTTTAGCATTTGTTGGTATCTCATTTTGGCCATCCTTGAATATTGTTTTAGGCCTTTCTTTCAACTGAAAAAAGTTCTGTATTTAAGTGCTTTTGATGATTGTTTAAGGCCTCTTTGGTGTTTAGGGTGTTCTACCCTCTTGTGTGCCTTATTTGGCCTTGTTTTGTGCCATGCTTTAAGGCCTTTGAGTCAGTCTTTGTTTGGCCTTTTAGCCACTGAAATCCAGTGGATTTTCAGTGGTAGGCATGCAGTTTTGAGGCCTAAAATCAGAGGGGGGTGACCCCCTCTCTTTTTGTTTTGTTTGCTTGAGTTATTGGCCTATCAAAGGAGCATGTATCCCTATACTTTTGAGGTTTAGTTCAGGCACTTTTTTGTGACTTTTAGGACCTACCTTAACTTTGTCCATGGCTGGTTTGGTCACCTTGTGCATGCTTCTTGTATGTGTAGTGTAATCCCATTTGTGGCTCATCAAAGTAGCATGTCTTGCTAGCATGTATTGGCCCCATTTCAGTGGGTTTTTGATCATCATTTGACATCTCATAACTCTCTCTAAAGTTGGTTTGGTAGCCTCTTGAGTGGCTCATGTACTTGTAGAACAAATCTTGCTTACTAGCCTTGTGTGCATGAGGTTTTGGCTCATCATTCTAGCATATTTTGGCTTTGCTCCAGCATGATTTTATTCATATTTTGGATTGTTCTAGGACTATTTTGGGCTTCCATGGTCATATGACTCATGTTTAGTATAGCTATAGAGCAAATGCTTTGACTAGCCTTGAGTTTTGAGGGAGCTTGCATGCTTAACTTGTGATGTTAGCATGCTTTGGCATCATTTGAAGTGTTATATCAGTGTATATTTCATGGTCATACACTTGCCTTTGTCATGCTTTCAATGCCTTGAAGAGTTGGTGTTTTATGCCTCATAAATGGATCATTATGCATGCCTCTATGCTTAGGTCTTTGGGATGCCATCTCAGTGGGCTTTGGGGCTTCTTTTGACATGTCATAACTCTAATTTTTATTGGTTAAGTCATGCCATGTTTGGTTGTAATAGGTCTAGTGCAATCCCCCTTGTTGGCCTTACTTGCACCATGTTTTTTTGCCTTTCACGTTGACTTGTTTTGGCCTTGGCCCATGCATGTTTTAGATTCATTTTGACATGATCTAGGACTGTTTTGGTTGTCCTTGGCCCTTCGGGGTTTGATTCATGTGGCCTTGGTACAAGCTCCTTGGCTAGTCTTAAGCTTTGAACATCCTAGCATGCTATGCTTGCATTGTTTAGTTGATTTGGCATCAATTTTCATGAGATTTCAGAGTTTACCTCATTGCCACATTATCATGATTGTCACTCCTTGCTCATGTTTGAGAGTTGTGTCCTTATGCCTTAATTCTTGGGCCATTACATGTACATGCATTTTCCTCACTTTTCGTATCATCAATTTATCGGATGGCCACTGATTTGGGCGTGATTGAGGTCTGTCCATTTTGGTTTAAGTCCATCTTTGCATGTTGTTGCATGCTTGTCTTGCATGTTGTTGTATGCTTGTTCCATCTACTATGTTGTTCAAATGTTGTTACATTGCATCATGCTCGCATGCTTGAGTTGCATGACATTTGCGTGCTTGTTGCATTGCTTGGTACATTGTGTGTTGCGGCATGTTGTTGCATGCTTGACATATAACATGTTGTTACATGCTTATTCCATCGTATTGTTGTTGCATGCTTGAGTTACATTGCATACTTGCATGCTCATATTGCATTAGCATTGTGTTTGGCACACCTTGCATTGCATCATGTTTGGTTTGGGTGTTAAGCCAAACACGAGAAACGAGGGACGTTTCATACTTGAAGTGATGAAACGTGCCTCGATTCTCGGTTGCCGACGCTCTTGACGATGCATGATAGAGTTCTAGGCATTTATGTGTTTTTGTGCATTCATTTTACATTGAATTGCACAAGTTGAATCTTTGGCCATCATGTATCGAGATGCGTGATTGATGGTCTTGGATTCGATTATGCCTCTCCCTTGATGTTTCGTGGTGATATGGGGTGGCATAGTGTGTACATATCCTTGGGAGACCCTCCCTTTCCTCTGTTTTGTGCTCTGCTGCAGCTTGGTGTCACAGCAGACCAGTGGCCGGTACCCCCTTGTTGTTGGCCGGCAGCTCTTCACCTTTGGCCGGCAGTACCTACTCTTGGCCGGTAGGGAGGTCGGCAGTAGCTCCTCATGGCCGGCAGGCCACTGGTGCACTCCCCAGCATGTTTTTGGTAAGATCCAGCAGCTAGTTTTCAAGGACACCCTGCAGACAGAGCCTCTAAAGAGCATTTGGAGAGCTTTCGGGACGGGAATCGAGCATGCATCTTCACCTTCTTCAAGGCAGAGCTGAGGTGACCTAGTCTATATATTTTAATGCTTTACTTGTTAGTTAGCTTTAATTAGTTAATTTGTTAATTAGTTAAGTGATGTAATAATTAGTAAGTAGATTGCTTATTATTCATTTCAGTTGTGTAATAATTAGTCTAATTAGATTATTAGATTAGTTAGCTAGCTTAGCGTATTCATTCGAACCCTCCGTCGAGAGGGCAAATTTTGTAATAAGCGTGCGTGTGTGCAATGCATGTCTTCCAACCCCCATTTCTTTCTCCCTTTTACTTACCTGCTTTCGATGGTTAGTTTTAGGTCATTTTCGATTAGCATCCTTATGCTTTGCATGCTTGCATCCATTCATATGTATTGCATGCACCGGGCTCGGCACATCATACTAACTGCATTGTATTTCAATACCAAGTTGAATACATGTATCAATTGTTGCATTTCACATGCCATTTTAGAATAGCCGAGCCTATTTCTAGTTGCATTTTGTATGTGTTGCATTAGCCATTTTAAACATGAACTAGGATCATGCATTGATTTCTAACTAGTTCTCTGTTTTGGCTCGGAGTACACTATGAGTGTTTATGCTTTAGCATACTGCATGTGTGTTAATGTTGCCATGATAGTATGCTTGCCATTAGGCTAATTGCTTAGTTGATATAACTACCTGAATGCCTGTGGGTGAAGGTTGGATTACTTGAATTAGAACAATTCATCAAAACCCTGTTTTAGCCTACTTGCGAGTAGCGAGTTTTAAACCATTTTCAAACAAACAAATGTGCAATGCTCTGTTCCAACTTAGGCGATCTAGTCTATACTTGAATGCTGTGCGCATCACATAGTAATTCTAGGTTTAATAATCGGAATAAGAACAAATGTGTTTTCAAAAACAAGATATCATGTTAGTAAAGGCCAATCTTTGATTGGGCGAGCGGGGGTGCTCATTGCATGACCTTCCCCTCTCGTACCCAAGTTCCCAAGCTGAGACAACTTTGGTGATGACGGACACGTGGTCTTAGGCACGAGTCAGGGTTTCCTAAATTTCCCCTAAAACAAAATATTTAGGTGGCGACTCTGTATCTGGCAAAGCAGTCCATGTTTGGCACTTCTTTACAAAAATCAGTTTTCCGAAACGAGTTGCCGGATTTGGACTCTTTGATGATTTATTGGTCTTGCATTGCACTTTGCGAGATTAGATTCAGAACCGTGAAATTGAGTCCAAACTGTAGTAAGCCCAAATGAACAAAACGGGATTTCGCCCCGATTTTTCGCGCGCGGAGCCCGGGACATTCGGGCGCGTCCACAGTTTCTGGCGACTCTGCTGGGGAGTTAGAGAGCTTGACTCGAACTCATGATGTCTTTTTTTTATTACACCTATGTGTTTCTTTGCATTGCATGTGCATTGGTGCACCTAGGACACCGTGTTTGTCGTATGCTATTCCTGAACGGTTCGCCGGAGGCCCGCTTGAAAAAGCGTGCCATAAGGCTGACCAGTTGCGGACTCTGCCACGACGAGAACACAAACCCCGGTTTTTACTAGGGCACCCCTTTTGACCATTCGACCAAGTGCATATCGGAAACTGTAGTGACTATTCCAAGCTAGGACAGGTTGCTTACCTGATTATAGGTTGTTTGAAACCGCTGTATGCGTAGTGAAACCTTAGCTCCTGACAAAATAGGACAGGGAAACCCTACCCCAACATAGGGGTGTTTTGGCTCTCATTTGCTTGCTATATGCTTTTAGAGTGTGTCTCTACAGGAATGCACGTGTCAGTTTGCAAGTCTGGGAATCAGGCCTGCGGGCATCAGTATTCTAGGAATCAGTTTTACCTGCGGGTATCAGATTCAGATTTGGGGCAGTGATTTGGGAACAGTGATTAGTGGTTGAGAACAGTTCTTCCGGCTTGTATTTACCAACTGTGTGTTGTCTTTATTTAAGCTGTTATGCTACCCGTTTTTCCGTACATTGTTTCCTTATTTATGCTTTATTTATCTTTTTGCAAGGTAGTTTAGCACCATTGCATCTGACCAGGTAGATATTCTTCGAGCACTCTGAGTTAGAGGTCGTAGACTTAATCGATCTAGGGATCTGATTGACGGACAAACAATGTTCCTTTCTTTACCCCCGGTTACCAGACGGAGGTCAGTAAGGCGTAGTGCATCGGTACAGCGGTCGTCAGATCAGCGGTCTACCCCACTAGTGAACAGTTAGACTGAGGTCTCAGTTTCTACTACATGGGCAGATATACCGGTTATTCAGTTAGATCAGCACAATATGGCAGGCTTAGAAAAGATGATACGTCAACTTTAGGAAAGTATGAAAACCATGCAGCAGGATGCTGCCCGTCAAACAGAATTTGCTATACGCCAGGCCGAGGTTATGGCCCAATAGGCAGAGGTAATTGCTAGACTACAGCAGCAAACTGAAGCATCTGCTTCACACCAAGCTCCTCCCCTACCAAGAGTTCCAATACTCGGGGAGACAGCTAATGTCCAGGACAATACGGACGTTTCAATAGGGCCAGCTCTGCCCCTGGTTCTACCCCAGCTATCCAAAGCGCCCACTAACCTAGTGGATTCCCCCTTTGAGTTCGAGGTGGATCCGACAACGCTAAAAGTGAGCAAGCTAGAAAAGCTGTTCAAGAAGTCTCAAGGAGCTCATTCCATTCCGGATATAGAGGATGGGTACACCGACTCGGCCGTGACTTTGCCAGACCGGTTTGAAATGCCGCACATCGACCGTTTCGACGGGTCTGGAGATCCTATGGTGCATTTGCGGCTGTTTTCGGACATACTAAGGCCGATGGGCCTCTCCAGATTGCAGAAGCTTTCTCTGTTTGGCTGGACCTTGTCGGGTGTAGCGGCTATTTGGTATGCAAAACTGGAAGACTCCGTTAAGAGGAGTTGAGAGGAGATGGCTAAGGCCTTCATAACTCAATACTCCTACAATACTCAGATCGAGGTCACAACTCGTGATCTTGAAACAACTAGACAGGAGCCGAAGGAGAGCTTCTCCGATTTCGTAATCCGTTGGAGGGCCAAAGCCTCGATGATGACCATTAGGCCCGTTGACAAAGATTAGATACGGATGGTTATGCGCAACCTCCAGCCCAAGCTCATGTAGAAGATGATCGTCCTCCCCCTCCCCACCTTTGCCGATTTACATGAGATAGGGGTGCAGATTGAGGACGCCATGAAACAAGGCCTCATCGACCATGAGAGGGAGCAGCCCAAGAGGGCATTCAACCGCAGTACAAATGCAGGTACAAGTAGTGCTGCAGCTGCCAGATCTTCAGATGTAGGTATGGTTACCACCACCACCATCCCAAGAACCCTTGCTGCTACACCATTCACCGGTGCGTTCAGAAGTAGCTCACAAACAACCAAGTATTCCCCCTGAGGCCAAAGAACCTTCACTCCACTATACATGCCCCTGTCCAAAGCTCTGGGGGTTTTGATCAGGAAAGGGCACTTGAAGCCCCTCAAGCCGCGGCCACTACCAGATAGACTCCTTGCTTCCCATAACCCAGCCAAGTACTGCGCCTTTCACCAACAGCATGGTCATGACACCGACCAGTGCTTTCGATTGCGTCATGAGATTCAGGATCTCATTGATAACAGGGTGATCGTGCCTCCGGAGAAACCGAATGTCACAACCAACCCTCTTCCACCACATAACCAAGCTCCACCTCCCAAACGCATCAATTTGATCCAAACTGGGGTTGTGTCATACGATCCTAGCATATATATCACCCCTTCTCACCTACCCAAGCCGGAGGTGTTCATTCCTAACAGCACTGACTTGTGCATGTTGGACATCTCCCAAACCCAACCAGAAGTGGTGGTGGTGGCTATCGAAGATAGAATTGGGTCAACTGCGGGAACAAATAAGAATGATCAGTCAGAGCCTGAGGGGTCTGCAAACTTCATGTACAACCTGAGCGGTTACATTACATCAGCAAGCCAGGTTAGGCCAAATGTGGAATTGCCAGTGGAGGCAGAGATTTGTGTAGTACGAGAGGATGGACCTAATCAGGGGTTAGATGACCTAGCGGATCTGGAGAAGGACATTGCAAATCTGCAGTTCTTGGAAGAGTAGGACTCAAGGGACGTGACAGTCAATTGGTTCGATTTGGATGGGTCAGCGGAGTCTACTGGGTGGCTTGATGACCAGCCCGATGTTGTTGAACAACCGCAGCTAGAACAGGGTCCGTCAGGGATGGGGACATCAACAGTGACCGGAAGGGCCGGGAATCAGTCTGCATCGCCGGAGAGCACCGGTGTAAAGAATTTTGCTCAGAACATGGGCAGTCTGGGTGTGGAAGATACTGAACAGCAAGCTATACTAAAGCAGTTTGAGTGGGAAAGGATCGAAGATTCTGAGAAGGCTAGGAAGACCAAAGCCCCTACGGGGACAGAAAGTGCTGTGTGCACAAGAACGGAGCGTGCTATGAGCGTAGGAACGGAAGGTGCTGTGGGCACAGGAATAGTTGTCACAGAGCCAGACAAGTGTCTGTCGGCTGCTGATGGTATGTGATAGGAAGATGATGACCTATGTCTTGCCCACACCGATGAAGACTGGGGGCAAAGCCAGCCAGATGATACCTGGTACATTGGCAAAGTTGACCACATGACTAGGAGTGGGCGTTACTTCAAGCCCCCGCACTTAGATTAACCAGAGGCATCTGGAAAGGACAAAAAGGCAGACAAGCAGAAAGAAAAGCTGCTCGAAGAAGAGGTTGTGCTGAAACAGCTTAAGAAGATACAGGCATACATCTCCATCTGGGGATTGCTGATGGCTTCAAGAGTACACAGACAGGCTGTCCTTTTGGCAATGGACAAGGCCAAACTTTTAATCGACACCACGCCTGAGCAGCTGGTAGGATTGGTCTTTCCGGGAGGAGCTTCCCCGACGTTGACCTTTTCTGACAAGGAATTACCACCTGAAGGCGCAAATCATAACAAACCACTCTACATCTCTGTGGAGTGTAGAAACAAGTGGGTACCGGTGGTTCTTGTCGACACGGGATCCGCTATTAACGTGTGCCCGTCGAGGACAGCTTATACAATTGGGTTGAAGTCCGCGGACTTTGTGCCAACTGCCCAGGTGATAAGGGCCTACGACAATACTAGCAGAGAGGTGATGGGGACTGTGCAGATTCAGACCCAGGTTGGTCCAGGACAACACGATGTTGATTTTCATGTCTTGGACGTTCCTGCAATCTTCAATCTACTCCTAGGGCGGCAGTGGCTGCACCAGGTGAAGGCAGTCTCTTCCACCCTGCACCAGATGTTGAAATATCCCCACGGGAAGGGGATGGCTATAGTTTTCGGGAATTCGTCAATCCATCCGCCGCCAGAGGTGTCTACACCGGTTTTGGAAATCTAGCATGGCACGGAGGATGTGTTCCTATAAGGATTTACCCTGGCCGAGGCTCGGATCGTACATAACATCTTAGCTGTTGATGAGGGGTTGTATGTCAGCGTACAATCAGTGTACCTCATGAACAAGCTCCAGCACATCCCCCGGATGGGACTAGGAAAAAGTGGCCAGAAGGGCATTACTGTATCAGCCGAAGTGCCGCACAACCCGCATACTTTTGGCTTAGGCTATCTACCTACCAAGGAGGACTAGGTAAGGAAAGGCAAAGAGATGGCCGGAAGAGCCAGAGCCAAGCAGATGGGGAAGCATTTTGAGTTGATGCATCGGCCTATCTAAGGCACCCTGAACGGACGCTTTGTCCGGGAAGGAGAAGACTTTCCATTCTGCGGCTTCCCAGAGCCATGGTTGAATGCCGAGAAGAGGCGCCTGTCGGGTTTTGAGATCTTCTTCGACTTATAGTTGTTTTGGGTTGATGAGGCCGAGGAGTAGACAGACCCATCAGCTAAGGTTGAGCAGTGTAAGGAAGTGGATTCCGAGAGCGCAGAGATTGAAATAGGGGTAGCACTGGCTTGTCTACTTTCAGATCCTTCGATCGTACATGAGTGCTTGGGGAATGACCTCTCAGTGTCTATGATCGGGAATGAAACAGCTACGAGCCCATCTTCAAACATGTTGGATGCATCCATCGCACCCTCCCTCGTCTGGCAGTACAAGGAGGGATTCTTATCGAGCAACACCGGGTCAGGTAGTGAGCTGGAGTTTGATTCCACCGAGTCTGTAGAGTCGGAATCAGGTTCCAACTCGTCTGAGTCTAAGTCCGATATTCCTGGGGGTGACAACCCGGATGCCACAGTCCTGTCTAGGTCGTCTTTTTCTTTTTCCTTTGAGTCTGTTGTAACAGAGGAATCGGGCGACTTGGTAGTGATTAATGAGAATGAAATGGCTTTGGCCTTCGAGTACTTTTCTATGCCCTTGATTTATTGTATTAATCAGGACTTTCAAAATTTCGATGAAAACGACGAGGAAGAAATTCCACCGGTTTTGAAATATTTGCTAGATTAAGAGCAGGAGAGGTTTGTAAAACCATTGGTTGATGAAATCACCCAAATTAATGTTGGTACTGAGAAGGACCCGCGGCTGGTCCAGATCGGGTCCACGTTGTCTTCGGAGGAGCGCGAGCGCTTAGTCGCTTTATTAAACGATTTCAAAGAAGTTTTCACATGGTCCTACGAAGACATGCCTAGAATCGATCCTGAGATTGTACAACACCAGATCCCTCTTGACCCAGAGGCCCGACCTGTTAAGCAGAAACTTAGAAGGATCCGTCCGGACTGGGCTCTCAAGATCAAAGAAGAGGTCACCAAGCAAATTGACGCAGGATTCCTGCTGGTATCTGAATACCTAACTTGGTTGGCCAACATAGTTCCAGTGCCGAAGAAGGATGGCAGAATTCGGGTATGTGTGGACTTCAGGGATTTGAACAAAGCCAGTCCGAAGGACGACTTTCCTCTGCTACATATCGACGAATTAGTAGACTTCACTGCAGGGCATGCGTTGCTCTCGTTTATGGATGGCTTCTCGGGTTATAATCAGATATTGATGGCACCCGAAGACCGGGAGAAGACTACTTTTACCACCCCGTGGGGAACCTATTGTTATAGGGTGATACCGTTTGGGCTGAAGAATGCTGGAGCTACATATCAACGGGTTGCGACCACGATATTGCACGACATGATCCACAAAGAGGTTAAGGTGTACGTGGACGACATGATTGTCAAGTCCAAGGAAAAAGAGGGCCACTACACCACCTTGCAAAAGTTCTTTCAAAGGATCAGAGAATTTCGGTTGCGGCTGAATCCTCAGAAATGTACGTTTGGTGTTACAACAGGGAAAATGCTGGGGTTCTTGATCACACAGAGAGGTATTGAAGTCGACCCTTCTAAAATCAAGGCCATCTTAGAAATGCCACCACCAAGGACTGAAAAGGAGGTGCGAGGCTTTCTGGGTAAAGTACAATTCATAAGACGGTTTATTGCTAAATTAACCTTGACTTGTGAAGCACTCTTTGGTCTCCTGAAGAAAGGAAAGAAATTCCAATGGGACGGTCGATGCCAAGCTGCTTTTGAACAGATTAAGCAATATTTACAGAACCCACCTGTGTTGTCACCGCCTGAGCCGGTAAACCGTTGATTTTGTACCTTTCAGTGACTGAAACTACAATGGGCTGCATGCTTGCACAGGAGTCTGAGGACAAAGTGGAGAGAGCTATCTACTACCTGAGTAAGAAAATGCTAGATTACGAGACTCGCTACACCCCGTTGGAGAAGGCTTGTCTAGCCTTGGTATGGGCTACCAAGAAGCTGCGGCACTACCTGTTAGCTTACTCTGTAATACTGGTTTTGAGATTAGATCCCATTAAATATCTCTTCGAGAAACTGGCACTTACGGGTAGGCTAGCTCGTTGGTTGTTTCTGCTTTCCGAATTCGATCTGAAGTACTTGAAGCGTAAGTCCGTAAAAAGGAGAACAGTAGTGGAGTTCCTAGCCGATCACCCAGTTGAAGGAGATGAAGCAGTTGAGTACCTGTTTCCAGATGAGGCCATTCTGCATGTCGAAGAAGAGTTTTGGACGATGTACTTTGACGGAGCGTCAAACCAATACGGGTATGGGATAGGGGTGTTGCTGATAACGCCCGACAATTCCCGTATCCCTCTAGCATTCAAACTCCAATTCAAAGTCTCGAACAATGAGACAGAGTATGAGGCGTGTATTGCTGAACTAGAAGCAGCTCTAGAACTAGGGGCAAAATAGTTGGACGTCATCGGGGACTCGAACCTTGTTGTATCTCAAGCTAAAGGAGATTGGAAAGTCAAAGAAGAAAAGATGAGAATCTACCACCAGACCTTGGACATGCTGATTCCTCGTTTTGAGAAACTGAATTTCGCTAATCTATTAAGAGAGAACAACAGGTTCGCAGATTCATTAGCAACTTTATCTTCTATGATAGACATCCCTTTCGGAGTCCGGATGCGTCCGATCATCATTGACCAGAAATTTGTGCCAGCCTACGAGCTGATTGCTGCCATAGATGAGGTACAAGATGAGAACCCCTGGTATTATGATGTCTGGAACTTCTTGGAAAAAGAGGCGTATCCATCAGGGGCAAATGCCAAAGATAAAAGGGTAATTCGAAGAATGGCTGCTCAGTTCATCATCTGCGGGGGTAAACTCTACAAGAGAGGTCATCTCGGGATGCATAAGCTGTGTGTTGATGCTGAAGAATTGAAGCACCTGATGGAGTCCATCCATGGAGGAGAGTGTGGAACGCACATGAACAAGGTGATGCTAGCCCGGAAGATCCTTAGACAGGGTTACTACTAGTCCACCATGGAGGAGGATTGTATTGGTTTTGTCCGGCGATGCCACAAATGTCAGATCCATGCAAACCGCATGAACATTCCGCTGTCGAAGCTGTACAACATGACTTCGCCATGGCCGTTTTCAGTTTGGGGGATTGATGTGATTGGGGCTGTCACTCCGAAGGGGTCCAATGGGCATGAGTTCATTCTGGTCGCGATAGACTATTTTACAAAGTGGGTTGAGGCCCAATCTTACGCGGTGTTGAAGGCATCGCATGTTGCTAAGTTCATTAGGAACAACATCATCTGTCGCTACGGGGTCTCGAATGAGATCATTTCAGATAATGGTTCCCACTTCAAGAAGGAAGTGATCGACTTGTTGGACAAGTACAACGTGGCTTTTATAGCGACCCCGGTCTTTTCCCATTGGATTATTGTATCTGGACTTATGTTCCGTGGATTCTGTTGTCATATTATTGTTGTTGTCATCCTTTAACGTCATTGTTTGAGTCTTAGGGTGTGTTAGACTTGTTTCGAGTGGGTGGTTTGAGTCTGGGATCAAACCCCAGATTTTTGAAGTTTCGGCCGTTCCGCTCGAGCGGACCTTCTTGCGCTCGAGCGGATATTGCACACTTCCAGTATTTGTGAACCCTGCAAAACTTCTGCAGGTGTGATATCTACGCTCGAGCGGGATTTCTGAGCTCGAGCGGGTTGAGCTCGAGCGGTATTGTTGACGCTCGAGCGGGTAGTGTGTTCTTCGCGTGGGTTCTGGAATGGGAGAATCTACGCTCGAGCGGTTAACATTGCGCTCGAGCGGACATTGTTTTTGCTCTTTACGCTCGAGCGGTGTTTTGTGCGCTCGAGCGGGACTGTCAAGCTTAAATACGCAGCAGCGTGTTTTAAAACAGTTTTTCAGTCTCTTTCAGTTTATAAAACCCTAGGTTACGAGTTTTCTCTCTCCCAACTCATCTTCTCTCCTAGGTTTCATCTATTTAGAGTGAGTATCTAACCTAGTTCCTTCATTAAAAAGGTAGAGTGGGTCGAGGGCTTCCATTTAATCTGAACGGTTGTTGATTTGGAGCACTTTGGAGTCTGGGCTATCATCTCCGTCTTCTTCTTTTTGGGTTCTTGCTTCGAGGTAGGGATTTCCTACTCCATTTATACGCTTTAATCCTAAGTGTTGGTATTTTGGTATGTGGGGTAGTTTGGTAATTTTGGGAGAAACCTTAGGGTTTTGGCTTAGATTAGTTTGTATAATTAATTTAAGGGAAAAGTGTGGACTTGGGTTTAATTCATGAAGTTGGAAAAATTATGAGATTAACGATATAGTTGGGTAGTTTAAATACTTACCTATGAAAATGTGGATTTTACATTCATTGTTGTATTTATTTCTTGTTTAGAAATAACTGTTTTGGGCTATCGGTGGAGGATAGTCGTGATTGTTGTAGACCTTGCATGTGGCTTAGGTATAACTGGAATTAAGTCACTTATGTGACTGTTGAATTAATACAGAACATTACTTGTATTGATTATGTGTTATATATGGCAATTGTGTGTTTCATTGCATATGCATGTTGTTTGGAGAAGATAGGGGATGAACTCCACGGTTTGGGGGAAGATAGGGGATGTACCTCTAAACCGGATTGGTTGGGAGGAGATAGGGGATGGACTCCAGTAGCATCACTCATATGTGTGCTTAATGATAATAGCAATATTGCTATTTGTTGTTGATATGATACATCACCACCATGTGTATCAGTTGGGAAGTATGGAAGTGGATTTGATTGAGATTGTCATAACACCAGCATGTGTGTTTATTTTGTTATAAGAAAGGTTTAACCTGATTTGTTATCCTTGTTGAGTTGTTTGGCCAGGTTCTGAGCCATGTCTGTATAAATGGAAAGTGTGTTGTGTCATAGACAATGCGTCATAGACAACGTAGACATTAGTGTCATGAAACTGGGAATTGATTATCTTGTGTTAACCACGTATCGAATGCTAATGCTTTAGTTAATTCTTATGCTTGGTTTAGTATTTTTCTACTGGGCTGTGGCTCACCCTATATGGGAACTTCATTTTCAGGTTCAGGTGGTTCACTACCTCCAAGGACTTAGCTTGTGAGGATTTGGACTCGAAGATTTGCTTTATTTTATCTGTTTTATTTGAATAACTTGTAAACTTTCAAGCCTAGGGCTTTATTTGTTTTGAGTTAGAACTCATGAAATTGTGTCCAAGTGTTGGCTTGGCAAGATGTAAGCCCATAGGGCATTTATTATGATGTTTTTATTTTATGATACACTGATGAATGAAATAAGATGCTTTATTTCCTTATAATTCCGCATGTTAGTATTATGTATTATGGGTTTATTTTTGAGGGCGTTACAACTTGGTATCAGAGCGTACCGGGTTCGAATACTTTGGGTACGTGGGAAGTGATTAGAATCACAATGGGTTCGTCTCGTTTGATAGAGACTTAGTGTAATGTTATATGCTTATGTGATAACATGTTTATGTGACTATGTGGGCATGGAATGTAGTTTCTAGGATGTTGACTGGACCCTTGAGTCTCTGAAAGTCTTGTTGGAAAGGCACTTGATCAATGTTGTTTCCAACCGGAACTTTAGTGGCGCCTCGGGACTATCATTATCCAGGAATGAAATTCGTAGGTGCTTATGTGATTATGTGCTTACGTGGTGTGATTTATTGTTGTCCAATGTATTAGGACGTGAGTGTTATAATTTTGGCACATTATTTAGAGTGCTAACGTCTTTATTTCCTTTATTAGGATGTCAGGACGAGGACGAGGTCGTGGTAGGCGTGGTAGGCAGGCCAGGCAGGAAGTGCCTATACCGGAGGAAATTCCGGCAGTTCAGGAGGGTGTTGGCCAGGCCAATGTGGCCGAGCCAGTAGGACAGCAGTTTATGGGCACTTTGGTCCAAGGGATAGCAGGGGCATTTCAGGCGTCAGTTGACATTCTGAGGGCTGCGAATCCAGCCCAGGCTGTTGTTGCTGCAGATACAGGACCTGCTTTTCTGAAGAGGGAATTCTTCCGGTCTCACCCGGACGAATTTTTAGGTGATCCTAGCGAGCCGCTTAAGGCAGACGAATGGCTCGAACAGACAACGAAAACGTTTGAGATGCTAGGCATCGAAGACGAGGCACTGAAGGTGACCTTGGCATCTTTCCAGCTGAAGGGGGATGCGGGTCAGTGGTGGAAGTTCATCAAGGGTCGTATTGGGGGTACCTGGAAGGCTTTTGTTGATGCTTTTCAGGAGAAGTACTTGTCTCCAGCTGTTTAGGAGAAGTTGAGAGATCAGTTCCGCCATCTTGAGCAGAACAGTTTATCGGTGGCCGAGTTTGAGGCTGCATTCACTAGTTTGTCCAGGTTTGCACCTGAGTTGGTGGCGACTGAGGAACGCCGTTGCATTGAGTTTGAGAAAAAGTTGAGGCGTGGCCTCATGCTGAGAGTTGTTGGGTCTATGATTCGGGATTTTGGGCGTTTGGTTGATGCAGCAGCCCATACTGAGATTATGATGCAGGAAGAGGGGGAAAGGCAGAAAGGCTCCAAGAGGAGTCAGGATGGCCAGAGTGATGGCAGGAGGCAGAGAGGTTTCACTCCTCAGCAGCCTCAGAGTAGTTTTTCTAGATCCACTTTTCCAGTGCCAAGTGCTAGTTCTGGGAAGGGCAGTCAGGGAGACATTACCTGTTTCAAGTGTGGCCAGCTGGGTCACAAGTCTCCAGTTTGTCCTCAGAGGGGAGGAGTTCAGAGAGCAGCATCTTCTTCGGCTCGATCTCAGAGCCAGAGTCAGGGCAGAGGCCCACTCTCTTGTTTTCAGTGCGGTCAGCCGGGGCTTTGCCCGCAGTTGAGTGGCACACCTGGTGCATCGGGTTTGAGGCAGACTCAGAGTAGTCAGCCAACTCAGTCCGTTCAGGCCTCGAGGGCCAATCAGGGGGCTTCATCGTCCCAGTCTGTGCAGCAATCTTATGCTCCGAGGGGTGAGCAGGTTGATCAGAGGTCGTCTGGGCGTGTGTATGCTGTTACCACACAGGATCTTGTACCGGCCTCGTCGGTACTGAGAGGTACCTTCTTGTTTTGCAATTCAGTTGCTAGTGTTTTGATTGATACGGGTGCATCTTATTCCTTTGTGTCTGCTGCATTTGCATCTATTTTGGAGTTGGAGTTAGCACAGTTAGCATCTCCTATTTGTGTAGTGTCACCTCTTGGGGGTGAATTGATCTTGAAACAAGGTGTTAGGGGTTGTGATATAGAAGTCGATGATCATAGAATCCCTTTTTCTTTTGTGGTTATGCCCATGAAGGGTTTCGATGTTATTTTGGGTATGGACTGGTTATCGTCATACCGGGCATTTATTGATTGCTACCGTCAGAGGGTCACTTGTTGTACCGTTAGCGGAGAACGTTTTCATTTTCTGGGGGACCGGGTTGGTAGTATGGTACCACCGGGGTATGATCCGCGAGGGCAGAGCGAGTTGAGTGGTCTACTTGCTAGCCTTGAGAGTAGTGAGTGTGATGAGACTCAGACTGTGTTGCCGAGAGTAGTATGTGAATACTCGGACGTGTTTCCCGAGGATCTTGTTAGTTTGCCACCTCATCGAGAGGTTGAGTTCTCTATTGATCTAGTGCCCGGCACAGCGCCGATTTCTATGGCACCTTACCGTTTTGCCCCAGCCGAGTTAGTTGAGTTGAAAGTTCAGCTCCAGGAGTTGCTAGATAAGGGCTATATTCGTCCTAGTGTTTCGCCGTGGGGAGCACCGGCCCTCTTTGCTAAGAAGAAAGGTGGTGCGTTGAGACTGTGTATCGATTATCGGAAATTGAATCGGGCTACGGTTAAGAATAAGTACCTTATGCCTCGTATAGATGATCTGTTTGACCAGTTGAGGGGTTCCCGTTGTTTCTCTAAAATAGACTTGAGATCGGGTTACCACCAGTTGAGAGTCAGGGAGGAGGATATTCCGAAGACGGCATTCCGTACGCGGTATGGCCACTATGAGTTCCTGGTGATGCCATTTGGGCTCACCAATGCACCGGCAGTGTTTATGGATTTGATGAACCGGATCTTCCGGGAATTCTTAGATCGTTTTGTGGTCGTCTTTGTGGACGACATTCTTATCTACTCATCTTCAGAAGAGGAGCACGAGGAGCACTTGAGAATAGTGCTAGAGTTACTTAGAGCCCATAAGCTTTATGCTAAGTTTGGGAAGTGTGAGTTCTGGCTAAAAGAGGTGAAGTTCGTAGGCCATGTAGTTTCTGGGGAAGGGGTGTCTGTTGATACGTCCAAGACACAGGCAGTGCAAGATTGGGCACAACCTAAGAGTGTGTTTGAGATCCGCAGTTTTCAGGGATTAGCTGGGTATTACCGTCGGTTCGTGAAAGATTTCTCCAGGTTAGCTTCACCTTTGACTAGACTGACTCGGAAGGGAGTCAATTTTGTTTGGAGTGAGACTTGTGAAAAGTCGTTTCAGGAGCTGAAGGTTAGATTGACCACCGCTCCGGTCTTGATTATTCCGGAGAGAGGGTTGGGTTATGCAGTCTATTGTGACGCCTCACGAGAGGGTCTGGGTTGTGTGTTGATGTAAGAGGGGAAAGTGGTTGCCTATGGCTCACGTCAATTGAAAATTCATGAGAAGAATTACCCTACGCATGATTTAGAATTAGCAGCTGTGATTTTTGCCTTGAAGATTTGGAGGCATTATCTATATGGTGAGAAATTTGAGGTATTCTCCGATCATAAGAGTCTGAAATATCTGTTTACACAGAAAGACTTGAATTTGAGGCAGAGGAGGTGGATGGAATTTATTGAGGATTATGACTTCGAGTTGCACTACCATCCGGGGAAGGCCAATGTTGTGGCCGATGCCCTTAGCAGGAAATCTGTTGGTGACATAGCTAGTATAGCCATCCGAGAGTGGGAGATGTTGGGTGCACTTGGGGAGTTTGATTTGCTTTTGGGTGAATCCGTTGAGGCTGCGGCCTTGTTTTCTGTTGTTGCGCAGCCTACACTTGTGACTCGAGTGTTAGAGGCTCAGAGGGGTGATCTTGAGGTAGAATCACTCCGAGAAAAGATTTCCAGTGGGAAGGTTGAGAAGGGTTTGACGGTGTATCCCGACCTGAGTGTGAGATACCGAGACCGTTTGTTTGTGCCGGAGTCTTGCCGAGAGGAGGTACTTCGAGAGTTTCATCATTCGCGCCTAGCGGTGCATCCGGGAGGCACTAAAATGTATCGGGATTTGGGTCGCCAATTTTGGTGGCGAGGTATGAAGAGAGATGTGGCAGCTTTCGTGTCTAAGTGCCTTACTTGCCAGCAAGTGAAGGCCGAGCATCAGAGGCCAGCGGGTTTGTTGCAACCCTTGCCTATTGCCGAGTGGAAGTGGGAGCATGTCACTATGGACTTCGTTGTGGGTCTTCCGAGAACTCAGCGGGGTAGTGATGCTATTTGGGTGGTTGTAGACCGGTTGACTAAGTCGGCGCACTTCATTCCTATGCGCGTTAGAGATTCAATAGATCATCTTGCCGATTTGTACATTCGGGACATAGTGAGGTTACACGGGGTCCCAGTAACGATCGTCTCAGATAGAGATCCTCGTTTCACTGCCAGGTTATGGCAGAGTTTGCAGAGTGCTTTAGGCACCAAGTTGACATTTAGCACGGCTTATCATCCTCAGACTGACGGGCAGTCCGAGCGTACTATTCAGATCCTTGAGGATATGCTTCGGGGTTGTGTTCTCGACTTTAGTGGGTCGTGGGAGAGGCACTTGCCTTTAGTGGAGTTTGCCTACAACAACAGTTTTCAGGCTAGTATCGGTATGGCACCGTTTGAGGCCTTGTATGGCCGACCGTGTAGGTCTCCAGTTTGTTGGGCCGAGGTGGGTGATGCACCTTTGTTGGGTCCGGAGTTAGTGAGGGAAACGACGGAGAAGGTTGAGCTTATCCGTAAGAGGCTTCTTACAGCCCAGAGTCGTCAGAAATCTTATGCCGACCGTAGGAGGAGACCTTTGGTGTTTGAGGTAGGTAACCATGTCTTTATGAAAATATCACCTAGGCGAGGTTTGATGAGGTTTGGGAAGAGCGGGAAGTTGTCCCCTCGATTTATTGGTCCTTTTGAGATCCTTGAGAGAATTGGTGAGGCTGCCTATCGTTTAGCTTTGCCACCGCAGTTGTCCGGAGTTCATGACGTGTTTCATGTTAGTATGCTTCGGAAGTATGAGCCGGATCCATCACATGTGTTGGATTGGACCGACTTAGTTGTTGACGAGGATATTTCGTATGAGGAGAGACCGATTCGAGTCTTGGATAGGCGGGATCAAGTCCTGCGTGGCAAGACCATCCCTTTAGTAAAGGTTTTGTGGAAGCATCACGGAGTGGAGGAGGCCACTTGGGAACGTGAGTTGGAAGTTCGCGGGAAATATCCGGACTTGTTTGTGGATTTGTAATCTTGTATTTAGATTTTATAGTATTGTTGAACTTGAGAATTTTATATATGTCATAAGTTGGAAAACATTAAGAATGTTTTGGATTTAATGTTAGCATTTTGAACTTGCCTTTTTGGAAGCGGAATATAACATTTATACATGAAATGTGTTGTTTATATCATGAGATTGAATATGATATGGAAATTGTTAACATTGAAAGGAATAATGCATAATATTGATGCAAGTTGAATATATGTTGATTCATACATATTGTGAGATGCCTCTTGATAAGAGATGAAGTGACCGGTATTGGGTCAAGTTGTTTATTGTTTTATGATATCAGTGGGAATTGAGAAAACTTGTTTTTGAAAACTTATGCTTAATTTCGGGGACGAAATTCTTTTAAGGGGGGGAGGTTATAGCGACCCCGGTCTTTTCCCATTGGATTATTGTATCTGGACTTATGTTCCGTGGATTCTGTTGTCATATTATTGTTGTTGTCATCCTTTAACGTCATTGTTTGAGTCTTAGGGTGTGTTAGACTTGTTTCGAGTGGGTGGTTTGAGTCTGGGATCAAACCCCAGATTTTTGAAGTTTCGGCCGTTCCGCTCGAGCGGACCTTCTTGCGCTCGAGCGGATATTGCACACTTCCAGTATTTGTGAACCCTGCAAAACTTCTGCAGGTGTGATATCTACGCTCGAGCGGGATTTCTGAGCTCGAGCGGGTTGAGCTCGAGCGGTATTGTTGACGCTCGAGCGGGTAGTGTGTTCTTCGCGTGGGTTCTGGAATGGGAGAATCTACGCTCGAGCGGTTAACATTGCGCTCGAGCGGACATTGTTTTTGCTCTTTACGCTCGAGCGGTGTTTTGTGCGCTCGAGCGGGACTGTCAAGCTTAAATACGCAGCAGCGTGTTTTAAAACAGTTTTTCAGTCTCTTTCAGTTTATAAAACCCTAGGTTACGAGTTTTCTCTCTCCCAACTCATCTTCTCTCCTAGGTTTCATCTATTTAGAGTGAGTATCTAACCTAGTTCCTTCATTAAAAAGGTAGAGTGGGTCGAGGGCTTCCATTTAATCTGAACGGTTGTTGATTTGGAGCACTTTGGAGTCTGGGCTATCATCTCCGTCTTCTTCTTTTTGGGTTCTTGCTTCGAGGTAGGGATTTCCTACTCCATTTATACGCTTTAATCCTAAGTGTTGGTATTTTGGTATGTGGGGTAGTTTGGTAATTTTGGGAGAAACCTTAGGGTTTTGGCTTAGATTAGTTTGTATAATTAATTTAAGGGAAAAGTGTGGACTTGGGTTTAATTCATGAAGTTGGAAAAATTATGAGATTAACGATATAGTTGGGTAGTTTAAATACTTACCTATGAAAATGTGGATTTTACATTCATTGTTGTATTTATTTCTTGTTTAGAAATAACTGTTTTGGGCTATCGGTGGAGGATAGTCGTGATTGTTGTAGACCTTGCATGTGGCTTAGGTATAACTGGAATTAAGTCACTTATGTGACTGTTGAATTAATACAGAACATTACTTGTATTGATTATGTGTTATATATGGCAATTGTGTGTTTCATTGCATATGCATGTTGTTTGGAGAAGATAGGGGATGAACTCCACGGTTTGGGGGAAGATAGGGGATGTACCTCTAAACCGGATTGGTTGGGAGGAGATAGGGGATGGACTCCAGTAGCATCACTCATATGTGTGCTTAATGATAATAGCAATATTGCTATTTGTTGTTGATATGATACATCACCACCATGTGTATCAGTTGGGAAGTATGGAAGTGGATTTGATTGAGATTGTCATAACACCAGCATGTGTGTTTATTTTGTTATAAGAAAGGTTTAACCTGATTTGTTATCCTTGTTGAGTTGTTTGGCCAGGTTCTGAGCCATGTCTGTATAAATGGAAAGTGTGTTGTGTCATAGACAATGCGTCATAGACAACGTAGACATTAGTGTCATGAAACTGGGAATTGATTATCTTGTGTTAACCACGTATCGAATGCTAATGCTTTAGTTAATTCTTATGCTTGGTTTAGTATTTTTCTACTGGGCTGTGGCTCACCCTATATGGGAACTTCATTTTCAGGTTCAGGTGGTTCACTACCTCCAAGGACTTAGCTTGTGAGGATTTGGACTCGAAGATTTGCTTTATTTTATCTGTTTTATTTGAATAACTTGTAAACTTTCAAGCCTAGGGCTTTATTTGTTTTGAGTTAGAACTCATGAAATTGTGTCCAAGTGTTGGCTTGGCAAGATGTAAGCCCATAGGGCATTTATTATGATGTTTTTATTTTATGATACACTGATGAATGAAATAAGATGCTTTATTTCCTTATAATTCCGCATGTTAGTATTATGTATTATGGGTTTATTTTTGAGGGCGTTACAGCTTTTCATAAGTCATCCACATATCGGCCGCAAACCAACGGAGCAGTTGAGGCCGCCAACAAGAACATCAAGCACATTCTGCAGAAGATGGTGGAAACCTACCGGGACTGGCCAGATAAGCTGCCATTTGCTCTGTTGGGCTACCGGACTTCAATTCGAACTTCTACTAGGGCAACTCCGTATTCCTTGGTTTATGGGATGGAGGCTGTTCTACCTATAGAAGTTGAGGTTCCGTCATTATGGGTACTGGCTGAGTGTCAGATAGCTAAGGTAGATTGGCAGCAAAGCAGGTTCGAAGAACTCATGCTCTTTGACTAGAGGAGGCTGAAAGCACTGTACCATGTTTAGGGTTATCAACGGAGAATTGCCAGGGCTTTTAACAAGAAGGTTAAGTCCAGGAACTTGAAAGAAGGAGATTTGGTGCTCAAAGACAACCGAGCTCCCATCCATGACCCTAGGGGCAAGTTCAGACCCAATTGGACTGGTCCTTACATCATCAAGTCTATTTGGTCGGGTGGAGCTGTTGTTCTGATGGACCTAGATGGCCTAGAGTTCTCCCAACCGATCAACATGGACAAGTTGAAGAAATACTTTACTTGAGTGGCTCGCTAGGCCGAAAACCCGAAAGGGCGACCTAGGCAAAAGTTAGAGCACAAAAAAAAAATTGAAATTATAAAAACTGGGCTTGCAAGGTTGAAAACCCGCAAAGGGCGGCCTTGGCAAAAGTTAGAGCACAAAAGCAGAGTGTTAATACACGAGTGAACCCAAGCCGAACTACGTAAGGCTTGATTCCCATTTTTGGGATACGTAGGCAACTTCATCCTGAAGTCCAGCCATAAACATTTACTCGATCAACTTGGTCCATGTGATCATGTTTGGTCATCTTCGTCTATTTTGCATTCAAGAGCTCGGTTGTGATCTCCAGTGCAGTGCTATTCAGACTAGGGGCAACTTTCCAGTTGATGGGATCCGGGATTGTGCATCTCAGTGACAGATCTCAGGCGTGTCCAGTTCTGATCCATATCGAAAATGGTTTTGAAAAGTTTTAATAAAAGTTGATTTTGCTCAAATTAATCTTTTTACAACTTAGACCATTTTTGGACCAAACGGAAAATTTTCAGTACCCACAATCTTCAATTTCATTGATTTCAACACAGAGTTCTCCTACTTTTGAATACAAATTGAAGTTGCTTTTATTACATTCATAAAGAAAACTTGAAAGTACTGATTAAAGTAAATAAGTTCGGGGCATAGTCAGGTGTTGCTGCATCCCCTCCCAGAGCTGGTAGAAGCCTCTGACGCCAAAGTAGGCCCAATCTGCACCTCCTCAACAAGCCAAGCTATGCACTCATCAGAGAGGGTGCAACTGAAAATGGGAGCGGGGCCAGAAGCTCTCTCGTCCTCCATGATGTAGCATACCGAGCTAACTGTACGCCTTAGACTGGAAATGTAGCAGGGTACTCTATCTCCTCATCCGGGCAAGTTTGATCATGTCTAAACTGGTGCCGGAATCAGAATGGGAAATAGAACACGCAGTGTGTCAGGCCAATCAACTGAATCCTGGGCTGGTGGGTCATGCTGTAACTCATTGCCGGTAGATTGAGCCAAGGACAGGGCCAAGCAATGTCTGTAGCGGACAAACTGCACATCCAGTTGCACCACCATCCCTCGTCAGGAGCATCGACTAAGCGTCGTCGGAAGAAATAGCTGCGAGCTGAATATGCGGGGCAGGAATCCACAATCTTCAATTTGTCCATCAACCATATCTGGGGAGGGATGAAAAATGAGAGATTAAAGAATAGAGAGGTGTACGTTGAGAGAAAAGTGAGAAAAGGGTTTTGAGAGAAAAACCGAACCTGAGGGCCGAGTGATGTGAGAAACATATGTGAGATAGGGTGGGAAACATACCTATAATAGTAGTGGACTCCCTGCCAAGCTAGCTATCTCCTGGCGATGAAAAGCATCCAAACCTATCAATGTCTCAGCTAGTGCCATAGCGACGCAGCTCTTGCCTTCTCTTAAACCCTCGGCAACTTCAATCAAACGAGTGCTAAACCCACCGGAGCTTGGGGCAAGCAAGAAATGAGACAACATGCACAAGCAAAGCGCATGTCGCCGATAACCCTACCAATGATGATCGCCGCGGTCATTGGAATCAGAGAAACGATGAATCAAGCTCAGAATGTCCAGCTCTTTGTCGTGAATCAATGACCGAGCGTCATGCAAAGTAAGGCCGCATATCTGTCCTAAGGCTTGGACATAGCCGAAGTGGAATTGAGGCAAGATTTCTTCATCGCGCTCGGATTCCATTAAAGCTTGGAAATCCTCAAAAGTGGGACACATCTCTTGCCCGCCAAAGCTAAAGACGTGTGTCACCGGATTCCAAAACCTTGCCGCGGCATGAAGGAACGGAAAACGCAGCGGGGTGCGACTCAACGTGAATAGTGCACTTATGCCAAAGTCCCGAAAATTCAGCTTTTCCGAGCCATCTAAGTTGGCAATCCAATTTGTGAGATTTTGGACAAGGAATACTTCCATTTGGTGCAAAATTGAGCTGAAATGAAGAGAATCCCGAAGTTGGAACTCATATAGAAGATAAGGCAGTGAGTGGAGGACAGATGTCGATGTTTCAGAGAGTATGCCATCGATGGCCGGCACCTGCTCATCAGTGGTCGGCAGTGGCACACTGATGGCCGGCAGGCTTTCCCTTGTGGCCGGCAGCCTTTCCCTCATGCTCACTGGCCTTCCTGGTGAAAGTCCAGTTGTTTGCTGCAATGGAGTCCTGTTATTCCTATCTTTTAAGGTCTTGTTTTTGTCCTGTTGGACTCTGTTGTATCTCGTTTAGGACCTATTAGTCTTCGTTTTTGTATCGAGTTGTAATCATCTTTCTCTCATTTATCGAGTTGTTGTAACTTGCTTATTGAGTTGTAAATTTGTTAAGGCTTTGTTTTGCTTATCGAGTTGTTTTGTTGTTAGTCGGTTCACTACCTGATTAATGCAATTCGAGTGTTTGGTTTTCAAAACAAAGTTCAATCTCATTTACATTGTTATGTAATGCGATGCGATGTGATGCATAGACTGTACAAATGTAACACTTTTTTAACAAAAAGGGCTGTTTCATTCCATCATAGATTCTTTTTACAAAAGTACATAGTTTTGAAGAAAATAAAACCTGCCTGACGCAGTACAAGGTGCTAAAACTACTATTAAAAAGAGAAATAAAGCAAAAACAGAGCATCTGAATTGGCGCCAGTCGCCTCAAGGCTGAGAGGTCCTCCTCGCCCTCTTCCTTGACTGAGAGGACTCTGGAACATCGTCACCATCAGCACCTGACTCTGAACCTGAACCATCCCCAGCCTCATCTCCATCCTGAGACGACCTTGACTGCGGACTCGCTGCCTCCTCGTTAGACTCATCATCATCTGGGGCAGGCCCCCGTGAACTACTCCCGGCGTAAGCACGCCTAACTCTGCTATGGCTGTCCGCTGAAGTCACTCGTCCCGCTCCCTCTGCTCCTGCTGGGGCATCTGATGGGCCTAGCATCAGGAAAGGAATCTGAAAAAGGGCAATTCGCCAAAATGCATTAGTAATCAAAATGTATCAGATGCAAAGAATAATGTGCTGTGAGCAGTGAATGATTTGTAGTGTATATGTACCATGACCGGTGTATGGGAGCAATGTATCAGATCAGTGCGGTGTGAAACTGTGCAAATGATGGCGTATTAAGAAAAGACTTTGTGGCATGAAGTGTAGTTTGAATGAACTTACCGGAATACTATAAATACTGAGCAGGTCCATGCTCGTCTGCAGCATCCCCATCACCGAGGCCGTCAGCTCCAGAGACTAACTAGTGTACTCAATAGGAGCCTGCAAAAGTGTTGAAGTCATTAGTATTTTGCGGGATATCAAATGAAATGAAATGACTGTACAGAATGAAAGGTATAGCACATACCGAGTCGAGCTGCGAACTCTGACAAGCTCATGACCAGCCGGAGGAGGAGCGATGGGAATCTGATAAGTCTCTCCAGCCCGCCCTCGGCATGTGATAGTAGTAGGCAGCGCTGGCCATACAGTCCCCTGTCTCCCCTCGGGACCTCTCCTCCTACGAGATCTCGTCGCTCCGCCTCTCCCTCTCGCAGCTGGAGCCCTCGCTCCCTCTCCTCCTTGGACACCGGACAAAGGTGGCATCAGATGCGTCTGAATAAAGGTCGCGTAGTCACCCTCTGCGCGGAAGTAATCTGTCTCCAGTCCTACCATGAACTGGATCACCTGGTCGATGGACAACCTGTGTGTCTCCCTAATCGATGGTGGAGATGCCTTCGGTACAAATGGAGTGGGCAATCCCAAGGTCTGGCGTACGAAGCGCTCACTCAAAAACTAGGCGCGACAAATCGGGCCCTCGAAGAGGATGTGGTAGTGAGAGACAGTCTGGGCAGTGTGGTACTGATCTCGGAGACCTAACAGAATCACATCCCATGGCTGCCACGTGATCTGAGAAAGGAGAACGAACAAGATGATCAGTTGTCAAATAAACTAATGTGGGTGCATTGGGTTAATTGAAATAATCTCGTTGCAGAATTACCTCGCGCGCCGTGACTGAATCCAAAAACCGCCGGAAGAACATGAAGCTCTCTTAGGTCCTACGACGGAGCTGGCCGTCGTATACATTGAAAAATGGAACTGTCGTTGGGGCCTCCTCCACAAGCTCTGGAGCAAGTGTCGGGAAGTATGTGTACACCCACGGCTGTGAGAAAGATGTGATCAATACAGTGTATGAACAGAGTATAGAACATGCAGAAAGCAGAACACAGTGCAATGCATAAGGAGTGCAGGTCTAGAGCAGATATTAGATTTTGTGTGTGCAGTATGTATGGTGTACAGAAAATGCAAAGCAGAAAGCATACAGTACAAGAGCAGATACAGAGATTATAGAAAGTACAAGTGTTGAACACAATGAAAACGAAAAATACTAAGCAAAATAATGAAAAGGGGGAACTAAGCTGTGTACCTCCCAAGCTTGCCAGTAGCCGCCGATCAACCTCCCGCACATCCGAGAGGTCGAGCTCATGTATCCGTAGAGAGTGGTGAGGCCGACTGCGCCCCAGTCATAAAAATGAACTCGCTGGAGCACCACCAGAGCGCCCAGGAAGTACAGACCCACAGTATTCCACCTGTTCGAAAACAAGGTGGTACCGAAGAGGAACAGGAGGAAGCCCCTAGCGTACTGCTCCACCTTCTCATCAGTCTCGGGATCCTCCCCTCTGTAATGCTCCTCGAACCAGGTATATCTAACCATGCCCGCTCGCAGTGTCGGTGGACGCGCTCCAAGTAATGTATCCCATGCGGCCACCCACTCTCCCATGTCGGGATCAAGAGGAATCGGATCACCTCCTACGCCCAGGCCAGTGATCATGGCAAAGTCAAAGGAAGTCATCATCATCTCTCCCACCGTGGAAAAGTGAAAAGAGTTAGTGGTCTCCCACCACCTCTCCACAAAAGCCCCTAGAAGAGGGCGACTCGCTATAACCTATGTCAAGCTGGAGCAAAATAGGCCGAAGCCGGTCCCGTCGATGATCTGGCGGACCCTCGCGGGAAGCTCACCATACCAATCCCGAGCAGTTGTCACACCATAGCCTCTGAAGGAGCGTGATCCGCCCTGTGACAGTGTATGTGTTGGAATCAGATCAGTGATGTATTGAAAATACAGTTGTATTCAGATCAGTGATGTAATGAAAATACAGTTGCATTCAGAGCAGTGATGTATTGAAAATACAGTTGCATTCAGAGCAGTAAAGTATTGAAAATACAATCTAATTCAGAGTAGTGATGCCTGAGGTACAGTCGTATAGGGTACGTACAGGGCAATGATGTGTGAAGTACAGTTAAATGCAGAGCAACAATGTATGAAATACAAGCAGATCAAAGCATGTGATGCAAGCAGATCAAAACAGTGCAAGAAATGCAAATAATTGAAAGTAAAGCTGCAGAAAAGTAGAGTTGGTACCTCCACAGCAATGGCCGACAAATGAGACATCGACTCCCTCAGTAAGAGGTCGTCTGGCGCGTCCTCATCAAAATCAGTAAAGGCATGGATGCCTCCCGCCACTGGTATAATATGAGTCTCCAGGTGATACCTCGCTGGGTCGAAAGGGCGTATGCTCGATGGTAAAGGCTAAGGCTCAACCCCCGGCTCAGCCGCAAAGTCCGCGGCAAGCTTCGCTGGAGGGAGTGCGGGGAAGCCCCCATCATGCGGGATATCGTCAGCCATTTGAGATAGATGCAAAAATGAGCAAAAATGAGCAAAATGGTGAAGTTTTGAACAAATCAAACCCTAGGAGAGAGAAAAATTCAAATAAAGTTAAAAACCCGGGAAAAGTAACTAACCTTGAGAGAAACTCGGAGGAAATGATCCTTGAATGGGGGAAATGACCGAAGACACCTCAGATTCAAATTCTGATCGGTTCAAATCAAAGAGAACAAAGGGGTTTCAGCGATTCAAGGTTGTTTAGGGTGTTGGGAAACGCGTAGAACGCGTGAATCTAGAGAGAAGGCGCACCTAGGGAGCAAGGGAAATGATTCTTGTATAAGGGGTGTGGAGGAAATGAAGTGATTTTGGGTGTATTTAAAGACCCATGGCCGAAATGACCAAAATGGCCGAATCTGCCAGCGGTGGCCAGCACCCCCTCATCGATGGCCGGCACCCCTTTGTTGATGGCCGGCAGTGGCCACGAATGGCCGGCAGGGGGCCGGCAGCATTTCCTGATGGCCGTCAGGCCGCCACCAGATCCTACTGCCCATTTTACCTTGATATGTGAACTTAGGTTCCAACAATTCCGAGGAGTGTTCAAAATTTGATTCAAAATGCCTCCATGGAAGCCCGGAATCATGTTCTCAATATACGGTGGTCATCACCCATCAACGCGCACAAGGTGTATCCTTTTTGACATGTCACAAATCTTCCGGGAGGTAAACCGGAAGTTGCCTTCAGGATGTCTTTATCTAGCATGTTTTTGTTGTCACCTAGCATCCGCTTGTTGTATTAAACATCCATTCTATATACATGCATTGTTTTCCACCGTATGTTACTTGCATTGTTTCACACACTTTCTTTAACTTGCGCTGTTACGCACGTTACTTGCGTTGTTTCGCATACTTTTTTTTAACATGCGCTGTTACGCACGTTACTTGCGTTGTTTCGCATACATATATATATATATATTTTTAACATGCGTTGTTACGCACCTTACTTGCGTTGTTTCGCACTCTTTTTTTAACTTGCGCTGTTACGCACCTTACTTGCGTTGTTTTGCACTCTTTTTTTAATTTGCGCTGTTACGCACGTTACTTGCGTTGTCTCGCATACATTTTTTTTTTAACATGCGCTGTTACGCACGTTACTTGCGTTGTTTCGCATACATTTTTTTTAACATGCGCTGTTACGCACGTTACTTGCATTGTTTCGCACTCTTTCTTTAACTTGCGCTGTTACGTACGTTACTTGCGTTGTTTCGCATACATTTCTTTAACTTGCACTGTTACGCACGTTACTTGCGTTGTTTCGCACACATTTCTTTAACTTGCACTGTTACGCATGTTACTTGCATTGTTTTGCATACCTCTATCTTGCACTGTTACGCACTTATCATATCTTGTGCTGTTACGCACCTTACTTGCGCTGTCAGACACATCACTTGCGCTGTTACGCACGTTACTTGCGTTGTTTCGCATATATCTTTAACTTGCGCTGTTACGCATGTTACTTGCATTGTTTTGCATACCTCTATCTTGCGCTGTTACGCACTTCTCATATCTTGCGCTGTCACGCACATCACTTGCGTTGTTACGCACGCTACTCGCGTTGTCTCGCACCCTTAAGTTGCATTGTCTTGCACCCTTCCACCCGCGTTGTCTCGCACCCTTAGGTTGCATTGTCTTTGTGATACCCCTGTTCTGTATTATGTTAATTGATCCTCCTTATGCATATGATTATGTGTTTGATATGATTTTGAGTGCCATTTATATGAATATATGTGGTTTTGAATTTCTATCTGTTCACCGTAAGAAATATCTGTTTGATTATCTACTTTGGAATTTAAATTGAAGGCCTTATCGGCCACAGAACCTGAAATTGATTGCACCATCGTGATTGGCATAATTTTTAGAGCCTACGGTGAAATTTGATTGAAAATTGATTCGGATCAAAATAATTAGATTCAGAATGACCAATTAAGTGCCCAACCACCTAATATTAAAATAATTGACTTAGTGGGGCTATATAAAGGGTCATATGCACTCAATCTCTCTCATTTGGATTCATTTTGGTTGATTTTGGGCTCTTGAGTGTGAGAGAGCCAAATTAGAGGGAGATAGTGTAGGGAATTGAAGGTTTGGCTCAAGTTTGTGAAGAATTTGAGGATTAAAACTCAAGAACTTGCTATAGATCGGAAGAATTAAGCCTCTAGGTGAGTAATCCATGAATTTGGAGTTATCATCTTGTGAATTCAAGTTTGAATAATGGTCAAGAACATAGATTGGGTTGATTATGAGGAAATTGAGTTGATTTTGTTGAATTGAAAGCCAATATGTGCATGCATGTATGTAATTGCTTGAATTTGCGTGTTTAAGTTTAAAATACATGATCCATGTAAGATTTTGGTTAGAGTTCATGCTTGTGATCACCATTTGCACCACTTGAGTTGATAAGGAGAGTTATATCTCACATGCATGTACAATTTATAAGAATATGAGCTTGAATGCATGAAATTGTTGTGTTGAAAGTGAATTTGGTGTAGATTGGGACATGCATGTGATTAATTGGTGAAATTGAGCTTCATTGGGTTGTGATTTGGGGTTTATACCATGTTAGTACAAGTGTATTTGAAGTTTGAGCTATTGCATGCAAGAAATGTTGGATAGAATGTCGAATTGAAGCTCAAGAACATGTTCTGAATTTTTCAGAATTTTGATTCCCGCTCAAGTGGGGAAACCGCCGCTCAAGCGTGAAATTCGTGTTCCCAGTACTTTTTGCAGACATGGTGTCCGCTTGAGTGGGGTAATTTCACGCTCGAGCGGGGAGCCATGTAGAGAGGCCTTCCGCTCGAGCGCTAGAGTTCGAGATCAAGCGTAAATTTGTTGCATCCAGTAAGCGGGGGAGTCCACGCTCGAGCGGGGACACTATTTTCAGAAATTTGAAAAGACATTCTGAGTTTCGTTTTCCGTTCTCTTTCACTTCTAAGTACTCTTAGGCATGCATTGAGCATTGTAATTGAGTTAGAAGGATAAGAATAAAGCCTAGAGAGGAATATGTGAATTAAAGAACGGATTGAATCAGTTGTGACCCATATGTGTTATGTGATGTGTAGGGTCAAGCTCCAGGCCAAATCAACCAGCCGATCACTATGAGTAATATCTTAACAAAGATATCTGAAATGTGTTGTTGTCCAATTGCTTACTTCTATGCAAGTTTTATAAGTTCGTTGATTCGATTGGTGGACAATGTTTGCTATACCAAATGAGTGGGCCAAAGGCCAGTTTGTCATCTGAATGGGCCAAAGACCATTTTGACACAAATGAAAGAATGAATGGGCCAAATGCCAGTTTGTCATCTGAATGGGCCAAAGACCGTTTTGATACAAATGAAAGAATGAATAGGCCATAGGCTAGTTTGTCATCTGAATGGGCCAAAGGCCGTTTTGACACAAATGAAAGTTTGACATGATAGTATGAATGGGCCAAAGGCCAGTTTGACATAAACGAATGGGCCAAAGGCCAGTTCGACATGAATGAATGAGCCAAAGTCCAATTCGACGTGAATGAAAGTACAAATGGGCCAAAGGCCAGTTTGACCTGAATGATACTAATGAATTGGGCCTGAGGCCATATGATGTGTTTGGAACCGCAGTTACCTAACTTACATATGTCTATGTATATATGTATTAGTTAGAAATATAAATTGGGCCCAAGGTCGTTTGATGTATATTGTTCCAATGTATATTCTTTATTTGATATTATTCACTAGGCTTTCGCTCACGCTCACGCTCATTCATGTGTTTGGAAGGTGAGCCAAGAGAGGTCCAGACCCAGCCTCAGTGAAGTCTGTGTGGAACAACTAAGGTTTGAAGAGTCAGCCCTTGCGTCTCACACATGAGACACATCTTTGCCCTTTTGCCATTCTATACTATTTTGCATGTTGGCGAGGACTTTGGTTTACGTCTGTGTATAGTTTTGTTTGGCTGACTTAGATTTGAATGATCCTGTCTGTCTGTACAGAACTTTATGTTACTATACTTTCTGCTGTGAGTTATTAACATATGTATGTATGGAATGTTATGATGTGCATACAAGCACGGCTCTATGGACAAAGTTTTAAATTTGCTTCCGTTTGGCCCCTTTACTCTGATGAGTTTCGTCTTATTTGGTTTGAGGCCGTAGGTAATCTCGTGATTACTCGCCGATTATGGCCTTAACCCATAGGGGCGGGTTTGGGTCGTGACAGTCTTGCATCCCCACCGCATTGTTATGTGTCACACTTAGGTTGCATTGTCTTGTATCCCTTCCGCATTGTTATGCGTCATACTTAAGTTGCATTGTCTTGCATCCCTTCCGCATTGTTATGCGTCACCTTTAGGTTGCATTGACTTGCACCCTTCCACCCGCATTGTTATGCGTCATACTTAGGTTGTATTGTCTTGCACCCCTCCACTTGCGTTGTCACGCACTTTTCACTTGCATTTCTATGCATGTTTCTAACGATATTGTACATGTTGAGTTTCTTTCTTTTGCAGGCATAATATTGTATGTACGGTTCATTTGAAGCTGACACGACCAGACGAACCAGGCGGTATTGTATGTACTCCGCGTGAGACGTAGCAAGAATTGTATAATTCTCTTACATCCTTTCTGCATGTAATGTAGTTTGATTTGTATTCGTTTGCTTAAACTGTCGCATTTATTGTGTATAATTGCTTCATTACAGCTTTCTTTGCATAAACATTAGTTATGCTCTTGCATCGTGCATGTCATTTGCATTTTGCCCCAGCCTGCGGGCGCATCTCTGTATGATTATATTGAATGTTTGCCTGAGTCTTCGGCCTTGTCAAAAATGGGTCGTCTTTGGGCTTTGAGATTCACTCCCGTCACTTTGTGACTTTCGAGTTCTGTCAAAGAGGGGCAACTGTAGACACCCCATTTTTGACCGTCCTCAAGACTTGGTTGTGCTTGCAGATACATCCAGCCACAAGTTCGATTGCTCGTCGGGTACTCGACTTTCACGGCGGAACGTCACAGGTTTGAGCTTTCCAAACCCTGTATCCTTTCTGTCCCATTTTTGGACCATGTGTTGGTCCTTTCAACATGTTTCTCACAGTGCACTGCCGGCCACTCTCTGCCACTGCTAGCCATGCATTTGTCCCTGCCTGATATTGATGAAGCCTGCCGGCCATCAACGAGGCACTACCAGCCACTACTGATGGCCAGCAGAACCCTTTGTCTTAGCAGATTTTACGCCAGATCTTTTGAGCCAGCTGGTTTTCACCCATCCCTCCTCCATACATATGGAGGGATGAAGCCCTTTCCAAACTTGTTTAACAAGCTTCTTATTGCATTCTTCTATATAAGGAGAGGCTCTTCCTCCCCAGCAGAGGTTCAGCATTTTTAGAGAAGATATATATATATCTCTCTATATATTTCTCACTCTCTCTCTCTATATTGTATTGAATAGTGTCCCAAAGTGTGTTTTCTCTTCACTTTTGCAAAGGAACACTTAGTGATACACCACCATCTTTGAGCTAAGGTTCTTGGGAGTGTTGCTTGAGCTCTAAAAGTTGGTTTTTGGCCTCAGAGTTTGCTGGTTTCGAAGTTGAGCTTCAAGGGTGAGTATTTTCCCATTTTTAGCATTTGTTTGTATCTCATTTTGGCCATCCTTGCATATTGTTTTAGGCCTTTCTTTCAATTGAAAAAAGTTCTGTATTTAAGTGCTTTTGATGATTGTTTAAGGCCTCTTTGGTGTTTAGGGTGTTCTACCCTCTTGTATGCCTTATTTGGCCTTGTTTTGTGTCATGCTTTAAGGCCTTTGAGTTAGTCTTTGTTTGGCCTTTTAGCCACTGAAATCCAATGGATTTTCAATGGTAGGTATGTGGTTTTGAGGCCTAAAATCAGAGGGGGGTGACCCCCTCTCTTTTTGTTTTGTTTGCTTGAGTTATTGGCCTATCAAAGGAGCATGTATCCTTATACTTTTGAGGTTTAGTTCAGGAACTTCTTTGTGACTTTTAGGACCTGCCTTAACTTTCTCCATGGCTGGTTTGGTCATCTTGTGCATGCTTCTTGTATGTGTAGTGTAATCTCATTTGTGACTCATCAAAGTAGCATATCTTGCTAGCATGTATTGGCCCCATTTCAGTGGGCTTTTGATCATCATTTGGCATCTCATAACTCTGTCTAAAGTTGTTTTGGTAGCCTCTTGAGTGGCTCATGTACTTGTAGAACAAATCTTGCTTACTAACCTTGTGTGCATGAGGTTTTGGCTCATCATTCTAGCATATTTTGGCTTTCCTCCAGCATGATTTTATTCGTATTTTGGATTGTTCTAGGACTTTTTTGGGCTTCCATGGTCATATGACTCATGTTTAGTATAGCTATAGAGCAAATGCTTTGACTAGCCTTGAGTTTTGAGGGAGCTTGCATGCTTAACTTGTGATGTTTGCATGCTTTGGCATCATTTGAAGTGTTATATCAGTGTATATTTCATGGTCATACACTTGCCTTTGTCATGCTTTCAATGCCTTGAAGAGTTGGTGTTTTATGCCTCATGAATGGATCATTATGCATGTCTCTATGCTTAGGTCTTTGGGATGCCATCTCAGTGGGTTTTTGGGCTTATTTTGACATGTCATAACTCTGATTTTTATTGGTTAAGTCATGCCATGTTTGGTTGTAATAGGTGTAGTGCAATCTCCCTTGTTGGCCTTACTTGCACCATGCTTTTTTGCCTTTCACGTTGACTTGTTTTGGCCTTGGCCCATGCATGTTTTAGATTCATTTTGACATAATCTAGGATTGTTTTGGTTGTCCTTGGCCCTTTGGGGTTTGATTCATGTGGCCTTGGTACAAGCTCATTGACTAGTCTTAAGCTTTGAACATCCTAGCATGCTATGCTTGCATTGTTTAGTTGATTTGGCATCAATTTACATGAGATTTCAAAGTTTACATCATTGCCACATTATCATGATTGTCACTCCTTGCTCATGTTTGAGAGTTGTGTCCTTTTGCCTTAATTCTTGGGCCATTACATGTACATGCATTTTCCTCACTTTTCGTATCATCAATTCATCGGATGGCCACTGATTTGGGCGTGATTGAGGTCTGTCCATTTTGGTTTAAGTCCATCTTTGCATGTTGTTGCATGCTTGTCTTGCATGTTGTTGTATGCTTGTTCCATCTACCATATTGTTCAAATGTTGTTACATTGCATCATGCTCGCATGCTTGAGTTGCATGACATTTGAGTGCTTGTTACATTGCTTGGTACATTGTGTGTTGCAACATGTTGTTGCATGCTTGACATATAGCATGTTGTTACATGCTTATTCCATCGTATTGTTGTTGCATGCTTGAGTTACATTGCATACTTGCATGCTCATATTGCATTATCATTGTGTTTGGCACACCTTGCATTGCATCGTGTTTGGTTTGGGTGTTAAGCCAAACACGAGAAACGAGGGACATTTCATACTTGAAGTGATGAAACGTGCCTCGATTCTTGATCGCTGACGCTCTTGACGATGCACGGTAGAGTTCTAGGCATTTATGTGTTTTTGTGCATTCATTTTACATTGAATTGCACAAGTTGGATCTTTGGCCATCATGCATCGAGATGCGTGATTGATGGTCTTGGATCCGATTATGCCTCTCCCTTGATGTTTTGAGGTGATATGGGGTGGCATAGTGCGTACATATCCTTGAGAGACCCTCCCTTTCCTCTGTTTTGTGCTCTGCTGCAGCTTGGTGTCATAGCAGACCAGTGGCCGGCACCCCCTTGTTGTTGGCTGGCAGCTCTTCACATTTGGCCGGCAGTGCCTACTCTTGACCGGTAGGGAGGTCGGCAGTAGCTCCTCATGGCCGGCAGGCCACTGGTGCACTCCCCAGCATGTTTTTGGTAAGATCCAGCAGCTAGTTTTCAAGGACACCCTGCAGACAGAGCCTCTAAAGAGCATTTGGAGAGCTTTCGGGACGGGAATCGAGCATGCATCTTCACTTTCTTCAAGGCAGAGTTGAGGCGGCATAGTCTATATATTTTAATGCTTTACTTGTTAGTTAGCTTTAATTTGTAATTTAATTAGTTAATTTGTTAATTAGTTAAGTGATGTAATAATTAGTAAGTAGATTGCTTATTATTCATTTCGGTTGTGTAATAATTAATCTAATTAGATTATTAGATTAGTTAGCTAGCTTAGCGTATTCATTCGGACCCTCCGTCGAGAGGGCAAATTTTGTAATAAACGTGCGTGTGTGCAATGCATGTCTTCTAACCCCCATTTCTTTCTCCCTTTTACTTACCTGCTTTCGATGGTTAGTTTTAGGTCATTTTCAATTAGCATCCTTATGCTTTGCATGCTTGCATCCATTCATATGTATTGCATGCACCGGGCTCAGCGCATCATACTAACTGCATTGTATTTCAATACCAAGTTGAATACATGTATCAATTGTTGCATTTCACATGCCATTTTAGAATAGCCGAGCCTATTTCTAGTTGCATTTTGTATGTGTTGCATTAGCCATTTTAAACATGAACTAGGATCATGCATTGATTTCTAACTAGTTCTCTGTTTTGGCTCGGAGTACACTGTGAGTGTTTATGCTTTAGCATACTGCATGTGTGTTAATGTTGCCATGATAGCATGCTCGCCATGAGGCTAACTGCTTAGTTGATATAACTACCTGAATGCCTGTGGATGAAGGTTG